>CAKAOJ020000512.1:115000-137500 GCA_916701645.2 Sebastolobus alascanus
ACATTAAACTAAAAACTAAGAAATGAAAACGAAACCATAAAACATATAAATAAAAAATAAAAATAATAAAAAAAAAAAAAAATACCAAAACATTAAACTAAAACTAACAAATGAAAACGAAACCATAAAAGATATTGGTAAAAAAAAAAAAAAAAAATATATATATATCACAACATTAAACTAAAAACTTAGAAATGAAAACGAAACCATAATAGAAATTAATAAAAAAAAAAATAAATAAAAAAATAAATATCACAACATTAAACTAAAAACTTAGAAATGAAAACGAAACCATAAAATTTATTTGTAAAAAAAAAAATAATATAAAAAAAAAAAAAAATCACAATTTTAAACTAAAAACTACGAAATGAAATCTAAACTATAAAAGATATTGATAAAAAAAAATAAATAAATAAAAAAAAAAAAAAATACCAAAACATTAAGCTAAAACTTAGAAATGAAAACGAAACCATAATAGAAATTAATCAGAAAAAAAAAAAAAAAAATATCACAACATTAAACTAAAAACTAAGAAATGAAAAGGAAACCATGAAACATATTAATAAAAAATAAAAATAATAAAAAAAAAAATAAAATAAATATATATATATATATATCACAACATTAAACTAAAAACTAAGAAATGAAAACGAAACCATAATAGAAATTAATAAAAAAAAAAATTAAAAAAAATACCAAAACATTAAACTAAAACTTAGAAATGAAAACGAAACCATAATAGAAATTAATAAAAAAAAAAATTAAAAAATATCACAATATTAAACTAAAAACTACGAAATGAAATCTAAACTATAAAAGATATTGATAAAAAAAAAAAAAAAAAAAATATAAAAAAAAATATCACAACATTAAACTAAAAACTTAGAAATGAAAACGAAACCATGATAGAAATTAATAAAAAAAAAAAAAAAAAAAAAATATATATATATATCACAACATTAAAATAAAAACTAAGAAATGAAAACGAAACCATAAATATATTAATAAAAAAAAAAAAATAAATAAAAAAAAAAAAAAATACCAAAACATTAAACTAAAACTTAGAAATGAAAACGAAACCATAATAGAAATTAATAAAAAAAAAAAAAAATTAAAAATAAAAAAAAAAATATCACAACATTAAAATAAAAATTAATAAATGAAAACAAAACAATAAAACATATTAATAAAAAAAAAAAATAATAAAAAAAAAAAAAAATACCAAAACATTAAACTAAAACTAAGAAATGAAAACGAAACCATAAAAGATATTAGTAAAAAAAAAAAATATATATATATATCACAACATTGAACTAAAAACTAAGAAATAAAAACGAAACCATAAAAGATATTAGTAAAAAAAAAAAAAAAAATATATATATATATATCACAACATTAAACTAAAAACTAAGAAATGAAAACGAAACCATAAAACATATTAATAAAAAAAAAAAATAATAAAAAAAAAAAAAAAATACCAAAACATTAAACTAAAACTAAGAGATGAAAACGAAACCATAAAAGATATTAGTAAAAAAAAAAAAAAAAAAAATATATATATATCACAACATTAAACTAAAAACTAAGAAATGAAAACGAAACCATAAAACATATTAATAAAAAAATAAAAATAATAAAAAATTTAAAAAAAATATCACAACATTAAACTAAAACTTAGAAATGAAAACGAAACCATAATAGAAATTAATAAAAAAAAAAAAATAATATAAAAAAAAAAAAATATCACAACATTAAACTAAAACTAAGAAATGAAAACGAAACCATAAAACATATTAATAAAAAATTAAAAAAAAATTAAAAAAAAAATATCACAACATTAAACTAAAACTTAGAAATGAAAACGAAACCATAATAGAAATTAATAAAAAAAAAAAAAAAAAAATATCGCAACATTAAACTAAAAACTACGAAATGAAATCTAAACTATAAAAGATATTAATAAAAAAAAATAAATAAATAAAAAAAAAAAAAATACCAAAACATTAAACTAAAACTAAGAAATGAAAACGAAACCATAAAACATATTAATAAAAAAATAAAAATAATAAAAAATAAAAAAAAATTATCACAACATTAAACTAAAACTTAGAAATGAAAACGAAACCATAATAGAAATTAATAAAAAAAAAAAAAAAAAAAACATCGCAACATTAAACTAAAAACTACGAAATGAAATCTAAACTATAAAAGATATTAATAAAAAAAAATAAATAAATAAAAAAAAAAAAAAAAAATACCAAAACATTAAACTAAAACTTAGAAATGAAAACGAAACCATAATAGAAATTAATAAAAAAAAAAATTAAAAAATATCACAATATTAAACTAAAAACTACGAAATGAAATCTAAACTATAAAAGATATCAATAAAAAAAAATAAAAAAAAAAAAAAAATACCAAAACATTAAACTACAAACTTAGAAATGAAAACGAAACAATAATAGAAATTAATAAAAAAAAAAAAAAAAAAAAATATATATATATATATCACAACATTAAACTAAAAACTAAGAAATGAAAACGAAACCATAAAGATATTAATAAAAATAAATAAATAAATAAAAAAAAAAAAAAATACCAAAACATTAAGCTAAAACTTAGAAATGAAAACGAAACCATAATAGAAATTAATAAAAAAAATTAAAAAAATTAAAAAAAATTACCAAAACATTAAACTAAAACTTAGAAATGAAAACGAAACCATAATAGAAATTAATAAAAAAAAAATAAAAAAATATCACAATGTTAAACTAAAAACTACAAAATGAAATCTAAACTATAAAAGATATCAATAAAAAAAAAAAAATAAATAAATAAAAAAAAAAATACCAAAACATTAAACTAAAAACTTAGAAATGAAAACGAAACAATAATAGAAATTAATAAAAAAAATAAATAAATAAATATATATATATATATATCACAACATTAAACTAAAAACTAAGAAATGAAAACGAAACCATGAAACATATTAATAAAAAATAAAAATAATAAAAAAAAAAAAAAAATACCAAAACATTAAACTAAAACTAAGAAATGAAAACGAAACCATAAAAGATATTAGTAAAAAAAAAAAAAAAAAATATATATATATCACAACATTAAACTAAAAACTAAGAAATGAAAACGAAACCATAAAACATATTAACGAAACCATAATAGAAATTAATAAAAAAATAAAAAAATAAAAAAATAAATATCACAACATTAAACTAAAAACTTAGAAATGAAAACGAAACCATAAAATTTATTTGTAAAAAAAAAAAATAATATAAAAAAAAAAAAATATCACAATATTAAACTAAAAACTACGAAATGAAATCTAAACTATAAAAGATATTGATAAAAAAAAATAAATAAATAAATAAAAAAAAAAATACCAAAACATTAAGCTAAAACTTAGAAATGAAAACGAAACCATAATAGAAATTAATCAAAAAAAAAAAATAAAAAATATCACAACATTAAACTAAAAACTAAGAAATGAAAACGAAACCATAAAACATATTAATAAAAAAAATAAAAAAAAAAATAAAAAAAAAAATATCACAACATTAAACTAAAAACTATGAAATTAAAACGAAACCATAAAAGATATTAATAAAAAATTTATAAAAAAAAATAAAAATAAAAGATATTAGTAAAAAAAAATAATAAAAAAAAAATATCACATCATTAAACTAAAAACTAAGAAATGAAAACGAAACCATAAAACATATTTATAAAAAATATCAAAAAATTGAAAAAAAAGTGTGAAAAATGTTAAAAAAAAAAAAAGTTAAAAAAATGTAAAAAGAAAAAAGTCTGAAAAATATCCGAAAAATGTAAAAAAAAAAAAAAAAGTCTGACAAATGTCTAAAAATGTCCCAAAAAAAGTCTGAAAAATGTCCAAAGAATGTAAAAAAAAAAAAAAAAAAAAATGAGATTAGTCAATATTTAATCCTCTTATCAACATGGGAGTGGACAAATGTGATGCTTTATGTAAATGTATGTATAAATGTATTATTGTAAATCAATTAACAACACAAAACAATGACAGATATTGTCCAGAAACCCTCAAAGGTACTTCAGATTTTCTTGTGACTTTTTATTGGATATTTTTCAGACATTATTTTAGACAAAGACCCCTCACACATTCACATATCTGGAGGTCAGAGGTCAAGGGACCCCTTTGAAAATGGCCATGACAGTTTTTCCTCAACAAAATTTAGCGTGAGTTTGGAGCGTTATTTAACCTCCTTCATGACCAGCTAGTATGTCATGGTTGGTACCGATGGATTCATCGGGTTTTATAGTTTCATATGATACCAGGATCGGACTTTTCTTCTGTCATTCTTTCGGACATTTTCCAGACTTCTTTTTGACTTTTTTTTTTACAATTTTCGGGACTTTTTTGAGACTATTTGAGACATTTTTTCAGACAGGAGGAGGATCTCAACACTGATCGGCTTTCACCACAGTGTCACAAGAATTTCTCGCTTCAGTTGAAATATTTCAACTCGCGTGAATACACTAATTTTCCGGACTTTTTCTTCTTTAAAACAACAGATATGAGGGGTTTTTTTTCATTTTTTCTTTTGTTCATTTTGTTCAACTTTTTTTTAACTTCTTTGCTTTGTTTTATTTTGGTTGACTTCACCTGATGTCTGTGTGTGTGTGTGTGTGTGTGTGTGTGTGTGTCAGGATGTGTTCACAGCAGAGTGTAAGTTCAAGGAGTCTGTGTTTGAGAACTACTACGTCATCTACTCGTCCACGCTGTACCGGCAGCACGAGTCGGGCCGGGCCTGGTTCCTCGGCATCAACAAGGACGGAGTCATCATGAAGGGAAACAGAGTGAAGAAGACCAAACCCTCCTCACACTTCGTCCCCAGACCCATCGAAGGTGAGACACCTTAGCCTAGCCTAGCTTAGCCTAGCTTAGCTTAGCTTAGCACAGATACTGGACGCAGGGGGAGCCGTTAGCTTAGCATCAAAAGACAACAAATAACACTGTTTACTGAACAGCTGTAGAAATAGTATGTGAAACTGCTTCAACCATCACAGTTGTGGATATGACACCTGAACTCACCACGAGTTTATAACTGCAGCACCTGAACTCACCGTGAGTCTTTGGGGTCCGTAGAGGTCGGAGGTGGAGCAGCAGAGGTCGTCCTGCAGGAACTTCCTCTGAGTTTGAGGACGAGCTGAAGCTCTAATATCACAGATGGAGGTTTAACAGGAAACATGAAGCTCCGTCTCTACTTTCAGCTGCTCTGACTCCCCCCCCCTCCCCCGTCTTCATTTAAAAATATCTGTCAACTATCATCTTCCTCTTCCTCTCTTCCATCTCTCCATCTTCTCCTCTTCCTCTCCTCCATCTCTCCATCTTCTCCTCTTCCTCCGTCCTTCTCCTTCAACCTTGTCCTCCTCCCCTCTTCTTCCTGTGTATTACATGACGACACATACAGTACATGTACATACATATTTGTATATATTACGTATCTGTATTGAAATATTTGTACACATACTAGTACATATATATTTTTTATTATATATCTTTATATCTAAATTATAAATATATTTGTATATAACATACCTGCACATATATTATTTTATTATGTATATATATATATATATATATATATATATCTACGTATATTATAAATATAATTGTATATATTATAAGTATATTTATAACATACCTGTATATATTTATTTGTGTATGACATAAATGTAATTGTATATATTATAAATATATTTGCATATAATATCTGTACATATATATGTCTTAACATGCACATCACATAGACATTAATTTATATATATATATATATATATATATATATATATATATATATATATTGTATATAACATACCTGTACTTAAATATTTGTATATATTCTAAATATATTCGTATATATTATAAATATAATTTTGTATAACATATCTGTACATATATATATTTTTATATTATATATCTTTACATACAAATCACGTAGACATTAATATATATTTTCTATGTTACATACATGTACTTAAATATTTGTGTATATTATGAATATATTTGTATATATTATAAATATAATTTTGGCTAACATATCTGTACATATATATATTTTTATATTATATATCTTTACATACAAATCACGTAGACATTAATATATATTTTCTATGTTACATACATGTACTTAAATATTTGTGTATATTATGAATAATTTCTAGTTTCTAGTTAATGATTTTAGTTTTTTATTTTTAATGTTATATCTCCTTTATCCCCCCCCCCTGCAGTGTGTATGTATAAGGAGCCGTCGCTGCACGAGCTCGAGGAGAAGCTGCTGAAGTCGTCGCGGAGCCCGACGATGAACAGCGAGGAGCGGCGCGGCCTGGAGCAGCAAGAGGAGCAACAGGAGGAGGACGACTTCACAGAGCAGGACGGATCATAGCCTGCAGCGCCCCCCCGCAGGAGGAGGAGGTGGAGGAGGAGGCGAACTCCCATTTTAACACTCCCTCTGTTCAGCAACTACAACCACACCAACGACAACAACCGCCACGACGACAACGACGGCGACAACAACGAAAACAAAGAAAAAATGATGCTAAAAAAAAACAAAAAACAAAAAAAAACGGGGGAATCTTCTTGCTCATGTTGAATATGTGAGGGGGAGGGGCTGGGTGGAAAACGGAAAAAAAAAAAATCAGGACGTTGATGATGATGATTTACATTTTATGCAAAAGGCCCTGCTGATACGGCGCCCGGAGGCTAGCACACCTACTCTTCATCGCCACCTTGTAATCATCATCATCATCATTTGTGTCACGACGATGACGAAATGTTTTCCGAGTTGAGCGAGCGCTGAGAACTCTGAAGCTTTAAGCCATGTAGAAACTTCACTTCCTTTCATTTCTTAATGAATGCAAAAACTTTCGCACTTTCGACACGCCGCGCTTCTTCTTCTTCTTCTTCTGCGTGTTGTTCCGTCCAATCAGAGAGAAGAGTTTTTTTTCTGTTTTGTCTTCTTCAGCTGCCACATCTTGTTTGTTTCTCGGGGTCGGGGGTTTCGTTGCAGACACTGCCGATTAAAAAGCCTCCGAGGGGAACGAATACCGAACGGCTTCCTGTTGTTGGACCGGAGGAGGAGGACGAGGTCCGGCAGGTAATCTGGTTCATGTTTGTGATGTCAGAGCAGCCTGCTGGTTTCTAGAAACCTCCAGCAGCAGATTACTGGTGTTTCGGTCAGAACTTCACATTCCTGCATTTTTAAAATCATCCATCAGGTTTTACATTGACTTTCTTCCTGAAATCACTTTCAGTTAATTTCTATGGAGATCTACAGAGAGTTGAGATCTGCTGCAGAGAGATGATCCTCTCAGAACTGAGTAGAATAGATCGGCTCTGTTGCCCGTTGTCAACGTTGACTGTCAACATTGCTGATGGAACATTGACTAAACGTTGACTTAACGTTGACTAAACGTTGACGCTGACTGAACGTTGACTTAACATTGACTGAACGTTGACTAAACGTTGACGCCGACTGAACGTTGACTAAACGTTGACGCTAACTAAATGTTGATGTTGACTGAACGTTAACTAAACGTTGACGCTGACTAAACGTTGACTTGACGTTGACTGATCGTTGACTAAACGTTGACGTTGACTAAACGTTGACGTTGACTGATCGTTGACTAAACGTTGACGTTGACTAAACGTTGACGTTGACTAAACGTTGACTAAACGTTGACTAAACATTGACTAAACATTGACTAAACGTTGACGCTGACTAAACATTGACTAAACATTGACTAAACGTTGACGTTGACTGAACGTTGACTAAACGTTGACTAAACGTTGACTAAACGTTGACGCTGACTAAACATTGACTGAACGTTGACTAAATGTTGACGCTGACTAAGCGTTGACGTTGACTGAACGTTGACTGAACGTTGACTGAACGTTAACGCTGACTGAACGTTGACTCAACATCGACTGAACGTTGACTGAACGTTGACGCTGACTGAACATTGACTGAACATTGACTAAACGTTGTATGAACGTTGACTGAACGTTGTTGCTGATGGATTATCTCCCTGTTAGGAGGTTCAGTCTAAAATCTGATGATGATAATCAGTAAAATGTCCGTCAGGAATGTGAAGAGCACAGAACTGGATGAAGAGCTTCCTCTTGTGTCTCCGTGCTGCGTTCAGAGTCTGAGCAGGTTTCTGCTGTTTCACCGTGTTGAGAGAAGTTGCAGGCAGAAATATTGCATGATGTATTTTTTTCCAAAAGTGCACCGACGTCCACGCGGACGTTTGGAGGGTCTGAATGATTTATGGAGACGCTAACAGCTGTGATCCGGTCTGAACAGGACCAAAGCCACAGCTGTCTGACCTCTCTATGATCTGATATCTGATATCTGATCCAGTGATTGATCTGATGAGGATATTAACGTGTTGATAAATGACTCAGCGGTTATTCCAGAGCCTCAAACGTGCACACGTCGTCCGTTTTTGAACACGATTGTATGTTTTTGTTTGTTGGGCCTGTTGTTGTGATGCAGTCAGACACGCTGCGCTCTGATTGGTGCACTTTTTTAAAAAGAGGAGGGTCGTGCTGATTTCATTTATCTCTAATGTGAGCAGCGTGTTAACGGCTTCGTGTTGCAGCTGATTATTAGTTACTGATTGATTAGTGTTTCACACCTGAACTTACACAAAAGTCTTTAATACTCCACTTGAATCAAATATTACATGTTGTCTTTCACCTTTATTGATTATTTGCCTTCACGCTAAAAACATATTTAGGACCCAGATGAGTCTGTTTTTATTGGTTTCAGCCTGCAAAATTATTTAACTACAAAAGTGTCAACGAATTCAGACATAATTAGTCAACAAGTACAGAAGCGTTGATCTTTAGGAATGTATTTAAAGTTTAATTTGATGTTTCTAAAGACAAAACATTCACTGCTCACTGCTCAGTCTTTAAAAACATTGAATTGTGGGTAATGAAGTCCTAAAATGTTGCCGTTTCCTTGAGGGTGCACCAAAGGTATGGAGGACGAAACCTACCAAAATTAAAAAAAGAATAAATAAATGACTCAATAAATACATAAATATGCCATTAAATGTGCCAAAAATAATATTCAAAATAAATGTAGGCATTAATTAATTGATAAAATGTGACATAAATTGATATTTCTGTTTTAATTTGCTTCCTTATTTATTTACCTTTGTATACTGTATCAATCAACTCTTCTATTTCATTTTCCCTTCTATTTATTTATTTGTATTAACTTTTAAATGTATTTTTTTTTTTTTTATTTATTTAAAAAAAAATTAAATGCAATAAAAACAAATGCAAAATAATTAAATAAATTAATGTAAAAGTTAATAAAAATGAATAAATAAATAAAAGAAAATTAAATAGAGGAGTAGATAGATTAAGGAATTAATACAAAGTATTTCAGCATTTTTTAATTTACTTTAAATTTATTTTAAATTGATTTATTCATTCTTAAATTGCATAAATAAATACATACAATTTAATAATAAATAAATACATTAAATATAAATTAAAATAAAGAATAAATGCAAAAATAAATAAATACATTTAAAAGGTTTAAAAAAGGAAAATAAATAGAAGTGTAGATAGATAAAGAAATTAATACAAAGTATTTTAGCATTTTTTTTTAAATTTACTTTAAAATGTATTTATTTATTATTAAATTGCAGAAATAAATAAATATATACAATTTAATAATGAATAAATTTAAAATAAATATAGAATAAATTCAAAAGTAAATAAATAAATTTAAAAGTTAATACAAATAATTAAAAGGGAAAATTAAATAGAAGTGTAGATAGATAAAGAAATTAATACAAAGGTAAATAAATAAAGAAGCAAATTAAAACAGAAATATAAATTTATGTCACATTTGAATTAATTAATGCCTACACTTATTTTTAATATTATTTTTGGTACATTTAATGGCATTTATTTATTTATCTATTTATTAATCTTTTATTTTGGCAGGTTCCGTCCTCCATACAACGTGCCTCATGCAGCTGTAATTTATGGAGAAGAATAAATATGTAACTGTAGTTGAAGCAGACTGAAACCTTTTAAAGACAGAATGTCACCGTCCTCTCCGGGTCTCACTTCCTGTTCTGGTGTTGCGTTCAGGTGTCGGCTGATTAGAGGATATTCTGGTGACGTCTTTAACACTGCCCTGTTCGGTTTAGACGGAAAGCACTGCCCCGAGAACTGTTTCACTCCGACCTCGTCTCAACTGCTGCTCGTCTCTTTTAATGTGTCGAGATGAACTTTATTTAAACGTCCCGTCGTCACTTTTGAGATTGATTTTCTGAACAAACAGCAGAACGTTCCTGTAAAATAACGAGCTCTTTAACGTTGAGACGAGTCGCTGCACTGCCCAGCGGTCCGACCTGCAGTACGGTTCTTCTCTTTTACTCCTCTCACCAGTTACCGACCGAGTCTCCCAGAATGCATCTGGACCGTCTCCCAGTTTACAAAGATCAACCAGTCGACCTCCACTTCCTGTTTCATATATATATATATATATATATATTATTATATATAATAACCCGTCTGTCCAATCACTGCCTTCCTAATAATAATAATGTGTTTAATATGTAGCAGCAGAGAAGCTCTAAGTATGGAGTGTCAGTTGTGCCATAATCTTTACGTTGCATAGCTTTTGCACAGATTTTAAATTTATATTTTTACAAATGTGTGAAATATTGATAGAAGTCTGGTTTGATTTTTGATTTGAACACACAGAAATAAACCATTACAGTCTGCAGACCGAACAGAAACTCATTCAAATTCAACATTTTATGATTTTTATTTTATAATGTAAAAAGTTTTTGCACACGATAAAGTCGTTTCGGTCCTCGGACTATTGTCAGGTATAATTCATGTTATTTTATTAGTATTATTTTAACCAACTAATATATCTCATTGACACTTTTTGTTCTCTACATGAAAAGAAAAAAGTGTTTTTTACGTTTAAAAACTTTGACATCTCCACATCTCAAATCAGAAATAATCTTTTGAGCAAATGGGAATTAAAAGCCACATTAATAAACTAAGTATCATAACTTGCATTCAGGATAAAAACGTAATGAACTCTTTAATTAAATGTTGAAATTAAAATTTATTGTAAATAATTACACACAAAAAATCGGCATAAAAGAAAAAAACAAAACGAGTTATTGTAGAAAACAGAATATTTTCTGTTTGTTAATGAAAAAATTATGAATATGAATAATTTGTTAGTTTTAAATTCCTGCAAAGATGATTTTTGGGAAACTCGGTCACCTCCCATCAGCCGACAGGAACCCGCCAGAATAAAAGACGGAACACTGATTAAAAATAATAAAGTTGTTGCATGCGGACAAATAAATAATCAGCTGAACTGTGACGCTCCGTCGTTAAACGCGCTGCTGTTACTACCGCCATTTTGAACTTCAAAGTGATGAAGCGAGGGGGCGGAGCTACAGAGGTCGACTCTTATTGGTGTTTTCTTTTTTGAGATTTATGTTTTTGATTTTTGTTGGTTACAAACGGACGGATGGACTGAAGGAAGGAAAGGAACGAACCAATCACAATCCACCGTACTGCCTCTGAGAAAGTCTTCCAGTTTGGGGTTTTTGGGGGGGTCGGACCGCGAGGACCGTAGAGACCGAGCGGGACACTCGTCTGGTCCGAAGGGACGCTAACTGTCTGTGGACGCTGTTTTCATGATTGTGAAACTTTCAACCAAAACACTCGACAGGAATGATGTAACACGAGAGTCTTTTCTACCTCGTCTGCTTCTACGGAGGCTCGACCAGAACACACGGCGCCGCCTTCACGTCACTAAATTATCATTTTACAAAGATTTTTTATTTATTTATTTCTTCTTAGGAGGATTTGGAGAATGAAATTCCTATTTTGGAAATTAATAGACACACTCGTTGCTTTTTTATTATTATTTATTTATTTTATTTAACCTTTATCTAACTAATTAAAAAAAATTAATTACCCGATAAGTAAATAAATATGCCATTAAATGTACCAAAAACAATATAAAAATAAATGTGACATAAATTGATATTTCGGTTTTAATTTGCTCTGTTATTTATTTATCTTTGTTTTTATTCCCCTATCTACTCTTATATGTATTAACTAATTAAAGTATTTCATTTTCCCTTTTATTTATTTATTAAGTTTTGGATTTATTTTTTATTTATTATGTTTTAAACAAAGGAAAGTGACATCAAATTTTAAAACATTTTATGAAACTTTGTCGGAAGAAAATCAAATAATTTTTGAAAATGAAGCCATTATAGTATTTGAAAAAAAATATAGAAAATTAAAAATTATTTAGAGATTTATTCATTTATTTATTTATTGGTCAAAAAATTGGAATTACATAAAAACCTACATGACGTGAACTTGGCGAGTATAATTGTGTTAAATCTAAAGACGCCTGAAGGCAGCGTCGGTAAACTGTAGAAGTAGAACGAGTAGAAGAGACTCTCTGCAGTTAAAGTCTGTGATTAAAGAGACGACAGCAGGTCGACTTTTAAAATCAGATTTAACTTCCTAATAACTTCCCATAAATAAATAAAACCTGATCACAAGTCGACCTGCTGAACTCTCCCTGTAACTTTATCCAAAAACGATACGAGACTCGGCCGGCTGCCGTCGCACCGAGAAGTTCGCAGCACTGCCGACGTCCGCCGGCGCAAAATGATGATGTCATTACCGAGCGACAGAGGCCCTCTGGCGGGAGGATGACGAGCCGTCGCCATGTTGAAACGTCTTTGTCTGTCGATCTCTTTGTGTTTGCTGATGTTTGCACCTTTTTCTGAGACACCTTCATATAAACGCATCATATATTAGAGAAAACGTCATCGCAAATACGCAGCAGGATGAAAAAGATGATTGAAAAATAAAAAAAGAACGATATAAAAGCTTCAGTGTCGGCCTCGTTTTTTTTATTGAAATGGATGTTGTTGTTTTACTGTGAAGGTTTTGTGTCTGTTAGATACTTTAAATTATACCTCGTATACGCCCACTAAATATGTCACCATGGTTACTAACAGAGAAGAGGTTGATATAAAAACATACACAGTACTCGTTCTGGTTCAGCTGGAGTTAATATGAAGTGTGGGTTATTATTATTATTATTATTATTATTATTATTATTATTATTATTATTATTATTATTATCATTATTTTTATTGAGCTGCCTTTAGTTCACATGACTGTTTGCCTGACAAAGACTGTGAAGGTTTAAATGCGTCCAATATTCAGCGTTCAGTCTTCATCTTTCCTTTTAGATTAAGATTTAATTCGTTGAAGTTTTAGTTCATTTAAAGAACAAAAAAGTGAATAAATTTAATGAAAAACAACAAACAATCATCTAAATTTAATATCTTTGCAAAGAATGAAAAGTGTTTCCTGGCTCTTTTCATTCACAATCAACTGTTAACTTCACTATCAATTTCAAAATAAAATCTCCATTTGTAGAAACTGTTTTGCAGGAGAAGCTGAAGACGGTTCGGACTCTCGCTACAGTCTGAAGTGTTTTGTGCTTTTTTAAAAGCTGTTATTCTTGAAGCAAAGTGAAAAACACAAAGTCGGACAGACGGGCTAAAAGCCGAGCGAGCGTCCATCCACTCTGCTGCAGCATAAAAACACTTTACAGACGACTCCGTCTAATGCTCCCATGTCTTAAGAGCTTCATCCAATTTTAACGAGGAGCGACACAGAAACACGACTCTGCTGCTGCAGAACGAGGCTCGAACCCTCCGCTGACATCGCAACGACAAGAAGAGCTGGAGGAGAGAGAAGAGCTCCATCTATCTCTGTTCTCGTCCTCATGGAAACGACTGGACGGACAAACTGAGCAACACCAACAGCATCAGAGCGCTTTCAAGAAACACACAGTTAGAAATCTGTAAATGTAGATTTAGACCAACTGTTGTCAACAAAATGAGCCTTTCAGACCTGAACTCTGCAGCTGCTTCACAGTAAAAGCCTCACAGAGACACCTGGTGGCTTTATGCTGCGCTATGTTGACAGTTTTAATGCTTTTACTGTGAAGCAGCTGGAGGATTTTACTGTGAAGTAAATGTAAGGCTTTTATTGTGAAGCAGCTAGAGGTCTTTTATTGTGAAGCAGCTTTAGGGCCTTTACTGTGAAGTAAATGTAAGGCTTTTATTGTGAAGCAGCTGGAGGATTTTACTGTGAAGTAAATGTAAGGCTTTTATTGTGAAGCAGCTAGAGGACTTTTATTGTGAAGCAGCTTTAGGGCCTTTACTGTGAAGTAAATGTAAGGCTTTTATTGTGAAGCAGCTAGAGGACTTTTACTGTGAAGTAAATGTAAGGCTTTTATTGTGAAGCAGCTAGAGGACTTTTATTGTGAAGCAGCTTTAGGGCCTTTACTGTGAAGTAAATGTAAGGCTTTTATTGTGAAGCAGCTAGAGGACTTTTACTGTGAAGTAAATATAAGGCTTTTATTGTGAAGCAGCTAAAGGACTTTTATTGTCATGCAGCCGGAAGGCTTTTACTGTGAAGGAGCTGGGTGGTTTTACTGTGACGGAGCTAGAGGATTTTTACTGTGAGCAGTAGGACATAATTTAATGTGAAGTAAATGAAATGCTTTTACTGTGAAGGAGCTGAAGGGCTTTTACTTTGAAGCAGCTGGAGGGTTTTACTGTGACGGAGCTAAAGGACTTTTATTGTGAAATAAATTTAAGGCTTTTACTTTGAAGCAGCTGGGGTTCTAACTGTGAAGCAGCTTTAGGGCTTTTATTGTGAAGCAGCTAGAGGACTGTTACTGCGAAGCAGCTAGAGGGATTTTATTGTGAAGCAGCTTTAGGACTTTTATTGTGAAGCAGCTTCAGGACTTTTACTGTGAAGCAGTAGGACATCTTTTACTGTGAAGTAAATTTAAGGCTTTTACTTTGAAGCAGCTGGGGTTCTTACTGTGAAGCAGCTTTAGGGCTTTTTCTTTGAGGCAGCTTCAGGGCTTTTATTGTGAAGCAGCTTTAGGGCTTTTACTGTGAAGCAGCTTTAGGGCTTTTACTGTGAAGCAGCTTTAGGGCTTTTATTGTGAAGCAGCTTTAGGGCTTTTACTGTGAAGCAGCTTTAGAGCTTTTATTGTGAAGCAGCTTTAGGGCTTTTACTGTGAAGCAGCTTTAGGGCTTTTACTGTGAAGCAGCTTTAGGGCTTTTATTGTGAAGCAGCTTTAGGGTTTTTATTGTGAAGCAGCTTTAGGGCTTTTACTGTGAAGCAGCTGTACAAACATGATGTTAACTAAACATTCTGTATTATATTCTATAATTCTGACTCCAGTTTACATGTTAACATAAAGTTCATGATACATATAATTTGAACATTGAACGTCACATGTTCTTTTATTGATTTTGTGAATTATCTGACAGTAAACGTCGTTGTGAAGACGTCCAGACTGGAGAACACGGTGAAGATGTTCATCATGCTGACGGGGTGTTGGCTCGGTTAAGGTCTGTTTTTAGCCATAAAGTGTAAATAAAACTCAATGTTTTAGTTCTCAACTGTGATTATAAATCTAAAAAACTTAGTCATAATATTATAATAATATACTGGATATCAGCACTAAATACAAACTGCCTCTGTTGGCCATCAGTGTATCAGGTTTTCATCAATCTGTAGTTACAGACTGAGGCCACCAGAGGGAGATGTTACACCAGATGTGTCAACAGCTGTAACATCTTAAATATGTAATACAGATATAAATATGTAAATGTTATGGAGGACAGAATCTGCCAAAATAAAAAATAAATGGATATATAAATATTATTTATTTATCTTTGTATGAATTTCCTTATTTATTTACTCTTCTGTTTAATTTTCCCTTTCATCTATTTATGTATTTATTTTTATTATTTATTTTTATTTATTTATTTAGTAAATTTTGCATCTATTTTTTATTTATTTATTTTTTCATTCATTTTTTATTTACTTTATATTTATTTTAAATGTATGCATATATTTATGTATTTATGCATTTATGTATTGATTTCTGTAGGATTTTCCCTTTACATTTCACCCCATATTCATTTCCCCAAACTTATTATTTCTGTATTCTTTTCTTTTTACATTTCTTCATCCAAAAATAGAAAATAAATAAATGCAAAAATAGATAAATAAATGAAAAATACATAAATTTTAAAATTAATAAAAATAAATACAAAAATAAATAATTAAAGTAAATGCATGAATACATAAGTAAATACACACATTTAAAAATAAATATAAATTTAAAATATATATAAAATATATAAAATAAATCATATAAAATAAATATAAAATATAAATATTTTATATAAAATATAAAAAGGAATGCGAAAATAAATAATTAAATTGTATTAATTAATTAAACAGAAGAGTAAATAAACAAGGGAATTAATATACAGATAAATAAATAAAATTCAAACAAACATCAATATATCATTTTATTTATTTGTCACATTGTATCAATTAACTAATGTCTACATTTATTTTTAATATTATTTTTGCTACATGTAATGACACATTTATTTATTTATTTATGAAGTTATTTATTTTTTTGTTTTTTGTTTTTTGTTTTTTTTATGTACAGATGTGACTCTGCAGCAGAACTATTGAAATGTTTGTGTTTTGACCTGATCGATCAGGTTTTTAGACGCCTCGTGCAGTTGAGCAATCCCTGATCGATGTCGCAACAGGAGGAGGAGCATCACCCGGAATAACTTCTACTTCCTACATGTTCACACACACGGAGACACGGAGCTCTTTTAACGGGTCTCTTTAACGCAGATCTGATGGCAGAAAGTCTCGCTGCTGCTTCAAACTCGCGTCTCTGTTTTTGGTCCCTAATTGCGACCACTTTGATTGGTTAATTAGAGTCTTTAACTTTAAGGGGTCGTTAATGATCCGGACCGACTCCTGACAGGACCCGCCCCCCCCCCCATCATCCCCCCCTCCCCCCCCCCCCCCGCCGAATGGTCCATTCCGACCGGGCAGACCCCTCCCAGACATCCCGGACCTGCTGTCAATGTAAGTCGCTTTTAATTCCTAATAGTGTGTTTTTCTCTATGGACCCTGGCTGCACATCATGTTGCTGTTTAAGTAATGCTGGATTTTATGCAAACTGATTTTGATTCTGTGTTTTCCTTCACTGTGAGTCGCTTTGATTGAGAGCTTCACCCCGATGACTGAACATCTGCACCGTGTTGTGCACGGATACACCGGTGTTTACTGCTCGCTCTTATCCTGTGTGCGAAATGTCATTTAAAAAACCTTCAATTTAATGTTCTATCGGTTCTTGTAACCAGTGTATTCACACCAGGAGCACAACTACACATCAGCATTAATCATCATAATGTATTCTACACATCGGCACACACGCACTGCACATGCACGCGCTCAGATCAACAGAAATGTAAACTTTTATAAATAATTTTTCCTGTTATTCCAATAATCCCCTAATGGACAGTAACACTCAGTGAAAGACATGAAATCTGTTGAAGATGATTTATGAGCCGAATTGACCATAACACTCTAAATATTTGTAAAATCTCTTAAAATTTGTAAAAAAAAAAAGTTTGGTTCAGTGTTTTCAGATGATAGAGGCATTTTAAATTGAACACTTTTTAAATTGAGATCTTCCCACACACGAGGGGGGGGGGAGGAGGGGGGGGGGGGGGCAGCCTGTCTGTTAGCAGAGTCCTCCATCGATCCGGTCTGATAATCAGATTATCGTCAATCACATCAGATTGGGAACTCTGCAGCGATCAGCAGAAACACAGCTGAACACTGCAGTCCACCTGCCTCTTCATCATCATCTTCATCATCATCATCATCATCATCATCATCATCAAATGAATGAATACAGGAAAAGAACTGTATCTCCTTTTCCAAATACTGCTGCATTAATGTGTATGTTGCATTTGGACAATTTACAAGATAGAGAATATCACACGGACCTCCGTCATGTATGTCCCTTAGAATAATTTAACATTTTTACACTTCTATAGTCTTAATTATGTGAAGAAAACAACACAAGAGAAATGTGTTAGAAAGATATTAGACATGTATTAAACATTTTTGCAGATTCAAAGAGTTATAGATTTGTTAGATTAGAACGTAATCTATGAACGGAGAAAATTTGTTGGCATCGTACTTTTCTACAAACCACGGATACGTTGAATGTCGACGTTTCTGAACCCAAAAATATGTTTCATAAATATGTTTCATATCAGCCTCGTATCACGCTTGCAGAAGCGCACAACGCCACATGGTTAATGTTGTCATTGGTTAGGTTTAGGCAACGTAACATAGCAACCCAACGTAGCAACGTAACTACTATAAATAAACAACAAACCTTTTAGCGGCCTTGCTTTGTAGCATTGTTTAACAAGCGCTATGTAAAACAACGTCGCATAAAACAACGTTACATAAAACAACGTTACGTAAAACATATTGTTTCGTAAAACATATTGTTTCGTAAAACAGCATTTTGTTATGTAAAACAACATTACGTTATACGTAAAACAGTAGGCTACGTAAAACATTATGTTACATAAAACGTTACGTAAAAGAACGGTACGTAAAATAACGGTACGTAAAACAACGTACGTAAAACAACGTACGTAAAACAACGTACGTAAAACAACGTTACTTATAACAATGTTACTTAGAACAATGTTACGTAAAACATCGTTATGTAAGACAACGTTCCCTAAAACAACGTTACATAAAACGATACTTAAAACAATGCCTTTATTCACGGTGCGAAAGCTCAGAGAAATCGGCCTCGTTCCGAAAAAATATACTCTGCTCTTTCACTGCGTGCACTCGCGACAAATCAACAGTTTCCGTTTTTTAACTTTTTTTTACAGTGTACAAATACCTACAAATCTCCCTTTAATGTACATTATAAACAGATAAAAAATTTGCGATTAATCGCGATTAAATATTTGAATCAATTGACAGCCCTAGTAATTATATTTCCCTGCTTTTATTCTGAATGCCAGATGAAGATTCTGGAAGACTTCCTTCTAAACGTCCTGTAAACTCTCAGTAACGTGTTCGCTCCATCAGACAGTTTCCTCCTCCGTCTCCGTCTCCGTCTCCGTCTCCGTCTCCGTCTCCTTCATCTAAATCATATTCTCTTTGTTTACGACTACTGAAGGCCTCCGCTGTGTCTGACTGCTCTACATTTACTGTCCTCCTTTTATTCAATAGAGTCCAACTTCTACACGTTACATTTATAACCTGAATCAGCAGAAAGAAAACAAACGTGAGGATTCATTTCCACAAAGACGAACGTTGTGATTGTGAATGAAACCGTGTGGACGGAGGCTGCAGATAAATATAAATGATGATCAGAGAAACTGCTGAGTGTTTGTTTGTGAGAACGAGCTCGTGAAAATGACTCATTAACTACCCAGAATCCTCTGGGGCGAGAGGCTGGGATGGTTATTGTCGTCTCGGTACCTCTGGCGTATTACACGCCTCTACACACTCACACAGTTGGATGTTATTGAGTGTGTGAGATTGATGGTTCTGGTTCTGGATGTCCCTCCTGGGATCCACTACTAGCTCCGGTCCTCCACCGTGACACATCATCATCCCTCCGTCCGTCTCCTCCTCCTCCTCCCTCTGGTTCTAAACACTTCAGATGGGTTTTATTTTGAATTGACGCTGTGAGAAACCTCTTCCTGTCTGAACTGTTGTGTTTTTATATTGTAGTTTATTATAACTTCCTGTTGGGAGGTTTGGTCGTAGAGTTCATCAGAGCAGGAAAAAGAGTTTAGAAGCAAAGAGGCGAAACTCTGGTGCTTTTCTGACAACAGCTGCTATTAATAAGATTTTATTGTTCAACACGGGACATTCCAGTAGAATATGACAATAGAATAGAAATATTTTTTTTTTTTTTCGGCACTTTTTAGGCGGACGTTTTACTGGCGTCCGGTAGTCGCTTTTAGTCCAAAATGGCGGAAGTGTAGATCTGCTGCTGGACGCTGATGTTGCGATAGAACGACGAAACTGACTTCCACTTTTTATCAATATTCGTTCTTTGAGGAAACTAAAAGAGTTTAGAAGCAAAGAGACAAAATCTGGTGCTTTTGTGACAACAGCCGCTAGATGGCGCTGCGGTAGTTACTTAAAACAACGTTACGTAAAAAAACTTTACTTAAAACGTAACTTAAAATGTTACTTAAAAAAACATTACATAAAACATTACTTAACGTTACATGAACAAGCGTTACGTAAAAAAAAATAGTTTACTTAAAAAAATGTTACGTAAAATTTTACTTAAAAAACGTTACGTAAAACGTTACTTAAAACATTACTTTAAACGTAACGTAAAACGTTACTCAAAAAAATGTTACATAAAAAAACTTTACTTAAAGAAACGTTACTCAAAAAAACATCATGTTTTACTGGCGTCCGGTAGTCACTTTCTAAACTTTGTGGGCGTGCGTACAGGTTCTGCTTTTCATCGTCGTCCTCCTGAACCAGACGAGTTTGGATGTGAACGTCTTTGCTTTAAAATACTTTTATTCTTAAACCACTGCTTCCTGCCAGAGAAGCTGTGAGGCTCAAAGATAAAAGTCTTCATTCTGTCACACATGAGCTGATTTTTATATTAACTGAAGTCTTTAGATGAGATGAAGAGAGGTGAAGGTCATTATCATCTCGTCTCATCTCCATGACGACCAGATGAATCCACCAACACTGATGTAACTCTGCTGCTGCAGCACATTAATACACAGAGAGAAGAAGAAGAAGACTTCACTTCCTCCATCAGTCGACCGTCTCAGTACGATACTCACATGTCACGTCTACATTTAAAGACTTTCTTCTGACTCAGTGCAGCAACATTTGTCCAGAAAATACTCAGACAAACAAAGATAACGTCTCACATTTAGGTAGAAATCAACAAAATAAAACTCTGCATCTGCAGGCCAGAAAAAACTCTACGATGTTCTGTTAGTTTATAAATCTTTATTGTTGTTTTGTCTTCTTGTAATCATTACTAATAATTAGTAAACATTATTAATCACCATTTCATTGATTACATTTATATATATATATCAAAAGCTAAAACTTTCACATCAGACAGTAGAGAATAACAGGTACTCTCTCTCTCTGTGCAGGGCGTCCTTCATCTCCATCCTCCTCTTCCTCTTGGTGGTGGTGGGCGGGATCACACCAGCTGTCAATCAGTCCAGTGAGCCGACAGGTATGTGACCTCTGTGATTATCAGTTTAGTTTAACAGCTGACTGCAACACTAAAACACTGTTAGTACTTTTCAGCAGCTCCTGAAGTCTGTCAGGACTCATCAGGTCAAACTAATACTTGTAATGTATTTATATCATCCTGTTTCCTCCCAGTGATTCTCATGTCTTCTGATCACAGTATTCACATTTAGGTCAAACGATGTTTTAAATGTCAAAATGTTATTTTTTACCTTCAAGTCATTCGAAAAACTGTTTCCCACATCGTGACCTGGCGTAGGATTCTTTACAGAGTAACTTAGATGGTGGTTGGCGTGCTCCCAGTTTAGGGAACCTGCCCAAAAATAAATGAATAAATAAATAAATGACTCGATAAATAAATAAATATGTCATTAAATGTAGCAAAAATAATATTAAAAATAAATGTAGTCATTAATTAATTGATAAAATGTGACATAAATTGATATTTCTGTTTTAATTTGCATCTTTATTTATTTATATTTGTATTAATTCCCTTATTTATTTACTCTTCTGTTCAATTTTCCCTTTTATTTATTTTTGTATTTAATTTTATTAATTTTTAAATTAATGTATTAATTTTGCATGTATTCTTTATAAACTTATTTATTTATTATTTATTTATTTTTTATTTTTATTTATTTATGCATGATTTTCCCTTTGCGTTTCAGCCCTAATTGTTTCCCCAAACTGTTATTTATTATATGCTAACTAGCTTCTCTCCAGTCTTGATTCCCCGCTCCGTGCAGCAGCTCATCCACCATTTAAACACTGAAAGGTGTTTAAACCATCTGTTTTCTGTAATATAAAAGACCCACAAACATACCTGTAGAGCAGGAAACCCACTCAGAGTCTGTGTGAGCATTTCTTTCTCAGGTGAAGGGAATTAAAAAGATGAAATATGACATTGTGAGCTGCAGAGAAGATAAAGAATGTCTCATGTTCACGCGATGCAACTCTGCAGAAGCGGGTTAATTAAAAAGAGAAGCGTTCGCCCCGCGGGACGAGGAACGGATGGTTCCAGAGAGAGGAAGGTCATTTGTAACGCTGTCTGAGAGGTGGGGGGGGGGGGGATGGATGTAGTGGGGGGGGGGGGAGATGGATGGAGGTGATGTTGGTGAATGAAATGAGATGAAACTTGAATGAATCCTTTGGGGAAACTGTGTTATTACCAGCAGACTGCTGTAATACACACTGTTCAT
>CAKAOJ020000512.1:140000-232962 GCA_916701645.2 Sebastolobus alascanus
CAGTGGAGCTGCCAACACAAAACAATGACAAATATTGTCAAGAAACCCTCACAGGTACTGCATTTAGTGTTAAAAATGTCCAAAAAAACCACGATAAATGTTCAAAAAATTTCCGAAAATGACCAATAGAGCCAGAAAAAAAGTCAGAAAAAAGTCCTGAAATTGTCTGAAAAACAATTCTGAAAAAAAGTCAGAAAAAAATAGAAAAAAAAGTACAAAAATGTCAGAAAAATGTCAGTAAAATGACCGAAAAAATCTGAAAAATATCCAAAAAAAATCCGATAAATGTTTGAAAAATTCCGAAAAATGACCTAAAAAGTCAGAAAAAAGTCCTGAAATTGTCTGAAAAACAATTCTGAAAAAAGTCAGAAAAGAGTAGAAAAAAAAATACAAAAATGTCAGAAAATTGCCTGAAAAAAGTCTGAAAATGTCCATAAAGTAACAAAAAAATATTTGAAAAATGACCATAAAATGTCAGAAAAAAGCCCTGAAATTGTCTGAAAAAAAATCCGAAAATAAGTCTGAAAAATGTCCAAAAAAAGTCCGGAAATTGTCAGAAAAATGTCAGTCTTTTCTAGTTTCATATGATACCAGTATCTTCAAGCTAGCTTTAAAACTGAGCTGCTACCACCTAAAAATCACAAGTTGTGTTAATGCGTTAAAGAAATTAGTGGCGTTAAAATGATTTTGCGTTAACGCGTTGTTAACTAATTCATGTTTCAGAGGAATATTGAGCTAAAAACACCTTTAAAGGATTCTGCCAACAGTGGCTTGTTTCGTCTGAACACAAACAGAACTACGCTCAGGAACTATCTCTTGACAAACAGCAGTCGGGTGCAGCAGCTGGGCGGATGGATACGCTGCTGTTGAACTGACGCTTCACACCTTCTCCCTCAGAGCCCATGTGTTACGACTGGGGAGAGTCCAATGAGGAGGCGGTGTCGGTGCTGGACGGGGAGTCCGGCTGGCTCTCCTGCCCTCTTTTCTCTCATCCCTCCGTCTACAACTACACCTCCACCCAGAGCGCCGGACACAACCTCTTCTGGTACCGGATCCCCGAGGGTCAGGACCTGGAGCAGCCGATCCCGTACAGGTACAACACGAGGTTCTGATCCGCTGTTCTGTGATTCTTTATATCCATGAGCTGATGGTGAAGTCAGCACAGGGTCGTAGCAGTGGAATAAAAGGTGGGTACTTTAATAGACATTTATATGTAGACGCTGCATTGACTCCTGGAGCGTACGTCAACGTGGACGCCATATTGGACAGGGCAAGACCGGCCTTTAGGTCATTATTAAAAACTAGAACTATCATATCACATTTTCCTTTAAGCATTTTTCACATTATCAAACTGTTCAAGTTAACGTTACATCTTTATAAATCGATATAATGTTAGCTTAACTATCCAGATTCTAAGCAGCTGGAGACTAAACTTTATTTTTCTCCTCCTCGTAGATTATAAACCCTTTAATATAATAATGACTGGTTGAAATCGGGTTACAGGCCAGTCTTGCCAGGTCCAATATGGCGCCCACGTTGACGTATCGCTGCAACCTGCTGAAGCGCCCAATGCGGCGTCTATGTATATATGTGTATGGGTCCATCGTGGAGCCTCCAGAACCAGGATGGATGGGGAGACGGACCTCTCCGTCTGGAATCATTCAGGCTAATTGAGACAGTTTGAGAGTAACCGACTGATGAAGTGCGGCGTAACGATTTCCCTTCCAGACAGGACGTATGGTGTTTTGGAGGCGAGCGGCTCGATTAGCGTCACCAGAGTGAAGAGGACGCTCTAATTGGATCTGATTTACCTTCGTTCAGAGTCTAATGTGATTCTCGTCCGCAGCTCGCGGCTCAGCAGAGACAGAGAGAGGCTGTGGCTGCAGCCGGCCGACGCCGCCGACACCGGCCAGTACATCTGCATGCTGAGGTGAGACATCCGGCTCTCTGGGCTCGACTGCTTTATCTGCTCCATCTCCTCTCAGGCATGTTTGCAACGTTTGCTCCAGTAAGAGATTAAATGTGTTTCCTGTATGAAGTCTGATGAAAATGAGTGACTCTAAAGTTCAGCAGATAAAATCAGCCGCTGCTCTCGGTTTCGATCCTGCAACACTTAATCAGCTAAAGTGTCTCCGAGAGCGTCCTAAAGATCTGCTGCTGCTCGGCTCCGAGGATTAACCAAATGGAGACTCAGATCTGACCCGTCAGCTGGCGGCGGTCCAGACCGGCACGTGACACTCCACAGGATCGGATCATTTCCTGAGAGATGAGGCCTGCAGTTCACCGAGCTGAGAGGAGGAGGAGGAGGAGGAGGAGGAGGAGGAGGAGAGGAGGAGGAGGAGGAGGGGAGGAGGAGGAGGAGGAGGAGGAGGAGGAGGGAGGAGGAGGAGGAGGAGGAGGAGGAGAAGGAGGAGGAGGAGGAGGAGGAGGAGGAGGAGGAGGAGGAGGGGGAGGGAGGAGGAGGAGGAGGAGGAGGAGGAGAAGGAGGAGGAGGAGGAGGAGAAGGAGGAGGAGGTGGAGGAGGAGGAGGGGGAGGAGGAGGGAGAGGAGGGAGAGGAGGAGGTGGAGGAGGAGGAGGAGGAGGAGGAGGAGGAGGAGGAGGAGAGGAGGAGGAGGAGGAGGAGGTGGGGGAGGGGGAGGAGGGGGAGGGCGAGGAGGGGGGGGAGGGGAGGAGGAGGAGGAGAGGGAGGAGGAGGAGGAGGAGGAGGGGGAGGAGGAGGGGGAGGAGGGGGAGGGGGAGGAGGAGGAGGAGAGGGAGGAGGAGGAGGAGGAGGAGGAAGAGGAGGAGGAGGGAGAGGAGGGAGAGGAGGGAGAGGAGGAGGTGGAGGAGGAGGAGGAGGAGGAGGAGGGGGAGGGGGAGGTGGAGGAGGAGGAGGAGGAGGAGGAGGAGGAGGAGGAGGAGGAGGAAGAGGAGGAGGAGGAAGAGGAGGAGGAGGAAGAGGAGGTGGAGGAGGAGGGGGAGGAGGAAGAGGAGAGAGAGGAGGAGGAGGAGGAGGAGGAGGTGGAGGAGGTGGAGGAAGAGGAGATAGAGGAGGAGGAGGAGGAGGAGGAGGAGGAGGTGGAGGAAGAGGAGAGAGAGGAGGAGGAGGGGTTAATTATAATCTTTTCGGTCGCCTAAAAATGTCTTCTTCAGCATTCTGTTGTACTCTGGCATCCTCTCGTGTCTCTTCTGGTTGCAAAAAAACAAGATGGAGATGGCCATATTTTTTTTGTTTATTGAATTCTTTCAACAATACAGTTTACGTGGAACAAGAGAATGAAAATTTTACATCATAACTCATAAATCATCAATATATGACATGGACAACATGAGATTAAAGACAGAAAAGAGATAAAATAAAATTACATAAAATAAAAATATAATAAATAAAAATAAGCAACAATTACATTTAGTACAAGGGAAATGACCAGATATTTTAAATTTATATAGTTCATTTGTTAATATTTTCTTAACATAACAATTGTTTGTATATTTGGGATGTCAAAATAGCTTTTTTGTTTGTAGTGATCTTGGAAACAGAGTCAAAGAGATATTGCAATTCAACACAAAATAAATGGAAATTTGGTGTTGTTTGAAGCACTCTAGCTTTTTGTATATGGTATTAACCAACAAGATATAAATGCTTAACAGCATTGTTAATAAAATGAGATTTTGTATTGCAGTTCAAAAACAGGACCATGTCTTCCAATATTGGTGTTAATATATTACAGTTTGTATAAACCAGTAAGGAGACTTCGACCCAGAACTCTAGAGAGAAAGTACATTCATAGAATAACTGAGATATGGATTCAGATTCTGTTTTACAGAAGGAGCACATAGGAGATATGTCTGCTTTAAATTTATGTAAAAACGTATTGCTTGGGTAATATATGTGCAATATCTTCACGTGGACCTCTTTTATTTTGGCGACTAAAAGCCAGCTAAAAGTCACCAGATGTTATCTGACATTCAGCCTGGTGACGATTACAGCAGGATGTTGTTTTACTGAAGAAGAGGGAGAAGAAAACTCTGAGGACTTCTTTATTTGATTTATTTCCCAGCAGCATTAGCAGCAGCAGACGTCTGTAAAGCAGAGTTTCCTCCTCTGATGGTCTCACAGTAATAACGTGACTTCCCTCTAATGTCATCAGTAGTGTTGCACCACTCATTCAGCCCGGCGTGATCTAGTTTGATTTTCCTGTGTGGTCACAAGTCACTTCCTGTGTTACTATCTTCTCACACAGATTAAGACTCGTGGGTAATTTCAGCCCGCTTTCTGGGGAAACTGAAAAATGGCGTTTGCGGTTCGCTCTGCAGCACATGTCCTAGATTGTCTTCACCGCTTCATTACTGTCTCCGCAGCAACAAGTCGTCCTGCAGTAAGATCGCCATGCGTCTGAAGGTGCTGCGGCCCGACCAGGTGGTCCGCGGCGCCGACTGCGAGCTTCTGGTTGCCGTGGCGCCCAGCCAGGTGGTCATCCCTTTTCAAATGGGGAAGGTGCTGGACTGTCCAGACCTGCAGGAAGCCGGCAAGATGGCCGACGGAGAGACGACTGTCACCTGGTACCATGTGAGACAAATCCGTCCGTCCATGTGTCTAATAGCTAAATAAATAGATCCAGCAACAAGCTGTTAGTAGTGTGTCTAAGTACAAATGTCACATTTTATTCACTTTTATTTAGATATTTATTTAGAACAGTCTGAGTCTAAGTGGCTGTTTTGAGGAGAAGGATAAGGTCCGGGATGTGTTTAGCTTAGCTTAGCTTAGCACAAAGGCTGGAAGCAGGGGGGAACTGTTAGCTTAGCTTAGCTTAGCTCAAAGACTGGAAGCAGGGGGGAACTGTTAGCTTAGCTTAGCTTAGCTCAAAGACTGGAAGCAGGGGGAAACTGTTAGCTTAGCTTAGCACAAAGGCTGGAAGCAGGGGGGAACTGTTAGCCTAGCTTAGCACAAAGGCTGGAAGCAGGGGGGAACTGTTAGCCTAGCTTAGCTCAAAGAGTGGAAGCAGGGGGAAACTGTTAGCTTAGCTTAGCACAAAGGCTGGAAGCAGGGGGGAACTGTTAGCTTAGCTTAGCTTAGCTCAAAGACTGGAAGCAGGGGGAAACTGTTAGCTTAGCTTAGCACAAAGGCTGGAAGCAGGGGGGAACTGTTAGCCTAGCTTAGCACAAAGGCTGGAAGCAGGGGGGAACTGTTAGCTTAGCTTAGCTTAGCTCAAAGACTGGAAGCAGGGGGAAACTGTTAGCTTAGCTTAGCACAAAGGCTGGAAGCAGGGGGGAAACTGTTAGCTTAGCTTAGCACAAAGGCTGGAAGCAGGGGGAAACTGTTAGCCTAGCTTAGCACAAAGGCTGGAAGCAGGGGGAAACTGTTAGCTTAGCTTAGCACAAAGACTGGAAGCAGGGGGAAACTGTTAGCATAGCGCCATCAAAAGAGGAAAAAACAACAACTTTTGGCTGCAGAATATCATAAAACCCTGTCTCTCTGTCCTGTCCTTTCCTGTCTCTCTGTCCTGTCCTGTCTCTCTGTCCTGTCTCTCTGTCCTGTCCTGTCTCTCTGTCCTGTCTCTCTGTCCTGTCCTGTCTCTCTGTCCTGTCTCTCTGTCCTGTCCTGTCTCTCTGCCCTGTCTCTCTGCCCTGTCTCTCTGTCCTGTCCTGTCTCTCTGTCCTGTCTCTCTGTCCTGTCCTGTCTCTCTGTCCTGTCTCTCTGTCCTGTCTCTCTGTCCTGTCTCTCTGTCCTGTCTCTCTGTCCTGTCTCTCTGTCCTGTCCTGTCTCTCTGTCCTGTCTCTCTGTCCTGTCCTGTCTCTCTGTCCTGTCTCTCTGTCCTGTCCTGTCTCTCTGTCCTGTCTCTCTGTCCTGTCTCTCTGTCCTGTCCTGTCTCTCTGCCCTGTCTCTCTGCCCTGTCTCTCTGTCCTGTCCTGTCTCTCTGTCCTGTCTCTCTGTCCTGTCCTGTCTCTCTGTCCTGTCTCTCTGTCCTGTCTCTCTGTCCTGTCTCTCTGTCCTGTCCTGTCTCTCTGTCCTGTCCCGTCTCTCTGTCCTGTCCCGTCTGTCTCTCAGAAATGTCGGCGGTACCCGTTCTTCGGTCGTAACCGTCAGCAGAAAGGAGTCCATCTGGAGATTCACCTCCTTCTGCCTTCTTATGTGGGTTCATACTTCTGTACGGTCCAGTACCAGAGGAGAGGACGAGTCCTGAACTTCACCAGGAGCATCAACGTCAGCGCCGTCAGTGAGACGACCTCTGATATTACTACTACTACTACTGCTGACAAAACTACTACTGACAATATTACTACTACTACTACTGCTGTACAGACATTAATAATTGTAACACTCTGTTTTATTCTCTCAGATCCGCCTGGTTTACCTAAACTACCCAGCATCCTCCACCCGGGTAAAGACCAAGTCTTCACCGTTAAACAGGGTGAGTCTCCTCCTCCCTCAGTAGTCTCCTCCTCCCTCAGTAGTCTCCTCCTCCCTCAGTAGTCTCCTCCTCCCTCAGTAGTCTCCTCCTCCCTCAGTAGTCTCCTCCTCCCTCAGTAGTCTCCTCCTCCCTCGGTAGTCTCCTCCTCCCTCGGTAGTCTCCTCCTCCCTCGGTAGTCTCCTCCTCCCTCGGTAGTCTCCTCCTCCCTCAGTAGTCTCCTCCCTCGGTAGTCTCCTCCTCCCTCAGTAGTCTCCTCCTCCCTCAGTAGTCTCCTCCTCCCTCAGTAGTCTCCTCCTCCCTCAGTAGTCTCCTCCTCCCTCGGTAGTCTCCTCCCTCGGTAGTCTCCTCCTCCCTCAGTAGTCTCCTCCTCCCTCAGTAGTCTCCTCCTCCCTCAGTAGTCTCCTCCTCCCTCAGTAGTCTCCTCCTCCCTCAGTAGTCTCCTCCTCCCTCAGCAGTCTCCTCCCTCAGTTGTCTCCTCCTCCCTCAGTAGTCTCCTCCTCCCTCAGCAGTCTCCTCCTCCCTCAGTAGTCTCCTCCTCCCTCAGTAGTCTCCTCCTCCCTCAGTAGTCTCCTCCTCCCTCAAAGAAGAGGTTAATATAAAAACAGTTTTCAGAGGACTCATGTGCTTATGAGGATTTATCATCATTAAAATATTAGTAAAAAGGTTTAATTCCAGTTTTGGGCTTCCACTCCAGTAGCTTGAACATTAAGAGGACACCTGACTGCGTCCCACGTTATACTTTATGTACATGAGGACGCATCGATCAGTGCAGACGACAGTCAGAGGTTGTTGTTGAAGGATGCGGTCGTCACGGTGATGGAGTGGTACAGCAGAGCCGATCGCTGCGGTAATTTGTTATTGATCAGAAATGATCGCTGGATTAGAAAAGACTTTACTTTAATTCACCGTAATGCACTGAAGATGACTGATGATTTAAATTTAAATATAACAAAACACACCCAACAACACGTCAGACTGTTCTAAAATAAACCTGAAGGGTCACAAGATGATCCACAAAATAAGAAAGAAGAAGAAAACTAATGACTTCTCTCAAATCTTTGCCTTTTTCCTAGTGACGTTTTGCAGACTTTTACTTATTCTGGACTAATTTCTTTAACGCATTAACGCAACTTGTGATTTGTAGGTTGTAGTGGCTCAGGTTTAAAGCTGGAGTGAAGATACTGGTATCATATGAAACTAGAGAACCTGATGAATCCATCGGTACCAACCAGGTCAGACTAGCTTTATTGAGAAGGAGGCTAAATAACGCTCCAAACTTACACTACATTTTGGAGAGGAAAAACTGTCATGTCCATTCTCAAAGGGGTCCCTTGACCTCTGACCTCCAGATCACTGAATGTAAATGGGTTCTATGGGTACCCACGAGTCTCCCCTTTACAGACATGCCCACTTTATGATAATCACATGCAGTTTGGGGCAAGTCATAGTCAAGTCAGCAGACTGACACACTGACAGCTGTTGTTGCCTGTTGGGCTGCAGTTTGCCATGTTATGATCTGAGCATATTGTTTTATGCTAAATGCAGAACCTGTGAGGGTTTCTGGACAATATGTTTCTTGACATTTTTTTTTTTTTTACATTTTTCAGACTTTTTTTTGACATTTTTTGACATTTTTCAGACTTTTTTTTTTACATTTTTCACGTTTTTTTTCAACATTATTCAAACTTTTTCTTTTATTAACATTTTTTGACACTTTTCAGAATTTTTTTTTTTTTTACATTTATGGAACTTTTTTTTTTTTTTTTACATTTTTGGAATTTTTTTTTTTTTTTCCTTTTTTGGACATTTTTCAGACATTATTTTTTTTACATTTTGCAGACTTTTTTATTTTTTTTTTATTTTTTGGACATTTTTCAATAATTTTTTTTTTTTTTACATTTTGCAGACTTTTTTGGGGGACATTTTTTGCCATTTTTCAGATTCAGATTCAAATAACTTTATTGATCCCAAGAAGGGCAATTCACTTCACAGCTTACCCCATCACAAACACACCCAGACAAATATCCGAAATGTTTTGTCAATCACAGGTCAGTAAAACTTTTTTTTTTTTTACCTTTTTTTAAAAAAAAATTGACATTCTTTCTTTTTTCTTTAACATTTTTTTGACATTTTTCAGACTTTTTTTTTTAATTTATTTATTTTTTTTTTTTTCAGAGTTTTTGGGGAGGACATTTTTCTAATTTTTTTTTTTTTTTTTTTTTTACATTTTTCAGACTTTTTTTTTTTTCATTTTTTCGGACAGTTTTCAATTATTTATTTTTTTACATTTTTCGGACATTTTTACATTTTTTTATTTTTACATTTTCAGACTTTTAAAAATATTTTTCAGACTTTGTTTGGACATTATTGCGGACATAATCAAGTCAGCACACTGACACACTGACAGCTGTTGTTGCCTGTTGGGCTGCAGTTTGCCAAGTTATGATTTGAGCATATTGTTTTATGCTAAATGGACAATATCTGTCATTGTTTTGTGTTGTTGATTGATTTCCAATAATAAATATATACATACATTTGCATAACGCAAACAGAATGACCACAAAGAGACACAGAACTGTCTCTGTGATGAGCTCACAGGAGGAGAACTGCTCTGTTCCCATTGATTGATTCATTGATTTTGTCCACAGTGAAACTGTGTGGTATTAGTACTTCTACGGCGGTAAAGGATCTGAATACTACCACTGATAACGAACCCTTTCAGCAGTCCAGTGTATCCAGATGGAGCTCCAGCTGCTCCAGCTGTGTTACAGTTCCCTCCTCTCGGTGTTTTAATGGAGCTCCGTCAGCTCCTCCACCTGCAGCTGGACTCTCCGCACATAAAGCTGCTCTGGCAGTGATGGAGAGGCAGCACCTCCTCTGCCAACAACCTCTTTTAAATTGGTTTTCCTGAGCAGCTCGGAGCAGATTCAACATTCAGAAAGTTAATTGTCTGAACAGAATTAGTGGAGGCTGCCGGAGCTCGTCCAATAAAACAGAACAGGTCGTTAACGGCGAGTAAAGACTCCCGTCATCGAACACACATCACACGTAGCGCACATGCAGTCAGTTTGATAAATGTGATAGAAATGTGTTTCATCTACAGACTGCTCTTCACTGTTTAATGCTTTAATCTAATTGTGAGTTCATTAAATGTCATTTAAGACCTAAATATGACTAAATATTTCATCTTTTGGAAAATGAAAATTCCTGTTGACGTATCAGAAACTTAAACTAACTAAACCAAGATTTCTAAAGCCGTAAAACATCACGTTAACAAGTAGACTGTTCAACACACGGGTTGATGGTTCAACCGTCGAGCTCCTCCTGTCCACACATGTCCTTGAGCCAGGCACAGGTCCAGGACCCCAACGGGTCAGGGGACACCAACGGGTCAGGGGACCCCAACGAAACCCCAACGGGTCAGAGCCTCTGTTTGAAGTGACGGTGATACGTTTTTGTTGGAAAGTCAATCAAACAACCAGAAAGAGACACAAAACAACAACAGACACAAAACAACCACAAAGAGACACAAATCAACCACAAGATAAACTATAGTGTGTGTTCATCTTTTCATGAGACTCAATATAACGGGGGATCTTGCCCTTAGCTGTAATAGTCCGATTATACACTGTACATTTGGTGATAAATGTATTAATTCTCTCTCAGGTTGCTGAGATCTAACTGTGAATATTATCTTCCCTCTCAGACTCGGAGGTGCGTCTGGTGTGCAGCGGGCTCTTCCCCTACCTCCTCAACTCGTCCTGGGACATTTGGTGGACGGTCGATGGGAAGAAGCTGGATGAACTTACCGACCGTCATCGCTTCTCCACGGCCAATAGGTGGAGAGGAAATATCTTCACTTCCTGTTTGAGATTTTCTGAATCTGTTGAATAGAAAGTCCTGTAGTCCTGTAAGTAATGTGGCAGATATACAGCGCAGAGCTCAGCCGGTCTCTACAGAGTAAACCCAGGGTCAAACATGCAGGATGGAATTATGGGTAATACATCTTCAGGTTCGGTCTGAGTGTTTTATTTTGAAATCTCTAATATGTGTTTGTCTGCAGACAGCTGAGTAACCTCCACGGGGACCGGATGGAGGAGAGCGTCCTGGTGATCCAGGACTTCCAGTCTGAAGACCTGAACAGGGACTTTAACTGCTCGGTGATAAACGAGAGAGGCTTCGACATCCGCAGAGCCCGGCTGGAGGAGGAGGGTGAGGAAGGGGTTAATACATCTGTTTCCTCTCTCAATGGCAAATCTTAACTCTCAGACAATTTGGGAAATTCTCTTGTTTATCAGGAAGATGTGAATCAGTTTTATCTCCTACTTCTACCGTCAATCAAACTCAACGCTTCCTGCAGAAGTTTCACATTAAAAGCTTACCGGGGAAGAAAAGGTTTGTGATATTGGCACTCCTGGAAGGCTTTAGTGTGACTTTTCTGCAGGAAGTGCTGCATTTCCATCCACATGTTTTTATGCACATTTTAAATTTGCCCATGAAAGAAGTGGAAAAAGATAAATGACCATCGAGATGCAAAGCAACTACAAAGAGACGCAAAACGACCACAAAGAGACACAAAATGACCACAAAGAGACTCAAAATTACCACAAAGAGACTCAAAACGACCACAAAGAGACACAAAACGACCACAGAGAGACACAAAATGACCTCAAAGAGACACAAAACGACCACAAAGAGACTCAGAACGACCACAAAGAGACACAAACGACCACAAAGAGACACAAAACGACCACAAAGAGACACAAAACGACCTCAAAGAGACACAAAACGACCACAGAGAGACACAAAACGACCACAAAGAGACTCAGAACGACCTCAAAGAGACACAAAACGACCACAGAGAGACACAAAACGACCACAAAGAGACTCAGAACGACCACAAAGAGACACAAACGACCACAAAGAGACACAAAATGACCACAAAGAGACTCAGAACGACCACAAAGAGACACAAAACGACCTCAAAGAGACACAAAACGACCACAAAGAGACATAAAACGACCACAAAGAGACTCAGAACGACCACAAAGAGACACAAAACGACCACAGAGAGACACAAAACGACCACAAAGAGACATAAAACGACCACAAAGAGACACAAAACGACCACAAAGAGACATAAAACGACCACAAAGAGACTCAGAATGACCACAAAGAGACACAAAACGACCACAGAGAGACACAAAACGACCACAAAGAGACATAAAACGACCACAAAGAGACTCAAAACGACCACAAAGAGACAGAAACGTGCGGACCTGATGTATCAGAGATGAGGAGAGGTGGAGAAGGATGCACAGAGATGAAACTGATGGAGGATTTACTATACTATACTACTATAGGACTTACACTGTTCCTTTAAATCCACCCAGACAGGTGGAGTTAGCTGTTCTTAACCTTCAGGTGCGTTTGTTTTGCGTTAGTGTCGCTGCCGTCGGTGGAGCTGGGTTGTGGTCTCGGGGTGACTCTGGTCCTCATGCTGATCCTCTTCGTGGTCTATCACGTGTTCTGGTTGGAGCTGCTGCTGCTCTACCGGTCCTGGTTCGGCACCGACGAGCGACACACAGGTGAGCAACAGGTGGTGCCTCAGACTCTGATGACCCCCGTCACCTGTCCAGATAACAGCAGCTCTCTCACTTTATTTTACATTCTAATACTCTTCTGTGTCCTGTTGCTGCTTCATAATGTGTCAACAGGTTTAAATGATTTAGCAGCTTTTTGTGTAATTGAAAACCGTCCTCTGAAGTGATAAAACAGCAGATTTGTTTTTGCCGCCTCACCTCCTCCACTTCAGATTTTACGTCCTGATACTAAATTTTCTTCAGTTTAATGATGATGATCTTTTCTGTCTGGCTGCAGTTGGAGCATTTAGATTATTAAACCTAGAACAGAATAACTTGTTCATCACGTTTCCAGATTTATTCACTCGACCCCCAAAACCAGCGCAGTGAGATCTGCTGCCAGCTCAAACATTTCACTTCATGTCTAAGCTTTTAACTGTGAAAGACGCGACACATTAGCTGCTCACCAGGAACATTTACACACCGATTGTTCAACTTTTATAAGAGATAATGTACAGCTAGCGGGTCATTGTTGTGAAATAAACCCCGACAGGGGGAGGCGGCACCCCGACGCAAAGGGGTTTACTTCGCTAGCTGAACATTATCCCGATTATTACACGGCTACTTACTGAAGAAATCAATATTGTATCAATTTGACAGAAAAGCGGTCCTCCAGAGTCTGACATCAGAGCTGCGCCCATAGCAACGGTCTGTTATACATAGCAACAGTCAGTTATACATAGCAACGGTCTGCTATACGTAGCAACGGTCTGTTATACGTAGCAACGGTCTGTTATACATAGCAACAGTCTGTTATACGTAGCAACGGTCTGTTATACGTAGCAACAGTCAGTTATACATAGCAACGGTCTGTTATACGTAGCAACGGTCTGTTATACGTAGCAACAGTCAGTTATACGTAGCAACGGTCTGTTATACGTAGCAACGGTCTGTTATACGTAGCAACGGTCTGCTATGCGTATCAACGGTCTGTTATACGTAACAACTGTCTGTTATACGTAGCAACAGTCTGTTATACATAGCAACGGTCTGTTATACATAGTAACAGTCTGTTATACGTAGCAACGGTCTGTTATACGTAGCAACAGTCAGTTATACGTAGCAACGGTCTGTTATACATAGCAACGGTCTGTTATACGTAGCAACGGTCTGTTATACGTAGCAACGGTCTGTTATACATAGCAACAGTCTGTTATACGTAGCAACAGTCAGTTATACATAGCAACGGTCTGCTATACGTAGCAACGGTCTGTTATACGTAGCAACGGTCTGTTATACGTAGCAACAGTCTGTTATACTTAACAAAATTTTACCATAATGGGTTAAAACTACCAAAAAAGCTCATCATGTAGCTGACTGAGGTACTTCCTGTGCTGCAGATCAGACCACATCAGGGAGTTTACTGACCTTTACGTCTCTAAAGTTTTGACTTGGTTTCCTGTGAAGATCAAGACGATATCGAAAATGTTCTTCCCCTGAAAACATGAAGTCTAATCAGTGTGTGTGTGTGTGTGTGTGTGTGTGTGTGTGTGTGTGTGTGTGTGTGTGTGTGTGTGTGTGTGTGTGTGTGTAGACGATAAGGAGTACGACGTGTACATCTCGTATGCGAGGAACAGCGAGGAGGAGCAGTTCGTGCTGTCGACGCTGCGCGGCGTCCTGGAGAACGAGCTCGGATACTCAGTGTGTATCTTTGACAGAGACAGTCTGCCGGGAGGGAGTGAGTACTCACATGTACTGCAGTACAGTACACACACTTACTGCAATACAGTACTTTATGATACTGCATAGCACACACAAACATACTGCAGTACAACACAGTCCTAGGCTACCACAACTACTACACTTCTGCTACTGGATTCCTGGTACTGGTAGTATTACCAATTCTGCTAATACTCCTATACTGCTGCTACTACTAGGAGTATTACTACTAGTAGTCTTGCTACTTCAACTACTGTTGCTAATACTAATATTCACTCTACAACTCTTACTACTGTTAAAACTGCTCCTGCTCCTCCTACTACTACTACTACTACTACTACTACTATTACTACTACTACTACTACTCCTACTATTACTACTACTACTGCTACTACTGCTGCCTTCCCTTCTACTGCTGCTACTTAAACTACTAGTATTACTGCTAGTACTCCTACTACTTATACTACTGTTGTTGCTACCAGAGTATGGAGGACGGAACCTGCCAAAATCAAAATAAATAAATGACTCGATAAACAAATAAATACATTTTTCCATTAAATGTACCAAAAATAATATTGAAAATTAATGTAGGCATTAATTAATTGATAAAATGTGACACATAATTTTATGATTTTTTTATATCCTATTTTATTATCCCTTTTATTTTATTTATTTATGTTATTAACATTTACATTTTTTATGTATTTTTGAATTTTTTTTAATCTATTTTAAATTTATTTTAACATTTATACATTCCTTATTAAATTGCTGAAATAACTAAATAAGAACAATTTAATGATGAATAAATACATTTAAAAATAAATGTAAAATAAATTAAATTAAAGAAAATTAAATAGAAGAGTAGATAGGGTTATGAATACTGAATAAATAAAGAAGCAAATTAAAACAGAAATATCAATTTATGTCACATTTTTCAATTGATTAATGGCTACATTTTTTTATTTTTTTATTTTTTGTACATTTAATGGCATATTTATTTATTTTTCGAGTTATTTATTTATTTATTTAATATTTAAATTCTTTACGTAGTTGTGCATTTTTCTTATGTATTTTAAATTTATTTTAACGTTTATACATTCCTTATTAACTTGTATAAATAAATACATACAATTCAATGATGAATAAATATATTTGAAAATAAATTTAAAATAAATGCAAAAATAAACGCAAAAATAAATAAATAAATTCAAAAGTTGATAAAAAAATAAATAAATAAAAAGGGAAAATTAAATAGAAGAGTAGATAGATAGGGGAATTAAGGCACAGGTAAATAAAAAGAAAGTAAAGTAAATCATAAATATCTATTTATGTCACATTTTATCAATTGATTAATGCCTACATTTATTTTTAATATTATTTTTGGTACATTTAATGGCATATTTATCGATTCATTTGTTTATTTATTTTCATTTTTTGATTTTGGCAGGTTCGGTCCTCCATATATTTCCACCACTTTACTGTAAAGTTGACTCACAGCTCTTGTTTCACTCACAGTGTATTTATCAAATAACATAAAATAACATTACTTCTACTACCTCTACGTCTAGTACTACTTCTGCTTATACACTCACTGCAGTAATATTACTGCTAATGCTACTAAATCTTTTACCAGACTGGTACCACTACTACTAAAACAGACAGAAACACACCTCATCCCTCCATCCATCCCTTCACCATCCCTCCTCTCTCCCTGCAGCCATCACAGATGAGACTCTGAGTTTCGTGGCTCGTAGCCGGCGCCTCCTGGTGGTCATTAGCCCGGGCTACGCCTCCCAGGGCTCGCAGGCCCTGCTGGAGCTGCAGGCCGGCATCGACGGCATGGCGCGGGGCGGACACCTGCGGGTGATCCTGGTCCAGTACAAGCCGGTCCGGAGGCAGGGCTGGGTCAGGGAGCTGAGGAGGGCCCGGGTTGCCCTGGCTCTGGTCCGATGGCAGGGGGACAAGTCCAAGGAGCTGACGTCCCGCTTCTGGAAGAGGTTGAGGGTGGAGCTACCTGTGAGGAGGGTTAGCAGGGAGGAGGAGGGGGGGGGCAGTAAGGAGGTGGGTCTGATGAGGCTGACCAGTCAGAACAGCACAAACTCCCAAATGGGCCTCATCAGCAACACCGTCAAAGACCCGCAGACGGTGTTCGTCTCTGCCACGTAGCCACGACGTAGAAACATGTTCAGTCTCCACAGAGCCGTTAAAGGTTCTGACTTCATTATGACCACAGATGTGTTTCTATGGAGACGTTTCAGGCTCCCTCTCCTTAAAGTTAAACCAGTACCAACACCGTGCCTTATTCATGTTCTTTATTTTGAAACGCTCAGAGAATAGCCTCTCCTCTGTCAGTAACCATGGTGACGTATTTAGTGGGCGGAGCGTTTAGTGGAGGCAGAATAATTCTCTGAACACGTTAGTTAACGCTGGCTAGCAAGTATTGTTGTCTTGTTTTTTTAACAATGGCTGAAGACAATACTAGTTTCTCTCAATATGTGCTGTCACTCACTCTCCAGAAAGTTAACATTAACCAACGGGACCAGATTAGCCGACTCCTACACTGCTGGAGACTACTGAGGGAGGAGGAGACTACTGAGGGAGGAGGAGACTACTGAGGGAGGAGGAGACTACTGAGGGAGGAGGAGACTACTGAGGGAGGAGGAGACTACTGAGGGAGGAGGAGACTACTGAGGGAGGAGGAGACTACTGAGGGAGGAGGAGACGCTGGATAACACTAGTTGAGGGTGTATAAATCTTTGGATGTCTATAGTTAACTATCCTTCAGTAAAGTCAGTCAAAAAGAGAGTCGGACAATATGGGAGAAGCGTTTCAGAGACGGAGAGAAAGGGTTGCTAATAGTTTAGCCTTCTGCTAACAGCAGCCAACGGCTCACGGCTGCTGTTAGCAGAAGGCTAAATATGATCAACATTTACTCTCCATCTCTGAAACGTTTCTCTCATATTGTAGCTCTCTAGAGCCTCCAATCACAGTTTGTCATCTCAAATGTTTGTGATATCTGGATTCTGGCACCAACAACACAGCAAGATGACATTTTAGATGTGTAGCTTTAGCCCACTGCTAGTGTTAGTTAGCCTCCAGTCTGTCCTTTGGTTAGCCTCCAGCTAACACTGTGACCTCATCATGACGTCATCACTAAAAGAGTCTATACGAACGAACGCTGGCGGTGCTTCTCAGATTAATTGCTTTTAGATTTTCATAAACTCAGCTTCAGTATTCGTTGTCCTCTCATTATCTACATAGTTACCATAAATCACTTTCCATCTGCACACTATCATTTATTATTTTATATTACTAAAGTGTGTCCACATTACAGAGCGTTGTGTTAAGAAGTCTGTCTGCAGACTAGTATTGTTGGTTTACCTCTTACTATTTGTCCAAATGTTCTTCGAGAATGAATGTTTAACATCCTAACAGTAGCTTGTTAGCATATATTATCAGTATCAGTATTTGTATTGTATCATAAAACGAAATTAAATGTTGAGGAACTGCATTTTAATACACTTTAACACTCAGCTTTGGCTTAACTTTCGTTAGATTTCTTCTTAAGGATATTTTGGGGCCTCCATTTTAAAAATACGCAAACACACATAAAGTTGGGTGTCATCTGCGTAGAGGGAGATTTATGATGTCATATACATTATCCTTTAAAGGCACTGCAGCTATAAAATGTTACAGAGGAAACACAAACCCACTGAGGAGGGATCCATGTACTGCAATGTTTCAGATATTAGTCAGAGAAAATGTAATTACAGAGTAAAACTTACAAGTTAAAATGCACTTTCTGTATTTTTTATTTTTTGTCACTGTTTCCACTTTTATTCATTCATTACATCTACAATAAATCAAGTTATATTTTTCTATAAAAAAAGAAACTATGCTCTTCATCTTTAACACTTTTGAAACAGAACAGTGTTGTAATGGGAGAATGCATCCTGCACTTTGTCATGCTCTAAATTTTGTATTTTAGCAGTTTACTGTATTTCATCTATTTCTGTTTAATAAATGAATTGTTCATCTAATGATTTGTCACCATCATCATTCATTTCATTGTTTTTCATTTGCACAAATACACACAAGCATTTAGTTCACTTCATAATACACATTTGGTTGAAAATATTATTCGTACAATTATTCTTTTCTCTCCAGACGTTTAACATGAAATCACAGATTCTTCCCAAAGGTCTAAAACTCACCAACTGTCTCACCTTGGAGTGGTTTGTCTGATATGTTTTCAAAATGCACGTTCAGCGTCTTATTTGGTTCATTCTGGTGCAACATGCTGAAATTATCTTATTTTACATAACGTCCATAGAAGTAGAAGAACAGGAAAACCTCCTGTTTTTCCGACTGCAAAACACCAAATAAATACCCCAAATTAGCTAGCTGACGCAGTAGTAGTAGTAGTATAGAGCTCATTCCACACTTGAAAACAATCAGTAAGTTAGAATCTACGGCCCCGACCACGGCTCTGTAATATCAGTAAGTTAGAATCTATGGCCCCGACCACGGCTCTGTAATATCAGTAAGTTAGAATCTATGGCCCCGACCACGGCTCTGAAATATCAGTAAGTTAGAATCTACGGCCCCGACCACGGCTCTGAAATATCAGTAAGTTAGAATCTATGGCCCCGACCACGGCTCTGAAATATCAGTAAGTTAGAATCTATGGCCCCGACCACGGCTCTGAAATATCAGTACGTTAGAATCTATTGCCCCGACCACAGCTCTGAAATATCAGTAAGTTAGAATCTATGGCCCCGACCACGGCTCTGAAATATCAGTAAGTTAGAATCTATGGCCCCGACCACGGCTCTGAAATATCAGTAAGTTAGAATCTATGGCCCCGACCACGGCTCTGAAATATCAGTACGTTAGAATCTATGGCCCGACCACGGCTCTGAAATATCAGTAAGTTAGAATCTATGGCCCCGACCACGGCTCTGAAATATCAGTAAGTTAGAATCTATGGCCCCGACCACGGCTCTGAAATATCAGTAAGTTAGAATCTATGGCCCCGACCACGGCTCTGAAATATCAGTAAGTTAGAATCTATGGCCCCGACCACGGCTCTGAAATATCAGTAAGTTAGAATCTAAGGCCCCGACCACGTCTCTGAAATATCAGTAAGTTAGAATCTATGGCCCCGACCACGGATCTGAAATATCAGTAAGTTAGAATCAATGGCCCCGACCACGGCTCTGAAATATCAGTAAGTTAGAATCTATGGCCCCGACCACGACTCTGAAACATCAGAAAGTTAGAATCTACGGCCCCGACCACGGCTCTGAAATATCAGTATATATTGTGTTAATCTTACCAGCTGTAGTTCCTGACTTCCTGTTTGTCCTCCGTCAGACCTATCAGACGCCATCCTTCACTCGATGCAGCGAAGCCGGCGCCTCGTCCTCGTCCTCAGCCCCAGCTTCCTGGCAGAAAAGAGCTTTAGCCTCCTGGAGTGTCGTCTCGGTCTGTACCTCCAACACGGCCTCCAGGCCTCCGTCGTAGCCGTAGTTTACCGCTCCATCAGTAAACTGCCCTACGTGGAGGTGGCTCAGCTCCGGCAGGCCGCCGCCACCACCGTGACGTGGCGAGGGAGTCAATCCGAACCGCGGAAATCACGCTTCTGGCTGAGACTGAGGCTGGCGCTGCCCGTCCGGCCGCTCGCTATGGGCAGGAGGATGATCGACAGCACGTCGTCTCACTCGGACCTGGCCGCCATGGCGCTGCAGAGAGTTCAACGGGCCCAGAAGCAGAAAGACGGAGCCAATCAGAGCCGCAGAACCAGGCGGGCGCCACCCAGAGGGAGGGGCAGGGTGAAGAGGGGCGATACGTTTAGGGAGGGGGGGTCACAGCACAGCACCAGCTGCTCGGGATGCGCTGGGTTTACTGCTCAGGTGGAGGACAGGGGGGCGGGGCTAACAGTAGAGATGCAGCAGGTGTCACATGACAGGACTGAGACTCGGTCAGACCCGGTCCCTGAAACAGAGCCCGCCCCAACGCCAGACTCCACCCACGACCCCGCCCCAACGCCAGACTCCACCCATAACCCCGCCCCTCACCTGGCCTCAGACCCCGCCCATGACCCGGCCCCTGACTCCGCCCTCCCCACCTGCCAGCAGCTGATTGGCTCCAGGACTGGGTGATGTCAGCAGGAAAAGGGGAGGGGCTTGTTGTTAAAGGCTCCGTCCTGACACTGAAACCCTGCTGAGCCTTTGGTTCAGACTTTTTATACAGACTTTAAGTGATGCTGCATTCAGGTCACACAGGAAAGATGGTAAAACATGAACATTAAGATAAAATACAGAACTAATGACGGGTTCGGACTCCCCGATATCAGCCTGAGTATAACCCGACCCGGCAGACGTGGGGCGTCTGTATGGAGGGCCGAACCTGCCAAAATAAAAAATGAATAAATAAATAAATGACTCCATAAATAAATAAATATGCCATTAAAGGTACCAAAAATAATAATAAAAATAAATGTAGGCATTAATTAATTGATCAAATGTGACATAAATTGATATTTCTGTTTTAATTCGCTTCTTTATTTATTTACCCGTGTATTAATTCCCCTTTCTACTCTTCCATTTAATTTTCCCTTCTTATTTATTTATTTTTAACTTTTAAATGTATTTATTTATTTATTTTTTTGCATCTATTTTTTATTTATTTTTTATTTATTTTTAAATGTATTTATTCATCATTAAATGGTTTGTATTTATTTTTAATATGGGATGTATAAATGTTAAAATAAATGTATAATACAAAAAAATAAATAAAATAAAAGGAAAATGCCTACATTTATTTTAAATATTATTTTTGATACATTTAATGGCATATTTATCTATTAATCGAGTCATTTATTTGTTAATTTATTTCGATTTTGGCAGGTTCCGTCCTCCATACATCTGGGGCGATTGACAGTCGATCGCTTTATGCTTCATGACATGAAGCTGAGAACATCAGAGATGCTGAAGAGACAAAGTGACGTCTTTTTATGAAATAAAATTCACCTTTAATAATGAGATAACACGGAAATGCATTAATTTATATCTGACTTGTTTCATCATTGATCACATGATGCTGTATAGTATCAATCAAACTTTATTAACTGTGATTTCTGTTATAGCTACTGTGGATTTAATCACTCATCTCTCTTATTTTATATGTTGTTTATTCTGTTTTAGGTTTTTCATTAATCAGCTCCTGTAGGATTGTTGTATTCATTTTTTTTCAGTCTTATTTTATATGCATCTGATTCTACTTGTCTGATGTAAAGATCTAAAAGCCATGATGTACGAGCAATTGTTAAATAAAATATAAAATAAAAAAGTAAAACTAACACCAGTTCCTAATAGAATAAGATGGCAACGACCAAAAACCAAGATGGAGACAGCCAAAAAAAACAAGATGGCGACGGCCAAAAACCAAGATGGTGAAGACCAAAAAAAAAAAAAGGTGACGGCCAAAAAAACGAAATGGTGATGACCACCAAAAAAACAAGATGGTGACAGTCTCCAAAAAAACAAGATGGCGACGGCCAAAAAACAAGATGGTGACGGCCAAAAAAACAAGATGGTGACGGCCAAAAAAAACCAAGATGGTGAAGACCAAAAAAACAAAATGGTGACGACCACCAAAAAACCAAGATGGTGACAGTCACCAAATAACCAAGATGGCGACAACCGAATACCAAGATGCGGACAGCCAAAAGACCTTTAAGCCATCATGTACGAGAAATTGTTATATAAAATAAAAATATTTAAAAAAGTAAGACTTACACCAGTTCCTAATAAAATAATAAAAGTAAGATAAATTTAGTAAAATAAGTAAACTAAAATATAATATGTTTATTTACAGTATTTCATCTTTCGCTTCATATTTTAACACTGAATCGGTCATTTTGCACAGTGAGTTATTTTACTTTTACTCAAGTATAATTTCTACTTTACTTGTAGAGTATTTGTACACTGTAGTATTGGTACTTTCACTCAGCTCAGTAGAAGATCTGAGGACTTTTTAGCGGACAACAACAGTATGAACAGTCAGTAGTTCTTGAACGTCTCCCGGTGTCATGGCAACAAGAGGGGTCAAACTTTAGGCGGATCACTTCCGGACCGGAAGCGCGTCGATCCCCGCGTTCTTTGAATACATCCGGATCGCTTCCGCTCAGGTGAACTGCTGCTGCTGCTGGATGGAAACAGACTTTAAACTGTGAGTAGAAACACGAGATGAAACTCTTTCTCTTAGCTTCATCACCTGCTGCAGCTCTTCATCACCTGCTGCAGCTCTTCATCAATTAAAAATATTAATTAAACATGTAAACGTGGCTGAATGAGCAGAGATCAGGGACAGAAAGTGGAGCAACAGATTTTTTTTAAATCTGCATTTCATTCACTGACTGATTCAGTATGGAGGACAGAACCTGCTAAAATAAAAAATAAAAATAATTAAATAAATAAATGACTCGATAAACAAATAAATATGCCATTAAATGTACCAAAAATAATATTATAAATAAATGTAGGCATTAATTAATTGATAAAATGTGACATAAATTGATATTTCTGTTTTAATTTGTTTCTTTATTTATTTAACTTTGTATTAATTCCCCTATCTATTTACTCTTCTACTTAATTTTCCCTTTTATTTATTTATTTATTTATTTATTTATTTTAATAACACTTAAATTATTTTATTTATTTTTGTACTTTTTTTTAATGTTTTTTAAATGTATTGTAACATTTACCTGTGTAATAATTCCCCTATCTACTCCTCTATTTAATTAACAAAAATATTATAAAAAATAAATGTAGTCATTAATTGATTGATAAGATGACATAAATTGATATTTCTGTTTTAATTTGCTTCTTTATTTTTATTTATTTATTTATTTATTTATTTATCTATCTGTGTATTAATTCCCCTATCTATCTGTTCTTCTATTTTATTTTCTCTTTTTATTTATTTATTTTTATTAACTTTTAAATGAATTTTTGCATTTATTTTTAATTTATTTAAAAAATGATTTATTCATTATTAAATTGTATTTATTTCTGCAATTTAATAATGAATGTATAAATGTTAAAATAAGTTTAAAATACATGACAAAATGCAGCAAAAAATGTAAATGTTAATAAAAAATAAATAAAACGGAAAATTAAGTATTAGAGTAGATGGATAGGGGAAATCTACACTAAGCTAAATAAATACAGAAGCAAATTAAAACAAATATCAATTTATGTCATATTTGATCAATTACTTAATGCCTACATTTATTTTTAATATTGTTTTTGGTACATTTAATGTCACATTTATGTATCTATCGGGTCATTTATTTATATATTTATAATTTTTTTATTTTGGCAGGTTCCGTCCTCCATATTCTTACTGCTGCAGTTGAATCATGAATCCTCTCATATCCTTCATGTCAGGATGTTTTCTATCAACTACCAGCTGTTTGGAGGAAAGGGATTCTGGGAAATGTAGGAAATGAAAGAATAATTTGAACCAGTTTTACTCAGCAGCAGAGTGAAGGTGTAGCTGACACAGTTTCTCTGAAGCAGAGCGGTAACGTCCTCATGTTTATTTCCTTCCAGCCTGAAGCGTATCCCACAATGCACTGCAACACGAGGCCTCTCGGGTTGGGACGGCGTCCGTGCTCTGTGACAAAGAGACCTGTCAAAAAATGTGAGTAGATTTTTAAATTTAAAGCTGCTTTTATTGTGTTGATTTGCGAGCTGCCGGCAGGAAGAAGAGGCTTTTATTGTTTTAATTTGGAGGTTTTTATGGCTTCCTTTTATTGGTTGTGAGGGGCGTTTGATTTCACCTTCAGCCGGTCCCTGCTGCCGGGTCACTGACTGACGACAGACAGTTTTATTTTGAAATCCTGACTCCACCAATGAGATGTGATGTAACAGAAACATGAAGGACAGCTGATCGCTATGGAGGACGGAACCTGCCAAAATAAAAAATAAATAAATAAATGACTCGATAAATAAATAGATTTGCCATTAAATGAACCAAAAATAATATTATAAATAAATGTAGGCATTGATTAATTGTTACAATGTGACATAAATTGATATTTCTGTTTTAATTTTCTCCTTTATTTATTTACCTTTAATTCTCCAATCAATCTGCACTTCTATTTTTATTAACTTTGAAATTTATTTAGTTATTTTTACATTTATTTTTTATTTATTTTAATTCTATTTTTTAATTTATTTATTCATCATTAAATTGTATTTATTTATTTCTGCAATTTTACAAGTGATGTATAAATGTTAAAATAAATTTAAAATACATTAAAAAAAAAAAAAAATACAAAAAATAAATACAAAATGTAAATGTTAATAAAAATAAATAAATTAATGAATAAATAAAAGGGAAGATGAATTAGAAGAGTAGATAGATAGGGGAATTAATTCAAAGGTAAATAAAAAAAGAAGCAAATTAAAACAGAAATATCAATTTATGTCACATTTTATCAATTAATTAATGCCTACATTTATTTTTAATATTATTTTTGGTACATTCAATGCCATATTTATTTATCGAGTCATTTATTTATTTATTTAATATTTAATTTGTGACTGAGTGACTCAGCAGGTGTCACCGTTTCACCTCTGAACTCTTCTATCTCTGTGAGGACTTCCTGTCTGGTTGTTGAGGCCGTTTAATGTGGAGGACGGAACCTGTCAAAATCAAAATAAATGACTTTATAAATAAATAAATTTGCCATTAAATGTACCAAAAATATTAAAAATAATGCAGGCATTAATTAATTGATAAAATGTGACAAAAATTGTTATTTTTGTTTTGATTTGCTTCCTGATTTATTCAGCTGTGTATTAATTAACCTATCTATCTACTCTTCTATTTAATTTTCCCTTTTATTTATTTATTTATTTAAATAACATTTTATTATTTTGCATTTTTTAATGTATTTTAAATTTATTTTAACATTTATTCATTCCTTATTAAATTGCAGAAATAAATAAATACATATAATTTAATGATGAATGTAATCAATTTAAAATAAATAAAAAATAAATGCAAAAATAAATAAATGAATTTAAAAGTTAATAAAAATGAATAAATAAAAAGGAAAAATTAACTAGAAGAGTAGATAGATAGGGGAATTAATACACACGTAAATAAAAAGAAGAGGCAAATTAAAACAGAAATATCAATTTATGTCACATTTTATCAATTAATTAATGACTACATTTATTTTCAATATTTTTGGTACATTTAATTGCATATTTTTTTATTTAAGTATCCAGTCATTTCTTTAATATTTATTTAGTGACTGAGTGAATCAGCAGGTGTCACCGTCTCACCGCTGAACTGTGAGGTCATCCTGTCTGGTTGTTGAGGCTGTTTGAGAGTTCGTACCTGGTGTTAAAGTTAAAGCTACTTTACTTTATTTGACTGTTTTTATTCATCACACATTAATTAACAGAACACCTGCATTTCTCACCTTTAAAGCAGTTTGATTTTAAACCCCAGAATCACTGATAACTGCTCATAAAATGATATTTATTCTATTTTTCTGAGGTTAAATTTGTCACTTTATCACTTTTATCAGTGAAATGCTGGTTTCCTCCTAAAAGACCAGAGTATAGCTAATATAATAGTTAGAATAAGAGTGAGAATAACAGTTAGAAATATAAGAAATAAATAACCTTTAAATTAAAAGAATAATTATAAATATATGTAATGGCACAATTGTCCTGGTTAGTATGGAGGACGGAACCTGCCAAATAAATAAATATGGCATTAAATGTACCAAAAAATAACATTAAAAATAAATGTAGGCATTAATTAATTGATAAAATGTGACATAAGTCTTCTTAATTTATTTACATGTGTATTAATTCCCCTCTTCTACTCTTCTATTTAATTTTCCCTTTTTCTTTATTTATTTTTGTTAACATTTAATTTTTTTTTTCACTTTTAAATGTATATATTTATTTTTGTATTTATTTTTTATTTATTTTAAATTTATTTTTAACTGTATTTATTCATCATTAAATTATATTTGTTTATTTCTGCAATTTAATAAGGAATGTATTAATATTAAAATTTAAAATATAAAATGCATAAAAAATGCAAAAATAAATATTTTTTAATGTTAATAAAATAAATGAATGAATAAATAAATAAATAAATAAAAGGAAATTTAAGTGGAAGAGTAGATACTAATACACAGATCACAACAAATCAAAACAGAAATAACAATTTATTTCACATTTCATGGATTTTTATAACTTTTTTACACTTTCTGCTCCTCTGGGAAGCAGCCGGGCTAAAAGTTTAATAAATAAATAAGTATTTATAATAGTATGTATATATATATAATACACCATACACCAAGGACAGTCTGCTCCAACATGTACTGTGTTCTTCATCGGTCCGTCGGTGCTTCACACTTCCACCATGTTGCATTAGAATCAGGCCGCTCTGTAATCCTGCTGATGCACAAACTGAAACGTCCTCGTTGGAGGAAACGAGACGAGATCTAAACTGTAATTATTCAGATCTGCTCAGAGCGTCGTCCATCATCTGTGTGTGTGTGCGTGTGTGTGTGTGTGTGTGTGTGTGTGTGTGTGTGTGTGTGTGTGTGTGTGTGTGCATGTTTACCAGATAGAAAACAACCAGACTGTGTACTATGAACAGTACTACAGTAGTACTACAGTAGTATTACAGTTAGTATCTACTATGATGTCAGTTCGTAGGATTTCTTATTAAAAGTTATTCCTCATTTTTCGTGTGTTTTCCTACAAATGTCCAGCAACACGTGACGCACGTTTCCTCTCCGGTCTTTTCAAGATAAAACTTAGGTTTAGGAATAGATTGACTTGGTTAGGTTTAGGCAACAAACTACTTAGTTAGCTTTAGGTAAAGATGGTGGTTTGGGTTAAAATAACTCCAGAAGTGGTGGAACTGAAGTACGGAAGTTAAAAAATAAATCAACGTTCCAACACAGACTTTCTCTCTTTATACGTCAGTAGTTATGTCTAATAATAGGGATGCACCGATACCGGATCGGACCTGGATCGGGTATTGGTGATGATGTGGCCGATCTATTAAATTAAATTCTATATACTATACACATCATATATTGACATTAAGGGGGTTTCTGCTCGCCATCCAATCGCTGAAAAATACAATTCTTGCAGAAATCTCAAAAAGTTTTTGATCCCAAATCACAGCATGTCTTTATCTCTGGTGTTCCTCAAGGTCTTGGTGTCTTAATGTGGTATTCTGGAGGGATTATTGATAATTTTTATCAATTCTCCAGTGGTAAAATAAATGGTTTAATTTAGTACCAAATCTGTGGAACAAATGATATGAACCTAAACATTACTGCAACAACTTCTGAGAGATAATAGAGCATGAGGATGGACATCATATACTTCTATCATCAAATAGAATAAATAAACACTTATACACTTTACTTTTTATTTTAATTAATTCATTCATGTTTATTTCTGACTAGAAAAAAGAGGGCATTTTAATGATAATGTTTTCTAGTGATGTGTCGCGGTGATGAGCACGGAGAGAGGAAGACGACCTCAGTCTTCATCATTTGACCGTTATTTGACCACATGTTGACATCGGAGCTGATATCAGATCTAACAGTTGAGATGTTTGTGTGTAACCCGGTCCGATGTTCTCTGTGTGGGGAGACTGGTTCTGCTGGTTCTACTGGTTCTACTGGTTATTAATTATAACTGTTAGTTAGTTATATCAGACCACAGTGTGTGTGTGTTTGGACATGACTGAGTGTGTTTGTGGCGTTGTGCCAGTACACAGGTATTGTGTGTGTGTGTGTGTGTGTGTGTGTGTGTGTGTGTGTGTGTGTGTGTGTGTGTGTGTGTGTGTGTGTGTGTGTGTGTGTGTGTGTGTGTGTGTGTGTGTGTGTGTGTGTGTGTGTGTGTGTGTGTGTGTGTGTGTGTGTGTGTGTGTGTGTGTGTGTGTGTGTGTGTGTGTGTGTGTGGACTTACATTCCAGACACGCTTAGAACACGCGACCGCTGTTATTTGATCCTCTGAAACAAAGTCCACCGCCACTCCTGTTCTTGTTCTTGTTCTTTATATTAACTGATTTTAACTCTTTGTGTTCTTTCTGCTTTCTTATCTACATTTTCTATAAATCTGGATCCATCCGTACCTCGTAGATAGAGATGGGTACCGAAACCCGGTATTTAACCGGCACTGCTGCTAAATTATTGAGACCCCGAGACCCCGAGACCCCGAGACCCTGAGACCCTGAGACCCCGAGACCCCGAGACCCTGAGACCCCGAGACCCCGAGACCCCGAGACCCTGAGACCCCGAGACCCTGAGACCCCGAGACCCTGAGACCCTGAGACCCCGAGACCCTGAGACCCTGAGACCCCGAGACCCTGAGACCCCCCGTCATCCCGACTGACTTTACTGTCTTTCAGAGGCTGTAGCAGGTTAGAGTGAAGCTGCAGGTATAATATGACACTAACCTTAAAGAAAGAAAATATTAACCAGCTGATCTAGAGTCTGTTTCACACAAAAAAACTACAAACTGACAATAGAATAACTGCTCTGACAAAACGTAGCAGTAATTTTATTTACTTAAACATGAACACTTTATAATACTTTTTCGGACATGTCCTAAAAATGTCTGAAAAATTTCAAAAAATGTCTGAAAAAAGTCCAACAAATGTCGGAAATAATGTCCGAAAGAAAGTTAGAAAAATGTCTGAAAAACAGTTAAAGAAAAAACAGACAGAAAACCTAATGTCACGCTTCCATGTCATGACGGATGTTAAATAACGCTCCAAACTAAATGTTGTCGAGGAAAAACTGTCATGTCCATTTTCAAAGGGGTCCCTTGACCTCTGACCTCCAGATATGTGAATGTAAATGGGTTCTATGGGTACCCACAAGTCTCCCCTTTACAGACATGCCCACTTTATGATAATCACACGCAGGTTTTTTCACGCAGTATAAATGGGTTATTTTCTACATACTGCTTTCTCTATATTATGTGTATAATGTGTGTGTGTGTGTATACGTGTGTGTTTGTGTGTGTGTGTGGAGGCACTCGTTGGGTTAATTGTTGAGCAAGAGACTGCAGCAGTTAGTATGTTGGTATAAAGTTACTCATCATCACACAGAACGCCATAAAGACTCATTAACCATTAAACTGACACACACACACACACACACACACACACACACACACACACACACACACACACACACACACACACACACACACACACACACACACACACACACACACACACACACACTCACAGAGATACAGTGTGTTTCCTCTGAGCTTCATATCTTCTAAATCACCATGGTAACGGTTCATGATGCTCTCTGACAGTCTGTTGGTTCCTGACGGTAGTTTCGAGGTCTCCTCTGGTGGAAAAATCTATTCACATATGTATCGTGATTTCTTTTTATGATTTCTAAACATATGATTTAATGTTAGAATCAATATATCTGTTTCATCTGAGTCTATGTGGAGGTAGAAGGAAGTTACCGCTTTTATTGTGGTAGTCTGAGTAACGGGACGTCATATCCGTTCCGCATCCGTCAACCAAAACAAACCTCAGAAAGTATAAAACGTTGGAGGGTCGTCGTGGATACGACCTGCACCCTCACATGTTAAATCCAGCGTGGTAAACACTACACATCCAGTAAAGGATGGAAACACTTTGGGTTTCACACATTGCAGGAAAAGCAGAGCTAGACATCACGGCTAAAGCTGCATGCTAACTCTGTCACGGACAGGAAACGTTATCGTATCACGGTAACGTGCGGTCCAGCCGGCCGTCGCTCTCGTCTCCGTGGTCAAATGGGCCGACGCTACAACTGTAGAGCACCATATACTGACATTTCTGTTAAATGCATTGAAACGGCCCCGATGGAGCTGACCATGGATGGATAAAGAGAAGGAGCTGACGGGAGAGCTAGAGACGGACTTGGAGAAGTTAGAGGAAGTAGACACGTACGGTTTTCAAAATAAGATGTTAACAAAGGGAACTGTATATACAAAATACAGATATGGAAATAAGATTGATTGGATTATATTCACCAGAAGTATAAAACATTACATGTCCCTCATAGATTGAAAAGAAAATACCACTAATCTGTGAGGGAAATGTCTTTATTCTTTGATTTCTGGGTTGCTGGATAATAAATAATTCCTGACAATAACTGATATATTTGACTTCAGGACATCTCTGACTACATACATGCTGAAAATCAAACATTTTTACTGGATTCATTTAGATATTTTCCAAAGTAAAAGTCTCTAGAAGTGTCTGACTCAACCTGTTCCCTTCATGGTCTAGAGTTAAAGAAGTTAACAAAAAACACTATAAATCGCAATAATTAAAAATCACAATACTTATTGAATCTCTACCAAAGTATCTCTCCGATGGTTCTGTGAAACAAACTCCGGCCTTCACTTCCTTTAAATGCAGCAGGACTCTCCTCTCTGCTGGTGTTCTCCCTCACTGGTCAGAGGTCAGAGGTCAGCAGCATCCACACACTTATACATGACGTATTACCTAAAACCAATTAGAGTGGAGACACAGCGGACACTCGGTCAATCTGTAACTCTGAGAGTGTAAATGGATGCATATTTCTGTGAAGGTTCCCTCATCAATCATCTAAATACTGTTAGAGACTAATCAATAACGTCCACACACACACACACACACACACACACACACAGACACACAGACAGACACACAGACACACAGACACACACACACACACACACACACACACACAGATGCACGGCTGGTGTTCTGTATTGAAGCTGAGAGCTGCTGCGATTACAAATAAGTTTCTTTCTCCTGATCGTGTTGTAATTCTTCATATTTGTACGACAGGTTTAAGTTTGCAGTGGTGGAAAGTAACATTTAAGTACATTTACTCAAGTAGGTGGCGACGAGGACAGGACGTAGACGAGGAGGACATGACGTAGGAGACGATGACAACAGGATGAGGCGAAGACGACGACTACGACATGACGTAGGCGACGACAGGACGTAGGCGATGACAACTACGACAGGACGTAGGCGAAGACGACGACTACGACAGGACGTAGGCGAAGACGACTACGACAGGACGTAGGCGAAGACGACGACTACGACAGGACGTAGGCGAAGACGACGACTACGACAGGACGTAGGCGAAGACGACGACTACGACAGGAAGGTGGCGAAGACGACGACTACGACAGGACGTAGGCGAAGACGACGACTACGACAGGATGAAGGCGACGACATGACGTAGGCGAAGACGACGACTACGACATGACGTAGGCGACGAGAGGACGTAGGCGATGACAACTACGACAGGACGTAGGCGAAGACAACGACTACGACAGGTCGTAGGTGAAGACGACGACTACGACAGGACGTAGGCGAAGACGACGACTACGACAGGACGTAGGCGAAGACGACGACTACGACAGGATGAAGGCGACGACATGACGTAGGCGAAGACGACGACTACGACAGGACGTAGGCGAAGACAACGACTACGACAGGTCGTAGGCGAAGACGACGACTACGACAGGACGTAGGCGAAGACGACGACTACGACAGGACGTAGGCGAAGACGACGACTACGACAGGATGAAGGCGACGACATGACGTAGGCGAAGACGACGACTACGACATGACGTAGGCGACGAGAGGACGTAGGCGATGACAACTACGACAGGACGTAGGCGAAGACGACGACTACGACAGGACGCAGGCGAAGACGACGACTACGACAGGAAGCAGGCGAAGACGACGACTACGACAGGATGAAGGCGACGACATGACGTAGGCGAAGACGACGACTACGACAGGACGTAGGCGAAGACGACGACTACGACAGGATGAAGGCGACGACGACGACTACGACAGGATGAAGGCGACGACATGACGTAGGCGAAGACGACGACTACGACATGACGTAGGCGACGAGAGGACTTAGGCGATGACAACTACGACAGGACGTAGGCGAAGACAACGACTACGACAGGACGTAGGCAACGACAGGACTTAGGCGATGACAACTACGACAGGACGTAGGCGAAGACGACGACTACGACATGACGTAGGCGACGAGAGGACTTAGGCGATGACAACTACGACAGGACGTAGGCGAAGACAACGACTACGACAGGACGTAGGCAACGACAGGACTTAGGCGATGACAACTACGACAGGACGTAGGCGAAGACGACGACTACGACAGGACGTAGGTGAAGACGACGACTACGACAGGACGTAGGCGAAGACGACGACTACGACCTGACGTAGGCGAAGACGACGACTACGACAGGAAGTAGGCGAAGACGACGACTACGACAGGATGAAGGCGACGACATGACGTAGGCGAAGACGACGACTACGACATGACGTAGGCGACGAGAGGACGTAGGCGATGACAACTACGACAGGACGTAGGCGAAGACAACGACTACGACAGGGCGAAGACGACGACTACGACAGGACGTAGGCGAAGACGACGACTACGACAGGACGTAGGCGAAGACGACGACTACGACAGGAAGGTGGCGAAGACGACGACTACGACAGGATGAAGGCGACGACATGACATAGGCGACGAGAGGACGTAGGCGATGACAACTACGACAGGACGTAGGCGAAGACAACGACTACGACAGGACGTGGGCGAAGACAACGACTACGACAGGACGTAGGCGAAGACGACGACTACGACATTACGTAGGCGATTACTACGACAGGACGTAGGCGACGACAACGACTACGACGGGACAATCCCAAGTTGGAAACACTAACCGATGCATTGAGGTTAAAGTAGATAAAGTTGTTGTTTAGTGAAGAGACGTTTGGGTCTAACGCCAGCTCTGACACTATGAAGTACTTCATTAAGTACTTTATGTACTAGCTCTGACACTATGAAGTACTTCATTAAGTACTTTATGTACTAGCTCTGACACTATGAAGTACTTCATTAAGTACTTTATGTACTAGCTCTGACACTATGAAGTACTTCATTAAGTACTTTATGTACCAGTAGAAGTATTCCTCACTGCGGTGTGAAACCTGATCTCCGGCTCCCTTCAGGAAACTGAAACAAGTGGAGACTCAGAGACTCTCTGGGAGAAGTCGGCTCATTATCTGATGAGGTGAGACAAGCTGTCGGGTTCTGCGAGAACGTGGCGGCGAGGCCGTTCCCCCCCGATCAGCCGGGCGGATTGAGTTTCAGCCGGCCGGCCTCTTTAATGACCCCTTTCCCCGTCCGACACCAGCGGAGCCTGTGATCCGGGCCGACCCTCCTTTCACATTCCTGCCAGACTCCGGGGCCTCGCCGCGCTGAAAGAGCCTCAATCTGTCGGACATCTGTAGCCCGTCTTACCTTGTCATTAGAGATCGACCACTCGGTCGGCCCGCCGCGGACACCGCGAGCTACCGACTTCCCCTCGGCCCCCGGCTCGCTCTCGGGGGACCCCGGGCCGGGCCGGGAGCCTTCGTTGGGAAGCCCCAGGGAGGAGAAACCACCATCTCTACCTGTGGAGGCGGATCAGGGTGGAGGAGGAGGTTGAGGAGGAGGAGGAGGAGGAGGAGGAGGTCTCCGGGGAGACGCCGGCCTCCCTTTGTTCCCGAGGAGAGACGGAGCTGACGATGGTCAGACTGGTTTAACTGGTAACTGAGCTAAAGACCGAGGACGCTGTCAAACTTTAACACGTCCTGCTTTACTCAGCCGGCCTGAACGCGACTCGTCTGAACTCTGAAATCAACATCATTAAATGTTGTTTTGGCTGCTGCATGACGACGCACCTACTCTACCTCCTGATACGAAACCATCACTGTACCTCCATATGTGTTGTGATTTTAAAGTATTGCGATTTAATATTACAATTTATTGTGATTTTTGTTAACTTTTATAACACTTGACCATGAGACCTTCTAGAGACTTTTACTTTGTCAGGAATTATTTATTATCCATCAACCCAAAAATCAAAGAATAAAGACGTTTCCCTCACAGATTAGTGGTATTTTATTTTGAATTTATAAGGGACATGTAATGTTTTATACTTCTGGTGAATATAATCCAATCAATCTTATTTCCATAGATGTATTTTTTATATACAGTTCCCTTTGTTAACACCTTATTTTGAAAACCGGATGTGTTTTGTGATTTCACAGTATCACTGGAGACGTTATTTATTCCATGTAGAATACAGTCTGTAGTACTGACTGTAGTACTGTCTGTAGTACTGACAGTAGTACTGTCTGTAGTACTGTCTGTAGTACTGACTGTAGTACTGTCTGTAGTACTGTCTGTAGTACTGTCTATAGTACTGTCTGTAGTACTGTCTGCAGGTCTTCCTCTGATTGTTGGTTTATTTTATCGTACCAACACCTGAATGACCTTTTATTGTCTCAGACTAAAGCTGATAAATCATGAAAGAAACGGTGCCGAGATCACAGCCTCTGATTGGCTCAACAAGTGATCAATAACTTTATAACTGAGACACATTCTGTCCGTTAACAACTAGATGTTATTATTAATACAAGGCAGAGACAACTTATGGTATCAAATACTAAACAATACCTTAATATATTATTAACCCCAAAACATATTTCTGTAAATAAAGCGGTGTTTTATGACGGTGATATTTATAAAACAAACGGAGACTCAGACGGTGATTCAGGTTTCTTCTGTTAGTCCACAGTTTGTAGTCAGTTACAGTTTCCTCATTACATTCTGTACACGTTGATATAAACACATTACAGCTCACTAACAACCTGTTAGAGTCATTTATAAACTCAGAGACATGAAGAACAGTTTGACTTTAATATTCATTCACTCTGATTGTGTCTCTGTTGCTTTAAGAACAAATATCTGTGACGATAACATCAGATTTTATAACATTTAACAAAGTTCTGCACCAAATTCATCAGAAACAACGTTGTACTAATTTGTGGTTTGAAAACAGAGTTAACAACGGCAGTGAGCAACATTCAGATTAAACGTCCTTCGACTGGACGCCACCCGACCCTCCAACCAATCAGTGGCAGCTTTAACATTAACATTTATATTTAAGGTAACAGGTCATCTGTAGTTACTATTTAGTACCAGTTTACCCAGTTCTCCCAGACCAGAGGTCAGAGGTCAGCAACCTGCAGCTCTAAATGAATAACTGCTCTTTGTTTACATTTTCATTTTTATTTATCATTGTTGAGCGGTCGGAGTATCAGGGCCACTTTGAGGGAAAAAAATAAATCGAGAGATTTCGAGAATAAAGTCATAATATTACGAGAGTAAAGTCAGAAGTTTACTAGAAAAAAATCGTATTATGAGAATAAAGTCATAATATTATAAAGTAGTAATTTTACATGTTATTTTCTTTTTTTCTCGTTGAGTTATTACTTTACTCTCGTAATATTCTGACTTTTTTTCTCGTAAAGTTATGACTTTATTTGTCGTAATATTACAACTTATTTCTCGTAAAGTTATAACTTTATTCCCGTAATATTACGACTTATTTCTCGTAAAGTTATGACTTTATTCTCGTAATATTACGACTTATTTCTCGTAAAGTTATGACTTTATTTTCGTAATATTACGACTTTTTTTCTCGTAAAGTTCTGACTTTATTCTCGTAATATTATGACTTTTTCTCGTAAAGTTATGACTTTATTCTCGTAATATTCCGACTTTTTTTTCTCGTAAAGTTATGACTTTATTCTCGTAATATTACGACTTTTTTTCTTGCAAAGTTATGACTTTATTCTCGTAATATTACGGCGTTTTTTCTCGTAAAGTTATGACTTTATTCTCGTAATACTACGACTTTTTTTCTCGTAAAGTTATGACTTTATTCCCGAAATACTACGACTTTTTTTCTCGTAAAGTTATGACTTTATTCTCGTAATATTACAACGTTTTTTCTCGTAAAGTTATGACTTTATTCTTGTAATATAACGACTTTATTCTGTAAATCTCTGTAAATGTAAAGATGTTTTTTCCCTGAATGTGACCCTAATACTCTGTAGTACATTTACACTTTGGCCCTCACTGCATTAGACTTATATTCTATATACTTAGACTATAAACTGTGTTACCTTCATCACAATGATCAAATGTTTTACGGCTCCAGACAGATTTTTTTTTTTCTTTGCCTAAAATTGCTCTTTTGCTAGTAAAGGTTGCTGACCTCTGACCTCTGACCCCTGACCCCTGACCCTGGTCTAGCCTAATAACCCACTAAAAGCAGTTCAGTTGTCTTTTGTTCGGAGGCAGTTATCGTTTCGTGGCACCATCATTTTTAATGTTACACTCACTGTAAGTCGGCTACACACCTAAAATATAAAACGTTCCACAGTTTGTCTCTAGATATGAATCCTAAAATAAACTGGTTAGTCTCATGGTATCACAGTTTTGAAGTATTCCATTCCTCCCGTAGGATTATTCTAAACTTTCTTGAGTGACGATGTTTTTGAAATCTGAACGTGATCCTTGATGTCAGGATCGAAGAAAAGACGAGTTATCAGGAACAAGTCTTTGCATCAGATCTCATCATGTTCAGGTCTTTGAGAGGAGATCGAGAGCCTGAGGGTCTTTTAAGGCTTTTCCTACGTGCATGGTCTTGCGTAATCAGCACCACTTAGAGGGTCCAGAACAAAGTTCAACATGGACTTATAGTCCTGGAGACCCGGGACGCTTGTTCAGTTAACACAAAGTCTGGAGCTCCTCTACGCTGCCTATCGTCCTTGCGTCGGCACCCAGGTGAAGTTGCACCTTCCCTCGGTGTCCTTCCTGACGAAGGCTTGTCCCTGGGGGAAGCTGTGGGTCTTCACGCTGCTGGACGGGCTGAGGGACATACTGAACGCCAGATCTGTCCGGCCGCGGGGCGTCCGAGGCGTGGCGGGAGGCTGAGATCCCGCTGACGGACTCATCGAGCTGCCGTTGGGCGTCCACATCTGGTTCATGACTGGACTGGAAGACGCGATAGGCGAGAAGCGGACTCTGTCTCCGGGTGGACTGAACCGGATCGCGTCCTGTGATGGCGTCCGGCCGCCGCTCAGTGGAGACCAGTAAGCTGGATGTTTTGCCGGGTTTCCCTCCAGAGTTCGGACTCGACTGGAGGTTCTGACGGAGCAGATCTCAGGTCTGTCCGGTGACCGGTTGAAGGGCAGTTCTTCTGTTAATGTGTTGAAGCTCCTGATCACAGCTTCAGGAGCTTCATACTCTCCGGTCAGTCCGGCGGCAGTGAAGTCAGAGCGCTGATCCGGAGACGTTGTGCAGTTCTGAGGTGACCCGGCAGGATCACCACGGTTTGCTTGTTGGCGTTCGGCAGCACCGTTCCGATAGTCGGTCGATCTGTGGCAGTAGCTGTGGACGGAGGACGGCGTAGAGACCGAAGGGCTGAAAGTGGAGTCCAGAGTGTACTCAGAGGACGAGGACGAGGTGAGCGAAGCATCGTAAACTAAACCACCGAGGCCGTATCCGGACGAGGACGAGGAGTCGCCCGACGTGTCGATGGTGTCTCGGTCCTTCAGGCCCAGCGTTCGTAGAACCCAGAGGTCCAGGTTTGGTTCCGAGGACGACGATGTCTCGGAGGACTCGGAGCAGAACTCGGCGGTGAGGTTCCTGCAGACTCTCTTGCTGACCTGCTGGGATGTTGGGAGCTGATGATGGTTCTGGAAAGGTCCGTCATCAGCGTACATGAGGTTTCTCTTCAGCTTCTTCCTCCCATCAGAGGTTAGTTTCTATGAGGAGGAACGAGGACAGAGAGAGACGACATTTAGACCTTTCTGGTTTTGTCAAACTGATCCCGCCCTGGAGAAAGGTCTGTTTGTACCACGATGTGGTGACCAGGTGTCCACTTTATGAGGGACTGACCAGCATTTATCACTTGTCCCTCGTCCCACATACTGAGACGATCTCCAACGTTTTCATTGGCTTTAGTTTTCAAAAGTCCACTACAGTCTACCTCTGCAGGACAGACACTTTTCTAAAATCTGGCTTTTATCCAACTACTGTGAAGAAAGCAGGAAGGCTGTAATCATCACGGGGCTGTTTGCTGTCAAACTGAGCACACGAGGGTCAAGTGCAGGTCAACATTTCATGACATTTTTTCGGCTTTTTTTGACATTTTTCAGACTTTTTTGGACCGTTTTTGAAATTTCAGACTTTTTTTTTTTAAAACATTTTTCGAAAATTTTCGGACACTTTTCTGACATTTATTTGGACATTTTCTTTTTTTAATTTTTCTGACTTTTTTGACATTTTTCGAACATTTTTCAGACTTTTTTATTTATTTATTTTTTTACATTTTCGGAAACTTTTCTGATTTTTTTTTTAACATTCTTTATTTTTTTTATTTATTTATTTTTTAACATTTTCAGACTTTTTTTAAACATTTTTCGGACACTTTTCGGACTTTTTTTTGGGGACATTTTTGGACATTTCTCAGCCATCTTTGCTACGCTACTCCCAACGAGGAAAATTGCGAGTCACCGTTAAGTCACAAGCTCTGCACATTTAGCTGGAATATGATGGAAACTAGCACGAAGAAAAGGAAGAGCAGCTACAACAAAGACTGTGAAACTACCTATAAGTGGGTGAAGCGGATGGAAGGCGATGCTCAGGAGTTTTTTGTGAAATTTGCCAGTTATTTTACACTGTATATTATATATAATTATATATATAATATATAATAAAATATTATATATAACACAGTTAGTTAGTTAACTGGTCACGGTTGGTACTCAGCTTGTTATAATGTCTTCTGTGGCTCTGGAGAGAACTTTCTGAAGTTTGGAAAAATATCCCTGATGATCATCTGACTACAGATTTATAAGAAAAAACGGTTGCATGGAAATTGTAGCATTCAGTATTTTTAGAGTTTGACCCATACTAGGGACTCAAAGTTAGGATATCTCAACCTGGAAGTGCAGCAGAGTTAATGGAGATAATAGTGAACAAACCTTTGCTTTTTGCTCCAGATTCCTCACAAAAGAAGAGTTGAGGAACTCTCTGAGTTTGTTGTTCTCGTCCTGCAGTCGGGCCAGCTCCTCCTCTCTCTGCAGCAGAGTGTCCTGCAGCTGGAAAAAGGTTAAAAAAAACACTTTAATACCAAAAGTCAAGGGGGGGGGGGGGGGGGGTTTCTATGCCACTGTGTTGCATGATAATCACAGTTTTATTGTCTGTGTTTGTAAAATGTGTCACGATGGATACAGATCATCTTTTTACTGTAAACCAAATCTACCTGGATACAAGTAAAGTAACCTGAAGCTGAAGTGATAAACAGGTGTTGGTGTTGTTGGTACCTGTTTGTTTCTCTGGAGGTGAGGAGAGAGCTGTTTAGTCCACATCAGTCCAGCAGGAGGCGAGCTGTTAAAAACACACTGAGACTCTGACAGACAGACGGAATAATGTTAATTATAAAATGTAATCTGTTTCTATAGTATTTCTGTATCCTTATGAATGTATTACTTTAAAGACTTCATGTGTGGGTGGAGCTGAGGAGAGATAAACTACCAACCACCATAACTGACTGTGATTGGCTGAGACAGCTGTCAATCAAGACAAACTCACCCCCGACACCTCTGAAAAAGTATTTATCAAAATCTCAAAAGTTTAATAATCAGCGAGGTACTTAAGTGTAGAAATACTTCTAATAAAAGTCCTACATTCAAGACAAAGTACAGAAGTATTATTAAAGTATAAAGTAGATGTAAAACACAGAAGAGCCTGTGTGTGTATTACTTTATTATTATATTACGGGATTATTATTACAGATGTAAGCAGCAGTTTAATGTGGATGAGATGGAGATAAATTGGATAGTTTAATAGAAAGTGGTGCATCATAATATATAAAATATTCAGCTCTTGAATTGTAAAACTTTATTTTTTAGCCTATGGTTTTCATCGTAATTATTGCGTGTGTTTATATATTTTGATTAGCCGACTTTTGCATTGTAATATTTTTGCATTGCAGAGTATATTTTATCTTATTGTATATATTCTAATGTTTATTTACATGATGGTACAACATTTGTTTTAAAGGCATTACATCAAATATTTTCTATATGGAATATTAATCTGTAAAGTAATGATGTCTGTCAGAGTAAATGTACTTCTACCTAGTACTATTTCTATTTTCCACCATGAGCATCAACTACTCCAGTCAGTTATTTAGTGAGCGTCCTCTCGTGGCGACCAGATGAACTCTCAGCTGTTGTTCAGTTGTTCAGGAGGAGAAACGAAACCTGCGATCACATTTATGATGAATTGAACCCTCTGAATGAGGAGACGTGGAGAAAATTAAAAGATGAATCTTAATATAAACTCTTCTGGATATTTCCATCGAGACAGATCTCTCATGTGGAACCATCCTGGAGCGTTTGGTTACCCAGAGTTCATAGAGAAAACCAGGAAACTCTTGTGTTTGATGAATGAGCCGCCGCCACGCTGAGTCTCGCTCTGCTGAATGTGGCTTTTACAGAAAGGTAGAAACAAAGTGAAGCTGCGTTCAGACGCACAACAGCTGGACTGTTTTACTACAGCTGCTACAACAGATCTTGTTAAGTGTGTTTTATTAGGCTCCTCGTGTTAAATCATTCACATACTGGGATAATACTGCTGCTTCTTATTGTAAAATTAATTATATTATATTAAAGGAGTAGTTTAACATTTTATGTTAGATGTTCAGATTGATACCACTCTCTTATGAAGCTACAGCCAAGACACGGTTAGCTTAGCATAAAGACAGCTAGCCTTAAGGTAACAAATTAGTAGCAGCTCACTGATTAACATGTTATGTTTGTTTATTTGTACAAAACACGTCACTAACGTCGCTAAAAAACGCCACTAACGTCGCTAAAAAACACGTCATTAACGTCGCTAAAAAACACGTCACTAACGTCGCCAAAAAACACGGCACTAACGTCGCTAAAAAACACGTCATTAACGTCGCTAAAAAACACGTCACTAACGTCGCCAAAAAACACGTCACTATCGTCGCTAAAAAACACGTCACTAACGTTGCTAAAAAACACGTCACTAACGTCGCCAAAAAACACGTCACTAACGTTGCTAAAAAACACGTCACTAACGTTGCTATAAAACACGTCACTAACGTTGCTAAAAAACACGTCACTAACGTCGCCAAAAAACACGTCACTAACGTCGCCAAAAAACACGTCACTAACGTTGCTAAAAAACACGTCACTAACGTCGCCAAAAAACACGTCACTTACGTTGCTAAAAAACACGTCGCTAACGTCGCTAAAAAACACGCCACTAACGTCGCTAAAAAACACGTCATTAACGTCGCTAAAAAACACGTCACTAACGTCGCCAAAAAACACGTCACTTACGTTGCTAAAAAACACGTCACTAACGTCACTAAAAAACACGTCACTAACGTCACTAAAAAACACGTCACTAACGTCGCTAAAAAACACGTCACTAACTTCACTAAAAAACACGTCACTAACCTCATTAAAAAACACGTCACTAACTTCGCTAAAAAACACTTCACTAACGTCATTAAAAAACACGTCACTAACTTTGCTAAAAAACACATCACTAACGTCGCTAAAAAACACGTCACTAACGTCGCTAAAAAACACGTCACTAACGTCACTAAAAAACACGTCACTAACGTCGCCAAAAAATGCTTCATATCGTCGCTAAAAAATGCGTCACTAACGTCGCTAAAAAACACGTCACTAACGTTGCTAAAAACTCCACTAATGTTGCTAAAAACGTCACTAGCGTCGTTAAAAAAACATGCTAGCCTTAAGGTAACAAATTTCACTTATACCAACAGCTCACTGATAACATGTTATATATTTGTTTATTTGTACATATGACATAACAATATGCAAATACTGCTGACATATTAATGCATCAGAAATAATAATAATCCAGTTATGTAAGAATATAACACTCTGCATGACTAGTAGTTTTACTTTTGATACTTTAAGTACATTTTGCTGTCGGTACTTCTTTACTATTGTCAACATGTGAATGCAGGACTTTTACTTGTAACAGAGTATTTTTAGTGTACTTGTACTTCAATAGAGGTTCAGAGTACTTCGTCCACTGCTGGTTAAATCGTAATATTTGTTGTTAGCTGTTGACTCTCACCCCAAACAGAGGACTTCTCTCCGAGGTCGCTGAGGTCACGGGGGTCACGGGCCCAAACGGAGGCCAGGGTTTCCATGGAAACGTCAACAGTGTCAGGGCCAAGGGCCAAGTCCTGGAGCATGAGGTGATGATGATGATGATGAAGAGGAGGGAGGAGGGAGGAGGAGGGAGGAGGAGGGAGGAGGAGGGATTCCCTACAGAGAGACAGAGTTTGTGTGAATGGAGGGAGGTTGCTCAGCAGTGCCAGCTCTCAGTGTGTTGATATGGTGATGATCAACACTTCAGTTACATGTTCAGCTCCTCTGTCTTTCTCTCAAAGCTTTTACTAAGTGAAATAAAACACAGTTACTCCACTACGTGGTCACAAGTATGTGGACACCCTGATGACGGTGTAACTGGGTAGTGACATCATGTTCATCAATGTGCCACAAACATCGCTAAAACACACGTTACAAACGACAACAAACGTCACTAACAACACGACGTTAACATCACTAAAACACACGTCACTAAAAAACACGTTACAAACGTCGCTAAAAAAACACGTCACTAATGTCCCTAAAAAACACGTTACAAACGTCGCTAAAAAAACACGTCAAACGTCGCTAAAACACAAGTCACTAAAAAAAAAAAAACGTCACTAACACCGTTAAAAAAAAAAAAAAAAAACTAACTAAACTAAAAGTATCATTGTATTCCGGAGCGTCTGAAGTTCCCACAGAGCGCGTCCACATACTTCAAAATTAACAGGAATTATTATTAAAGTGTAAAGCTTTTTAATACAGCAACAAATTGGTCAAAACTTAATCCAACTATTTGAATCTGAAATCTTTGAAATTGGCGACGCAGATGGTGAGGAGGTGAATTGAAGCCAGGGAGGCATCATTTTACGTATAATGATGCCTCTCACACATTTAGTTTCACTTCATATCACACGTTCCTTAGCCTATAGATGAATGTGGGCGTGTCCAGGCCGGGATATGAGGCTGATCCACGTACGGACAACTCCAAGTTGATTTGTGATTTCCCACAGAGCTAAGTGTCTTTGGAAACACTGTGCTGGACAAGTTTCATATCCTGCTACCAAATGTTATTCTCAACTGACTCGAGTTACTTTAAAGTGCTTTCTATCATATTTACATTTTAATAGATTTTTAATTACTTACTGTAAGCCAGTAAATAAGCACCGGAGGCTATTTTGTGATGTGAAAAACAAATATCTTTAATTTGTGAGATGATCTAACAAATTGGCCATATAGTGAATATCAGTGAAACTCACCATGTAGACAGAGAGTCAGTCACTGAATGTTCAAGTTATATCACTAATTAAAAATACATTAAAATCATTAATAAGGAAAATCAGAAAAGGGTTTCAACTATTATTATTATTATTATTATTATTATACAGATTAACGTATAAATTATGTAAAAATTTAAATATATAAGAATATTTGATTAAAATACAACTTTCTTGTTTAATCAATCAACAATAAGATTCTCATATATTATAAATATTTATATAAAGACAGTTTAGTAAAGAGGCTTCAGGTTAACCTACCGTTACTCTCTCTGTTCTCCTAACACGGGCTGAATATAAAACGCTCCTCTCTCACCTGTTGAGTCTCACCTGTCCGCTGCTCACCAGACCTCCTTCACTAAACTTATCATTTATCATCTCTGTTCCAGAGGGGGCATGAACTCACCTGAACTCACGTGAAGTTTCCTCCTTTGATCCTCCGTCTTTATTCCGCACGCGCTTCGTCAGGCTGTGCACGCGCTGCAGAAACAAACATGAAACAGTTTATTTTCTGCAGTAACTTCAGAATAAACCCAGATAAACTCTGGTGCAGCAGAGAGAGTCCTGATGATGTTCTGCTGAGGACTCACTGCCGACTGCAGACGGACCTCCAGGTGTGTGTGCGCGCGTGTGCGTGTGTGCGTGCGTGCGATGACAGATCGGTCTGTCCAATCAGAGGACAGGACGGCCGGTGACGCTGTCGGTCTGCAGTCTGATATCAGAGCAGCTGTGAAGGTGACGTCATCCGTCAGGTAGCAGAACCGGACCAGAACTCAGAAAGGACTTCCGGTACTTTCTGGTACTACATGTGTAGTATTAGAAATAATAAAAAAAAAAACATACATTTTTTATTTCCCGCCTGATAGAACGAGCTGCAAAACTTTAAAAGTACTTCTAGTAACGATGTATCTTTAACCAGCCTATTATACAGCAGAATACTGCATATTATATACTATACTATAATACTGTATAGTACTATGTAGTAGCCTACCGACTGGCATAAATTATAATAACACTGTGTAGTACAGGGTAGTACTGAATGGTGTATAATATAATATAATATAATATAATATAATACTGTGTAGTACGGGGTAGTACTGAATGGTGTATACTATAATATAGTATTGTGTAGTACAGGGTAGTACTGAATGGTGTATTCTATAATATAATACTGTGTAGTACAGGGTAGTACTGAATGGTGTATACTATAATATAGTATTGTGTAGTACAGGGTAGTACTGAATGGTGTATTCTATAATATAATACTGTGTAGTACAGGGTAGTACTGAATGGTGTATACTATAATATAATACTGTGTAGTACAGGGTAGTACTGAATGGTGTATTCGATAATATAATATTGTGTAGTACAGAGTAGTACTGAGTGGTGTATTCTATAATATAATACTGTGTAGTACAGGGAAGTACTGCATGGTGTATATTATAATATAGTATTGTGTAGTACAGGGTAGTACTGAATGCTATAATACTGCGTAGTACTGAATACTATAGTACTGTGTAGTACAGGGTAGTACTGAATAGTACTGTACTGTATATTAAAGTCTAGTGAAGTCAAGACAAGGAGATGAGGAGAGGAGAGGAGGAGATGAGAGGAGGAAACAAGAGAGGAGAGGAGAGGAAACGAGAGGAGAGGAGATGAGGAGAGGAGAGGAAACGAGGAGAGGAGGAAACAAGAGAGGAGAGGAGATGAGGAAACAAGAAAGGAGAGGAGATGAGGAGAGGAGAGGAAACGAGGAGAGGAGGAAACAAGAAAGGAGAGGAGAGGAGCAAACGAGAGGAGAGGAGATGAGGAGAGGAGAGGAAACGAGGAGAGGAGGAAACAAGAAAGGAGAAGAGATGAGGAGAGGAGAGGAAATGAGGAGAGGAGGAAACAAGAGAGGAGAGGAGAGGAGCAAACGAGAGGAAACAAAAAGAGAGGAGAGGAGATTAGGAGAGGACTGGACGGGAGGAAACGAGGAGAGGAAACAAGAGGAGAGTAGAGGAGAGGAAACAAGAGGACAGGAGATGAGGAGAGGACGGGACGGGAGGAAACAAGAAAGGAGAGGAGAGGAGGAAACAGGAAACAAGAGTAGAGAAGAGATTAGGAAAGAATGATATGAAACAAGGAAACGAGAGAGACAAAATAGAGGAGACAAGGAGACGAGAACCGAAAAGAGGAGTGTAGCGGAGACGAGGACTGATCAGAGGTCAAAGGTCAGCTGTAACTTATAGCTTTATATATATATATTTATATACAGGAGGTTGAGTTCAGTTATAAGGACCAGTGAGTCCGTCCGTCCGTCCAGGCTGCAGCAGCCGTCGCATCACCTCCAGCTGAGCCAGAATCTGCTCCCTCCCTCCATTAAACCATTAAATCTGACTTTCCTCATCAGCTGTTGTGGCTGGTTAAGTGGTGCTGGTGGGGGGGGGGGGATATATAGTACAGTGTGTGTGTGTGTGTGTGTTTGCAGGGGGTGTGTGTGGGCGTGTCCGTCAGCAGGTCGTCCTCTTTGATGCGTCTCTGTTGTTGCTAGGCGACCTGCTGAGGTCGTGAGTGGCCGGTCGATCAGAACGCCCTCTGCTAATTAAACCAGCCTCCGGGTCGCCGTGGTCGTTAACCAGAACCGGAGGATTACTGACCCGCCGGAGCCTCCGGTTCTGACGGCCTGCTGCTCTCATTTAGTGACAACATGAGTCTCTGCTGAGGAGCCTTTGAGCCAGGCACTAGAGCTCTGACACCCTGCAGCAGACCTGAGTCATTCCGGGCTGCTCCGGGTCAGACCAGCTTGTAGTGAAGGAGGTTAACTAACGCTGCAAACGTGCGCTAAATTTTGGCGAGAAAAAACATGGTCATGGTCATTTTCAAAGGGGTCGCTTGACCTCTGACCTCCAGATATGTGAATGAAAATAGGTTCTATGACTGACAATAGAATAACTGCTTTGACAAAACGTAGCAGTAATTTTATTTCCTTAAACAGAATACTTTATAATACTTTAGGACACGTCCTAAAATGTCCGAAAAATGTCGGAAAGTTTATAAAAAAAAAAAAAAAATTATATATTCCTGAAAAATGTCAAATGTCAAAAAAAAAGTAAAAAAAAAAAAAAACGAACAAATTGTCCAAAAAAAGTCTGAAAAAAGTCTGAAATACGTCCGAAATAATGTCTGAAAAATATCCCAAAAATGTCTGGAAAAAAAACTGAAAAAGTCCTAAATATGTTCGGAAAATGTCCGAAAGAAAGTCAAAAAAATATACGAAAAATGTCAGAAAATGTCCAACATATGTTCGAAAAAAAAGTTTTAAAACATGTCCGAAAAAAGGCAAAAAATGTCTGAAAAATGTCCGAAAAGAAACTCTGAAAAAAAGTCCCAAAAATGTCCGAAAATTGTCAAAAAATATGGGTCAGGGTTCTCAAAGTTAACGCAATAATGCGTTTACGGAAAATTCGTTTTAAAACCACTAATTTTTTTTAACGCATTAATGCAACTTGTGATTTTCAGGTTGTAGCAGGTTCAGTTTTAAAGCTGCAGTGAAGATACTGGTATCATCTGAAACTAGAGAACCTGAAGAATCCATCGGTACCAACCAGGTCAGACTATCTTGTAGTGAAGGAGGTTAAATAACGCTCCAAACTGATATTATTAAATGGTGATTTATTGGTGCTGTTTGAGGATATTAAAGGATAATTTATGGATCCTGCAGGCTGATTTAAAGATATTCTACCACACTAGTACACCACACAGAGGTAGAGTTGGGGCTCGGGGGGATTCCGTGGTGGTTTCTGGTCTCTGTATCAGGTCTGTGGTGGTTTCTGGTCTCTGTATCGGTCTGTGGTGGTTTCTGGTCTCTGTATCGGTCTGTGGTGGTTTCTGGTCTCTGTATCGGTCTGTGGTTAATGTTTGAGGGCTTTAGGTGGTTTAGGAGTTGGAACCTGGTTTTGAGGTTTTCTGGTGGTTTCTGGTGGCTGGCTGAGGGTTTCTGGGTATTATGTAAGAGGTCTTTTAGATCCTGTTTAAGGTGTTTTATAAATGTCTGGCTGCAGCTTGTTTAAAGCTGAGACTGAACGGTGAGGCGTTGGAGGGCGTGTTCGTCAGCGTGGACGTCCAGTAGAGAGCACGCCGCCGGCACTCAGCCAGCCGCCGCTGTCGTCCAACAAATCCTGCCGTCCGTCCGTCCCCCTGTTATTAGGATCCCAGCAGGGAGGAGGCGTGGGGGGGGGGGGTAAGGGTTTAACATCTGCCCCAGTGAACAGCAGTTAGACCACCAGGTAGCCCCACCTGTAGCCCGCGGACGGATAATGAGCTGCTAACTGCTGCCAGGCTGCAGGCTGTTTATCACACGTCTGTCACCGTTAACTCACTTTATTTCATCCACTAACACGGGCAATTTAGAGATTGTAGTTGCCTGTTGGTTCCATAGGCAAAATTCATATTTATTTTAATAAATAACTGTATTTATTATAATATAAATAAACAATTGATCCCTGCTATTGTTGGTTTAACAGTGTTTTACAACAATTTACACTTTTATTAACAGATAAGTGAAGCTGGGTAGATGAAAAAGTTTAAGAAAGAGAGTTAGAGGTGATGAGTGTATTTCTTTATTTGTTCATTTGTTACTTTATTTTTTAGAGGAGGTGGCGTCCTAGGCGACGGCCTATTTGTCCTTTACCTTAAGCCGACCCTGCTTGTGGCAGATTCAATATTTAAATGCTTTATTTGTCACATAGAATATAATATAATATATGCAGTGAAATGAGTGTCGCACTGTTGAGGCTGAGCTAACAAATCAATAATAATAATAATCAAGAATGAGATTTAGAATAATAGTAAAAATAAGAAAAAGAAAAAGAAAAATTCAAAGATAAAAAAAACAACAACACACACGTATATTACATACATTTATACCTTTTATATAAAGACGTTTTTTTCCTCTCCCACCCATATTAAGTACGGAAGCTATGTGACAAATGAATCAACATTAACAGCGGCCTCCTGGTGAAAGTCTGGTGTGTTTTGACCCACACGTCCACCCCGACCTCCGCTCTACGAGGCGTTTGTCGCTCTTTATACTTCCTGGTTACGTGGATTACATACAAAGTAATATTTGGGATATATCTATGACTTACAGTGCGTTACTTTTAGCAGGTAAAGCTACGATCGGTGGATGAGAACTGTCTGAAATAGTGACTTTTGATGGTGATACGGAGGAGACCAAACATCACAATTAATCTCCCATATGTCCATAAACCTGAAATACAGAACATACAGGTGTGTGTGTGTGTGTGTGTGTGTGTGTGTGTGTGTGTGTGTGTGTGTGTGTGTGTGTGTGTGTGTGTGTGTGTGTGTGTGTGTGTGTGTGTGTGTGTGTGTGTGTGTGTGTGTGTGTGTGTGTGTGTGTGTGTGTGTGTGTGTGTGTGTGTGTGTGTGTGTGTGTGTGTTAACCTGCCTGGTTAATCCGGAGTGTGTTCGTCCCCCGCCGAGATGAACTAAAGACAACAGGCTGGAACGCCTGACTTCTGCACAGGAGGTCACTGCACACACACACACACACACACACACATTAACTACCCCCCTCAAAACACAAACATGGACACACAGGACCTGTAACGCCCCCCCGAACACACACTCACAAAACCATGCATGCATGAATACGAACACACACACACACATCAGTCTACCTGTGTGTGTGTGTGTGTGTGTGTGTGTGTGTGTGTGTGTGTGTGTGTGTGTGTGTGGCTGGCCGTTGGCCTCGTGCTGCTAAGCTTCCTTTACGTCCACAATGGCTTCCTGCTGGGAGCTCAGGACCAATTAAAGCCCAGAGAGAGAGAGCTCGCCTCTAACCTCGCTCGCCCAGGGCGTCACAGACTGAGGGACGAACCAGCTGGTTCACATCATACAGACGGAAAGAAATATATAAACTGATGTTTTAATACTAGAATCGATATATCTGCTTCATCTGAGTCTCTGTGGAGGTAGAAGGAAGTTACCGCTTTTATTGTGGTAGTCTGAGTAACGTGACGTCATATCCGTTCCGTATCCGTCAACCAAAACAAACCTCAGAAAGTATAAAACGTTGGAGGGTCGTCGTGGATACGACCTGCACCCTCACATGTTAAATCCAGCGTGGTAAACACTACACATCCAGTAATACTTTACTTTGATAGTTTTAAATAATTTTTAACTGCAATTTGGCGGCCATTTTTCAAGATGGCTGCCATATTTACTCACGGAGAATGTTTTTTTTCTTATAGAAATGCGTGTACTTGGTCGATTTGAATGATCTTGGTGTTGAATTATATGTTTTCTGGTATGCTGAATCTAATTATTATAGTTTCAACAACAACCTACCCTTAATGGCATAAAGTAAGAATATAAATACAAACAATATCAAAACAATGATTTCAATAACAAGAAGCTTTTAATAACGGTTTCAAAAAATTAACACGTATAAGCACTTGTATCATCCGGCACTTTCATTAAAATGGTTTCAAACAAAGTTTAATGAAAACATTTGAGTCAGCACTCCCATCAGCTATATAATTTAACACTAAGATCAGTCAACTCGACCAAGTAGATTTCTATGAGAGAAACCATTATCGGCAGGTAAATTTGGATTTTCAAGTGGCCAATCGTTTATATTTGTGTCCCGTCGGGAATCATCATGCCAAATTTTGTGCTTGTATCACTATTTGCATGTTTTTTATCTGCTCCACTATAACATAACTCTGGTATTGAAACACTCAAACTTCCAGCTCCTGAGGGAAATATATCTGTTGAATCTCTGAAGACTGTATTTCACTTTATTCTGAGTTTCGTTTTGATATTTGTCAGAGCTTTTAACGGTCTCAACGTCACCTTTTCACCTTCACTTCTTAAAAAAACCTGCTGTTGTTACTGTTTGAGGACAACATCAAATCACTGCCTGTTAAATAATGAGATTAAGTTCAACATGAGTGACAGCTAATGATACGTTACCAACGCCTCTAACAGTAGAGAGGAGTCGGGTGTCGCCGGGCAGCATGCCTCCCTCTGTTCTCTCAACAATACACCGACACTCACCTGGTGACATCACCGGCACCGGCCTCTCTGATTGGCTGGCTTCGGGGTCACGAAGTGCTCCGAGAGGTCGGAGTGTGTGTGTGTGTGTGGGTGAGAGTGTGCCGCCACTGAAGCGTTGGAAATGTGTTTGTTGTGTTGGGACAAAGCATTCTTTCTGGTTAGTGAAGTGTAAAGAGAGATTTAATACTTCCTCCTTTAAATGTGTGTGTGTGTAACATCATCCATCCATTCATTTAATTTAGCTCATGATCATAATCAGACTAGTTATCGTCCGATCATCTGACTTCTTTTTAGTGATGCACGTGTCAATTTTCGCTCCAGTCTTTTCAAAATAAAACTACTTAGGTTTAGGAAAAGATCGCCTTGGGTAGGGTTAGGCAACAAACTACTTGAAAGTCTTTGAGCAAGGCACTGATTGGACCCTCCACCGTTCAGAGAGCAGGTTGAAGTCGTGAACTGACTGCTGGTTTGTTGTTCTCTCTGCAGGTTTCCCTCCACTCCACAAACTAATCTGGTTTAATCCCAACAGGAATCCAGCAAACTAACGCCTCTAAACCTAAAATCTGATCACACAACTTTTCATTACTTCCATATTAGAGCTGTGCTCTAAGACGGCTCGATTTAACACAGCGGTTAATGTCCCCAAAATATCTCAGTGTGTGAGCCTGCACAGGAGTCATTAAAACAACAGACTAACTGAATAAAGTCCTGCTAGCGTCCCGTACGAAGAAACACAGCTTTACTAGAAGTGGAGCTGGAAACGTTGTTCTGTGAGTGCTGCTAGAGTTAACTAATAATTAGCTAAAAGTAATGGATAAACAGTTTAAATAGTTGGCTAAAAGCTTTAGGTAAACAGCTTAAGTAGTTAGCTAAAAGTTATGGGTAAACAGTTGAAAGAGTTAGCTTTTATAGACAAGAACAAGAATATTTTAAAAGTGAATTAGAGCCCCTGCAGAGACTTTAGAATCGGAGTAATTTGAGCTCTTGTTTCTGTATAAATACTTTACACATACATACTGTTAATATGCTGTAAAATCAAAACATGTTGATGAGTGCAGCTATAAACTGTTTACTCTTTTTTTCCTGTTGTTTTCAGATGTTACTATCAATGTAAAGCTGCATTTGTTTTAATAACAGACGGGGAATAAAAAGCACTAAAGCTTAATCTCTTCTTTTCTCTGTCAGCATCCATGAAGGAGAGCAGAAGAATCAGAGAGCTGTGATGTCATGGCGGGACAAATCGTGGTACTCTGATGGCGACGGCGGCCTGGTAAGTCTAAGAACCCTCTGACACACGCACACACGCACACACACACACACACACACACACACACACACACACACACACACACACACACACACACACACGTTATCCCCTGAAAGGCCGAATGCAGCGGCCGCCTCAGAAGCAGCCAAACACGGAGTAGAAAAGGCTGAGAGAGAGGACTGTTGGTGGCTGTTGTGTCTCTAAACCAAATACCGAGTGTCTGAACAGCAGCCAAGCCTGAAGGGGCAACCGGCGAGCCAACAACGCTGGTCGTCACGGTAACAGTAGTAATAGTAGTAGTAGTAGTAAAAAGAAGAAGAAGCCCAACTATTCAGGGATTTCACAGTGATGTTTAATATGTTTCTCAGTCATATATCAAACAACAATATGTGGTGAAAATATTTGGAAGATTAAAACAAAATATAATCAACAAATAAATGCTGATGTATTATTATAGATTAAACTACCAGCAGTATATAAAGTTATTAAAATGAGCTCCACCTTTACAACTGCCACATTAAAGTGATGAACACATAAAAAATCCCCAAAATAAATAAAATATTAGTAAAGTATCTTTTTTTTAAATATCCAAAATAATATCAATAAAATTTAAGTAAAATATCAGAAACATATTAATAAATTCTCAGACATAAATCTGTAAAATGTGCGAAAAATATTTTTAAAATATCCAAAAAATATTTAAATGAGCTCCACCTTTACAGCTGCAACATTAAAGTGATGAACACACAAAGTATCCCAAAAATATTAGAAAGAATATCCCAAAATTATTAGAAAAAATATCCAAAAAATATTAAAATATCCAAAGAAAATAGTAAAATAGCAGAAAAATATTAGTAAAGTATCAATTTTTTTTTTAAATATCCAAAATAATATCAGTGAAATATCCCAAAATATATTAGTAAAATATCCTTAAAATACAATTAAAATATAAAAAATGCAAAGGGAAAATTGTGCATAAATAAATAAATGCATAAATACATAAATAAATACATATATACATTTAAAAATAAATATGAAAAGAATTTAATAAGTGCAAAAAGAAATTAATGAATTAAAAAGAAATGAATAAATAAAAAATGCAAAATTAAATGAATAAAAGGGAAAATTAAACAGAAGAGTAAATAAATAAGGGAATTAATAATTATATAAACAAAGAAGCAAATTAAAACAGAAATATCAAATTATGTCACATTTTATCAATTAATTATTGACTACATTTGTTTTTAATATTATTTTTACTGCATTTAATGACATACTCATTTATTTATTGAGTCATTTATTTCTTTATTATTGATTTTGGCAGGTTCCATCCTCCATAGAGACTGTCCTACTACACACACAAACCAGTAATATACAAAACGTACAATACAGAGATAAAACAGGAAATAAATTAGCAGCTAAATACATCAAGAAATAAATGATCCAGCTGTAAAATTGAGGACGATGTTTAAAAAGTTTGTGTTTTTAGAAAAGTCAGGACATTTTTAGAGAGTGAGGTTGTTTATTTTGAGGGTTAAAGTTAGACGGTCCTCACAAGTAGAACTGTGTGTGTGTGTGTGTGTGTTCGGTAGCGGTGTCTCTTGTCGCCGTAGCGATGGCACCAGGCCAGTGTCCCCAGTGAGCGCGCTCAGACCAGAGTGAAATGCACCAATCAGAGCGCTGCTGCCCCGTCGCAGGAGGCCGCTGGCATCAATCAGCTCCTCAGATACCTGCCAATAACACACACACACACACACACACACACACACACACACACTCACACACACACACACACACACACACACACACACACACACACACACACACACACACACACACACACACACACACACACACACACACACACACTTTGTTTGCTGGGTGAGTCCTTCAGTCAGCAGCCAATCAGTGGATGATGTCAGTCGAGACATGTTGGGTTTAAAGTGTCAGCTGACCAGTTGTTTGGGTTTTATTTGTTCAGGTTTTGGTGATTTCTGTCTCTGAGACAATGGTGGAAGAAGTTCTCCTTTACTTACCAAAAGTACAAAAAAATACTCCACTACATGTGAAAATCCTGCATGCGAAGTACAGAAGTATTAGTGGTTAAATATACCTATTATAGTAAAGTATAGTAAAAGTAAATAAAGTGGTAAATTAGTACATGTTTTTTGGCCGTCGCCATCTTGGTTTTTGGCCGTCGCCATCTTGTTTTTTCGGCTGTCGCCAACTTGGTTTATTGGCCGTCGCCATCTTGGTTTTTGGCCATCGCCATCTTGTTTTTTCGGCTGTCGCCAACTTGGTTTATTGGCCGTCGCCATCTTGGTTTTTGACCATCGCCATCTTGTTTTTTCGGCTGTCGCCATCTTGGTTTATTGGCTGCCGCCATCTTGGTTTTTTTTGTCCGTCGCCATCTTGTTTTTCGGCCGTCGCCATCTTGGTTTTTGGCCGTCGCCATCTTGTTTTTCGGTCGTCGCCTTCTTGGTTTTTGGCCGTCGCCATCTTGGTTTTTGGCCGCTGCCATCTTGGTTTTTGGCCGCTGCCATCTTGGTTTATTGGCCATCGCCATCGTGGTTTTTGGCCGTCGCCATCTTGGTTTTCGGCCATCGCCATCTTGGTTTTCGGCCGTCGCCATCTTGGTTTTTGGCCGTCGCCATCTTGGTTTATTGGCCATCGCCATCGTGGTTTTTGGCCGTCGCCATCTTGGTTTTTGGCCGTCGCCATCTTGGTTTTTGGCCGTCGCCATCTTGGTTTTCGGCCGTCGCCATCTTGGTTTTTGGCCGTCGCCATCTTGGTTTTTGGCCGTCGCCATCTTGGTTTTTGGCCGTCGCCATCTTGGTTTTCGGCCGTCGCCATCTTGGTTTTTGGCCGTCGCCATCTTGGTTTATTGGCCATCGCCATCTTGGTTTTTGGCCGTCGCCATCTTGGTTTTTGGCCGTCGCCATCTTGGTTTTTGGCCGTCGCCATCTTGGTTTTCGGCCGTCGCCATCTTGGTTTTCGGCCGTCGCCATCTTGGTTTTTGGCCGTCGCCATCTTGGTTTTCGGCCGTCGCCACCTTGGGTTTTTTTTCCAGGTATTCCACATTACACCTTTAATGATGCTTTAAAGTCATTAATAATGTTTCACTGCTGTCAGCTACATTAAAGCTCATTAGCTGCTCTTAGTGAGAAGAACTATTGATACCAATGATTCTGGAAGCAGCGTCAGTGTGTTGGTATTCACAGTGTGATCCTAGGACACACACACACACACACACACACACACACACACACACACACACACACACACACACACACACACACACACACACACACACACACACACACACAGTGACAGTAAAGGCCACCCGTCCTGTCGGAGTGTCCTTGACGAGCTGCTGGACCGTGACCTGTCACAGGTTCGATCCCCATGACAGACGCTGCTGTCAACAACAACCTGTGTGTGAGAGATGAGAGGCGAGCTGAGCTGCTTCCTGCATCTCTAAAGCCTCGGTCCACACGGGGAACGTCAGCAGAGCGTGGCGGCTGTAAAACCTGTTGTATATTAACATCATATCAGCAACATTACTACAGTCTGTCTGTATCTGTAGAATATGTCACAGACATGAAAAATAGTACAGATTTATTTTTAAATCAACACTTCCTGCTTTCATTAAAAATAAAAGCCCTCAAGCATTTTTTTTCTGTGGACAGAATTCCTTAATTTGTTAACGCGGGGCTTTTATTGTGAAATATTAACAGGACAGTGTTGTAGAACATGCAGTGACTCTCAGAGCTCCATGAATGAATAAAGTACAGGGTTTTTATGGTGGATTATTAATATTATTTACTAATTATTGCACGGTTCTTAACCTTTCTCTGTCTGAAATGAATATAAATGACATTTATAATGAAATGAAATGGACATTATGAAAGACAAACTAGAAAGAAAGCGGACAGCAGTAGAAACGCTGCGTGGACGCCACACGTGTGAAACACACATCAGTTCAGCGAGGCAGCCGTCACGCACTGCTGACGTTCCCTGTGTGGCATCAGGTCACAAACATCTATTCTACTAATCGTATAATACTAATAATATTAGTGGAACCTGATCTTTATCTGACTCTGTGCACAAAAAAACAGGTTTAAACTCACTGTGTCCTACTGAGCAGCAAAAAATGTCTTTTTAAATAGTTTTATACACAGATTTTGTATAAATTATCCAGTAAGTGTGTTATTATGATTTTTAGTTATACATGTACAAATCTAATTTTGACAACCTCAGGGTCTCAACCTGGGGTCCGGGCCCCCTTAGGGACACCTTAAACCTCTGCTTTAAGGTGCCAGTTCTTAAGATTATTCCGTAATGTGTGACCTGATGTGTAGGTTGTGATTGTACCTGTACAGGTAGCAGCTGTAGACGCTCCTCTCATGTTTCCTGTTGGCTGAATTCACACATTTTTAAACATCTCTAAATGTTTGCAGCGGTGTCGTCTTTCTAATCCCAGCCTCACTGTTCCCTGTGATCCTGTTCTTAGTTTTATGGTAAAAACCTTTAAAATCCTGCACATCGTTTGTAAATCTCAGGTGGGGGCGGGACTTGGCCCGCAGCACGCCGCTGTCCATCAAACACTCACAGGCTGCTGTCAGCCGTCGGCTCACGTCGAGCCGCCGCCTTCATCTCCTGCCAGCGGCCGCCAACCGCTCGCTGATTACAGCGTCATGTTTGCTTTTAACCTTTTTAAACTGTCACATGTTTAAACGTAACAGATCCAACGTGACGGCGTCAGATTATCAGACAGGCAGAAATCCTTAAAGGAGTGTTTCTCTGAGGGATAGACGTTGATGTCAGATCAGCACGGAGATAACGGAGATGTTAAAGTGTCATCAGATCAAACAGATTAGTGCTCCGGAGTTGTTCAATGTGACGGTGAAGGATGTGGAAAGTGTAACCGCTGTCAGTCGAGTCAGTTTGTCCGTTTAAAGAGTCTTAAAGAGAAGCAGGACGTCAGGATCCGTTCACACAACACAGGTTAAAGTCAGATTTCATCCTGGAGACGATCTGATGTTTATTATATCAGGTTTTATGGAGCACACTTTAAAAAATCTGATCTATACGTATTAGGTCTGGATGATACACTTACAGTATCTCCTGAGACTCTGGTGGATCCAATGAGCCCAACTGTCTTCATGTGTGATGATGTTAGTCCCCATAGGAGACATTTCATTGACCTCACTGCATAAAATGACCTGTGGTGACCTCTAGGATAATCACAGCCTCATGAAACTTTACAGCCACAAACTAGAGACCTAGAGCATTCAGAGGATGGATGGATCAAACTAGAAACCTAGAGCATTCAGAGGATGGATGGATCAAACTAGAGACCTAGAGCATTCAGAGGATGGATGGCTTTCCTAGCTAGATTCACAATAAGGGGGTTTCTGAGCAGTTGCTCGCCATCCAATCGCCGAAAAAATGCAAATTCTTGCAGAAAATCTCCAAAATGTCAAAAGTTTTGATCCCAAATCACAGCATGGCTTTTTCTATGGTGTTCCTCAAGGTCTTGGTGTCTTAATGTGGTATTTTGGAGGGATTATTGATCATTTTTATCAATTCTCCAGTGGTAAAAAAATGGATAAATTTAGCACAAAATCTGTGGAACAAATGGTATCAACCCAGAAATTGCTGCAACACCTTATGAGACATAATAAAGCATGGGGATGGTTTATTTCTGATTTATGACTAGAACAACTCGACACACAGTGCTGAGCAGCATCTCAAATTAATCTTCAGGATCCAGTTTTCAGATGATGTACACCACTTCTATGTGACATCTACTGTTGACCTGCTGTCTTCCCCTAAAGAAGACAGAAACGGCTCTATAGTGGCTCTCAGAGGGTTAATGTGAAACCTGAGAGCGGTGCTGTGCTGCCTCTCTGTGCTTACAGGTGGAACTGCAGGCTGAATGTGAAAGAAAGAAAGGTTTATATAATATAAGGTGGTGATTTGTGATTCAGATTTCTACCTAGTTTGTCTCTTCATCCATGTGGACACATCGTGTCCTTCATCATTCAGTAAACCAGTCAAATGTCCAGATGTCTTTTTAATTGATTTCTGCTTCTGTCCCCGCAGGGTCGACGGGACGGGAAAGTGTCCGATCATCAGCTCGTCCTGGACCGACAGACTCCCGGGGGATGCTGGGAAAGAGGAAGAGAGGTGTGTTTTCTCTGTGCTGATTGGCTGGCTGCTTCCCTTTGTTTGTTTACTCAGTAATGAGCCAATCACACGGCTCATTGACACACACACAGTAATTAGGTGGATAATGTGTGTGTGATGTGAAGCAGCTGGTAAAGCAGAAATAAACTCCATCTGGACATCGAGAGCTCAACACACAGTCAGCTGAATGTTTCCTCAACTGATCAAACGTGTAGAAACACTGAAGTCGTGCTGGAGGTTCATCACAGAACAAACTACATCCTGAGGATTTAGCTTTTCTTACGGCGCGTTCACACCAAGCGTGAAGCAAACTTTTGCGTGACGTGGTTACAATATAAAGTCAACGCAAAGAGTCGAATAGACGCGACATGAACACGCAAAATTTGCGAATACACAGAAATATTTCAACTCGAGCGAGAAATCTCGTGAAAGCCTCCCAGCGTTGAGAATCATAAATGGAGGATAAATAACTGTAGTATGTGTCTGATAGTCCATCATCTCTGTACAGAGAGCAGAAACCACAGACTGTCTCTGATAGAAACAACAACGTCTCTAGATGACGTCATGTTGAGTGTTGATGGAGCAGCTGTTATAGCCCGGTACTGATCCATCCAGACTCCATTCAGAAAACAAGCATTTTAAAAGTTGTCTGCTTGTCGTCATGGTAACAGACCCGACAAAGCATGAATTCAGACTTTTTACTAATCAGCATCATTGTGTAGTTAATTCGGCATCATTTTGATCTGTTTATTGATATTAAATCACAGTTTATTTAGGGTTCATACCTCAGTAGAGACGTGTGGCTGCTAGATACAGTCAGTGGAATAACACTGGATGTGAATACAGCTCGCCGCCGGGTGATGTTATGAACTCAGACACCACGGAGTTGGTTTTCTGACATATCTGAGACTTCACCAACATGTAGAAAGCAGCTACAGAGGTTATTGCTTCCTGGTTGATGGAGGAAAGAAAAGTTGTTGGTATCCACGGAGACAAGCTCCTCCTCCACAAATGATACCGGAGGTCCAACTCGCGCGAGTAAAACGAGGCAAAAATTACCTTTTTCTTAGTGTGAATGCAACATAAGCTTTATGCAAACGATGCATGATGACGTTAGCAGCTTCTGGAGCTAGCGGGAGCTACTTTCATTGGAAAAGATTCGTCGACACTGCACAGGACACGCTGTATTTTGTGTTCCTCGGCTTTGTGCCGTAAATGGAGAACTTCACTTTCCCGGGAGATCGTACCCGGTTCCAGACAGACTGCGTAGTGAAACCTGTCTGTGACGTCACCGTGTTCACAGATCTCAAATATTAACTTGATGAGCACAGTTTTGTCGAACTAAACAAGAATTATACATTACAGAGGAAACAGCGTTGGGTGAAACGTCTCTTTAGTTTCAGAGGTTCAGGCAGCAGCTGATGGATTTCACAGGTGTGGGTTGTGTTGGTGTGTGAGACGGGTCGACTCCCGGACACAATCAGGAAGTCAGGACTGAGATATTTAAATGGAAGTGAGAGGGAGCTCTGACTGGGAATCCCCCACCATAAACCCCACCATAATCCCCCCCCCGGCTGTATGTGTTAAATAAATCCTTTTCCGTCAGCCTGTCCAGCAGCTCTCATTATCACAGACACACAAAACAAGCGCTCCTCCGTCTGCAGAGACTTCATTATGTTTGTTTCCGTCTGTTGACCACATCAGGTTAAGAGATGTTCATAGAGTCAGACTGTGTTAAAGTCGTGCTAAAAGGCACTTTGGAAGTGTGGAGCAGGAATCAAACCTCAGTGGGCAACTCAAGCCAACGATGAAGAGTCTTAAACCTTCATCCTGTCTCCCAGCCAGCAGGGGGCGACTCCTCTGGTTCTATAGAAGTCTCTGAGAAAATGAGCTTCTACTTCTCTCTTGATTTATTACCTCAGTAAACATTGTAAACATGAGTTTATGGTCTCAATCACTAGTTTCAAGTCTTCTTCAATACAGCATGATGTTCATTTAGTAAATTATGGTCCCATTTAGAGTCAGATAGACCATAAAGCAGGGGATGCTTTAGGGCGGGGCTACCTGCTGATTGACAGGTCGTTACCACGGCGTTGTCCGGTCTGGGAGTTGTCCGAGTTTTCGTGTTACAACTTTAACCCTTTAATCACAGTGTGTTTTCACTTCATCAAAGTTAATTATAACATTTTGGTCGCCTAAAAATGTTTTATTCAGCGTTCGGTTGTACTGAGCTCCTCTAGAGTCACTTCTGGTTGCAAAAAAAATCCAAGATGTGACGACTAAAAACCAACATGGCGACGGACAAAAACCAACATGGCGACGGACAAAAACCAACATGGCGACGGACAAAAACCAACATGGCGACGGACAAAAAACCACCATGGCGACGGACAAAAACCAACATGGCGACGGACAAAAAACCAACATGGCGACGGCCAAAAAAACAAGATGGCGACGGCCAAAAAACCAAGATGGCGACGGACAAAAACCACCATGGCGACGGACAAAAACCAACATGGCGACGGACAAAAACCACCATGGCGACGGACAAAAACCAACATGGCGACGGACAAAAACCAACATGGCGACGGACAAAAAACCAAGATGGCGACGGCCAAAGACCAAGATGGCGACGGCCAAAAACCAAGATGGCGACGGCCAAAAACCAAGATGGCGACGGCCAAAGACCAAGATGGCGACGGCCAAAAACCAAGATGGCGACGGCCAAAAAAACAAGATGGTGACGGCCAAAAAAACAAGATGGTGACGGCCAAAAAAACAAGATGGCGACGGCCAAAAACCAAGATGGCGACGGCCAAAAACCAAGATGGTGACGGCCAAAAACCAAGATGGTGACGGCCAATAGACCAAGATGGCGACGGCCAAAAACCAAGATGGTGACGGCCAAAAACCAAGATGGCGACGGCCAAAGACCAAGATGGCGACGGCCAAAAACCAAGATGGCGACGGCCAAAAACCAAGATGGCGACGGACAAAAACCAAGATGGCGACGGACAAAAACCAAGATGGCGACGGACAAAAACCAAGATGGCGATAACTACTGAGTTTGCCCTCTGGTGCTGTACAGACAGCAGGAGTTCAGCAGGTTTATAGAGTTTATTTTGTATAAATCAGCCGCCTGCTGAGACAGAAAACGACGCCACGAGAGACTAAAACCAGAACAGTCCAGCGAGGCGTCGTGTCGGCCGATCCGATCTGAAGCACAGAGAGTTAAACCTCAGAGTAAACCTCAGAGTAAACCTCAGAGAGCTGCAGGACGGCGGGAACATCCAGAGAGAATCCTGCAGGAACCTGCAGGCTGGATTTGGCCGAGAGAAGCTTCGCTCACAAGGTGTGAGTCATCCGACCTCTGAGAATCACCAGGTGTGATCCTGACATCATGACTGCAGAGTCAGCAGGACGGAGGACTGACGGGACCTGGACCTGGACCGGGACCGGAGGGTTTACGGGTCAAATCCTGCAGGGAAACCCATGAGCAACACTTTCTTTTCCTCTTTGAGAACAGAGAACGAGCCAGTTTTGGCCCTTCATGGTCTGTACGGACGGACAGGTGTGAGCCAGCACTGGCAGCAGGAATATGAACAGTAGATCTGGTCAAAGCTGTCCAGTAATTGTTGGTAAATCTCTCTCTGGATGAACGGGTTTCTGAAATCTTGAATCTGAGGTTTTAAAAACGCTCCCAGATGTAAACAACCACCTTGACCTTGACCTTGACACTTGGTTGTGATGTTGTGCTTTTTGGCTCCACACGTCCTCTCCGTGGACGTTGCTTTGGGTGATTGTGTTGTCCCCGTTGCCGCGGTGATGTTAGAGGAAGACGCTGGTCCAAATTTAAAGACAAAAAAAAAAAAGAGAGCCAAAGTCATGACTCAGCTGTAGCTCTATTTATTTCTCACCTTAATAGCAGGTTATGTTAGTTTAAACTTTAGCGTTAAACTCTTCTGATTCCTGTCCAGCCTCAGCAGCCAAGTCAAAGCTCGGAGACACTCAGCTAACTCGTTGTACACTTGAAACTCGTTGTAATTTGTTGTATTTTTTGTATTTTTTGAGCAATCTCTGGCACAAGAACTTCGGGATTAATAAAGTTCTATCTTATCTTATCTTATCTTATCTTAACAGCTAGCAGAGACGCTAACAGAGATGCTAACAGCTAACAGCTTCCAGAGCTGCAGGAGCTAATGTGGGTGACATCACATGGGGTGAGGTGGGGGGGGGTCACGGGGGTAACATGACATCACCTGGAGCAGAGAAGGTCGTCACTAATTAAAGGGCGAGCGGACGGAGTGTGTTTTTTTTCCGTCATTATTAGCCTGTTAGCTGCAGCGTCATTACTATTATTAACCCAGGTGTGTTTTCTCAATGACCCAATGCTCCGTCCTCCATGAATGGAGCGCAGCATGAATGAGCGGAGGGATGTTAGCCGAGGTCGTCCGGTCCCCCGAGGGGGGGGGGCGCCGACCGTGGGGGGAGAGGGCCTCGTCGCCCCTGGCAACGCCATCACAAAGAGGAAGGAATAATAATAATCCAGACGACAAACTGAACCTCCGTCAGCAACGCGAGATCAACTCTGAGTTTAAAGTTAGAATCAGTCAGAGGGCCTTTGTGTGTCGAACAGCTTGGAGAGGTGAAAATATTCTAAATATAACGTCCCCTTAAACTGATTTTTTGAGGTGTTTAAAATCCGTCTTTCTGCTGCTCCCGTCCACAGACGCTTTACCTCAGACAGCCTTTACTTCAGACAGTCCTTTCTGACGGGGAACTGAAGCCGTTATATCTCTTCAAAGCCACCAGACTCCATTCACAAAACAGTAATTTTACCAGCTAACGTTGACTCAGCTAGTGCTAGCGTCCACATTATTCATAACCTTATTAATTAGCTTACTGTGCTAACCTACGTCACTGCTTTCTGGTATCATATGAAACTAAAGAACCTGATGAATCCATCCGTACCAACCAGGTCAGACTAGCTTCTCGTGAAGGAGGTTAAATAACGCTCCAAACTTACACTAAATTTTGTTGAGGAAAAACTGTCATGTCCATATTCAAAGGGGTCCCTTGACCTCTGACCTCCAGATCAGTGAATGTAAATGGGTTCTATGGGTACCCACGAGTCTCTCCTTTACAGACATGCCCACTTTATGATAATCACATGCAGTTTGGGGCAAGTCATAGTGAAGTCAGCACACTGACACACTGACAGCTGTTGTTGCCTGTTGGGCTGCAGTTTGCCATGTTATGATCTGAGCATATTGTTTTGTGTCAAATGCAGAACCTGTGACTTTTTTTTTTTACATTTTCCGAAATTTAAAAAAAAAAAAAATTCGAAAATTTCGACATTATTCAAACTTTTTGTTTTATTATTATTATTTTTTGGGACATTTTTTGACATTTGTCAGACATTTTTGGGACATTTTTCCAACTTTTTTTTTTACATTTTTTGGAAATTTTTCAGATTTTTTTTTTTTTTGTACTTTCTTTTGACATTTTTAAAGTTTTTTTTCGACATTATTCAATTTTTTTTTTTTTTACATTTTTCGGACATTTTTCAGACTTTTTTGGACATTTTTTGGAATTTTTTCTTCTTTTTTTTTTTTTTTTTTAACAATTAAAGGACTTCTTTCCGACTTTTTTTTTTTTTTTTTGACATTTTAAATTTTTCAGCCTTGTTTTTTTTTTAAAAACAAAAATTTCGACATTATTCCAACTTTTTTTTTTTTTTTTTTTTACATTTTTCGGACATTTCTCAGCACATTTTGGGGATATTATTTTTTTTGGGCAAGTCATATTGAAGTCAGCACACTGACACACTGACAGCTGTTGTTGCCTGTTGGGCTTCAGTTTGCCATGTTATGATCTGAGCATATTGTTTTATGCTAAATGCAGAACCTGTGAGGGTTTCTGGACAATATCTGTCATTGTTTTGTGTTGTTAATTGATTTCCAATAATAAATATATACATACATTTGTATAAAGCAGCATATTTGTCCACTCCAATGCTGATAAGAGGATTAAATACTTGACTAATCTCCCTTTAAGGTTCATTTAAAACAGATAAAAAATGTGTGATTCATTTGCGATCATGGCGGCAAATCTAACGTTAACGTCTGTTGTCTGTCTGTCTGTCCTCAGCCCGTCTTCATGTCCACTTCCTGTGACGATGACGATGGTGCGATTTTTCTCCGTCTATGGATCACGTTCATGATTTCATCAGCAGCTCTGAGCTTTGAGGTGTAACGTCCAGGTAGGTGAAGGTAGTGATGGACTCAGAGGTTCCCTGGTTGTTCTCTCGTATAAACACACAGATTTAATTTCACTGTTTTTTTGTGAGAATATTTTAACGTCTATCAAATTCCTTCATGTTTGGATATTTATCATATTACTACATTCGTTTGCATCAGTGAGCATCTTCGTCTCTGCTCTTTAGTCTCATTATGTCACAAAATAAACTCACATTTGGAAAAAAAAACAAAGCAGGGTTGCAGCACAGGAAGTGATGTCACAGGAGCGGAGGCTGCCGATTGGACAGGAGATTCCCGGGCAGCTGCTATAAAACCTGAAGAGAAGCCACAACAAGACTCAGAAACACAGAAGAGACGACGCAGCAGGACGGACTGAAGGTACAGACACACTGTGTGTGTGTGTGAGTGTGTGTGTGCGTGTGTGTGTGTGTGCATGTGCGTGTGTGTGTGTGATGCAGGTGTGCAGGTTCAGACTCCTGCAGGTGTTTTAATTTGCAATATGTCCGTTTTCAGCAGGTGATTTTTTTTATTTTTCAGTCCAGATTTCAGATTCTGTCTCACATTTAATGCAAATTCAAATTTTGGTTCTATTTTAACTATTTTTTCAAATTAATCTGTAATTTTTCTACTGCGAGCGTCACTTTAAGCTGCTCTCTGCTTCTTTCTTGCATGAAATATTATTTTCCCGTCAAACTAAAACTGATAATAACAGTGAATTCAAGTCATTGCTGTTTTCTCTCTGTAGCTGCCGATGTTTTGAATTATTAAATAATTGTTTCAAATTAAGTATTATTCATTTCTATTATATCAGACAGCTCTTGTTATTCATTATTATCATTATTCTAGGCTTAAATCCTTCATATGTAACATGATCTTTTGCATTATTTTATTTCTCTTTAATTCTGAGTCAGTTTGTGTAGCTCCGTGTTTTTGCTGCTTATCTCATCCGGGACACTGAAACATAGATTTCTGATATGAATGAGGCTTTTTTAGTCAAATATATTCTTGAACAGGTGAACATGCATTAAATGCAATAATTAAAGTATGTTTCTCTTAATGTCAGTCAGATTTTTAGAAAGAAAAAGGGTTTTAAACCCTCCAAACGAGCAGGTTGCTCCACAGTGTGGATCAACGCTGCGTTCAGGTGCAGATCTGTGAACATGAAGATGTTCAGTCTGCTGCTGCCGGGAGGAAACACCGGGGATTTATGTGAATGGAAGAATTTGCAGAGTGTGTGTGTGTGTGTGTGTGTGTGTGTGTGTGTGTGTGTGTGTGTGTGTGTGTGTGTGTGTGTGTGTGTAAGTGTGTAAGTGTGTAAGTGTGTAAGTGTGTAAGTGTGTAAGTGTGTAAGTGTGTGTGTGTGTGTAATATATCCTCACGCGTGCATGAATGAGCGCTGCAGTACGTCAGCATCAGTGTGAATGGTTCAACTTGTGTGTGTTTGTTTATGTACACAAATGTTTGTGCATCATCAAGAATGTGTGTGACGTTGACAACAAGTGTTTCTGTGTGAGTGTGTGTGTGTGTGTGTGTGTGTGTGTGTGTCTGGGGGGAATGCAGGAGCGTGCACGTCAGTGCGCGTGCATGTGACGGTCAAAAGACCGTTTATTTGCAGGGATGGAAAATGCTAAAATTAGCCGATGTTGCTGGACAATACACTTCAGCCGTCAGCTGAGCTAAAAGTGTTCTGCTCTGTGTGTGTGTGTGTAGGTGTGTAGGTGCGTGTGTGTGTGTGTGTGTGTGTGTGTGTAGGTGTAGGTGCATGTGTGTGTGCGTGCACTAAGGTTTTGTGTATTCACACTGAAAAAAGACAAATTGAAAAAAACGGAAACCAGTTTATATTCAGACTAAAAAAGTCAGATTTTGAACTTTGCTGTTGATGGACTACTGTACCCACAATGCATTGCACAAAGGAAATGATGAGGATCTGATCACAACTACAAAGAAATTAAAAAAATATAATAAAAGAAATTGGAGGACAGCTCCAGAAACATCTTGGAAAACAGTATAGTATGGGATGTACTGGATCATTGAGTATAAAAAAGTACGTTTAATTTTCTACTCTTACTGCAAAACCAGTACACTTTAATATTAGTATTTACTGTATAGTACATTAAAGTAGTAGTAATACCACAATACAAAAAAAAATTCTCTGTACAAATTGTTTTTCTGATAATTTATAAATTTATTTTTTCGGATATTTTACTTGTATTTTAAGGATATTTTACTAATGTTTTTCAGATATTTTACTGATATTATTTTGGATATTTCAAAAAAAATTTTACTTTACTAATATTTTTTTGATATTTTAATATTTTTTGGGGATATTTTACTATTGTTTGGCATATTTTTCTAATACTTTTGGGATATTTTATTGCTCATCTGTTTAATGTTGCAGCTGGTAAAGATGAAGCTACTTTTAATTATTTTTTAAGTTTTTTTTTTCCAATAATTTATAAATATTTTACTAGTATTTTTTTTTTTTTTAATATTTCGCTAATATTTTAAGGATATTTTACTAATGTTTTTCAGATATTTTACTAATATCTCTTAGGATATTTCTTAGGCCATTTTAATAGAGACATTAAATATGACAATAGAATAGAAATAATTTAGTTTTACTTTGTAGGCGGACGTTTTACTGGTGTCCGGTGACCTCTGACCTCTCACGTTTTCATGAAGCTTCTGTTGTGTTCAGGTGCAGCTGAGAAAATCTGTCATCCAGGACTTCAAACTGGCTGCTGAACACACATCATATTAAAGCACTGTAATAATAACACTTGAAATATGAAATATTATATATATTATAATATCAGGCTTATTCATCTTCAGAACAAAGAGGCGGTGCTGCATCACACAGTGAAGGCTTCGTGTTTTATTAAGATTTTATTAAGAATATGAGATGATTCATGTTGTTGTTGTTGTTGTTTCAGATGCAGTTCTGTGGCTGTTTGCTGTTTTCCTGCCTGCTGTTCATCACTTTGCTCTACAGCGACGGCTTCAGAGTCCAACAGCAGGCTGTTCGGGTCAGAACACACACACACACACACACACACACACACACACACACACACACACACACACACTACTTACTGAAGTACACATTCGAGGTACTGATGTATTATGCTGATGTACTATTATAGATTAAACTACCAGCCGTAAATAAAGTCATTAAAAGTAGCTCCGCCTTTACCAGCTGCAACGTTAAAGTGATGAACAAATAAAATATCCCAAAAATATCAGTAAAGCATCAAAGACATTTTTTTTAATACCCAAAATAATATCAGTAAAATATCCTAAGAAATATTTGTAAAATGTCTAACAAATATTAGTAAAATATTTTTAAAGTATTAGTAAAAAATCCTTAAAATACAAGTAAAATATCAAAAAATGTTTAATACATTTTCAGATAAATAAGTGTAAAATGTGCGAAAACTATTTGTAAAATATTCCCAAAATATTAGAAAAATAGGCCAAAAATATTAATAAAATATAAAAAAAATAGTAAAATATCCCCAAAAAATATTAGTAAAGTATCCAAAAAACATTTGTAAAAGATCCTTAAATTGTTAGTGAAATATTTTTCAAAAATTATTAAAATATCATTAAAATACAAGTAAAGTATCAGAAAATTATTAATAAATTATCAGACAAAAATGTTTAAAATATGCAAAAAATGTATGCAAATATCTAAAAAATAATTAAAAGTAGCTCCACCTTTACCAGCTGCAACATTAAAGTGATGAACTCATTAATGCATCAATAATTATAATAGAATATTATAATATAGATTATTCTGCTGAATGAGTACTTTTACTTTTGGTACTTTAGGTAGATTTTGATGCTTATACTTTTTTACTTTTAACGTTTTACTTGTGTCTATTTTTACACTGTGGTTTTGTTACTTTTACTGAAGTAAATGATCTGAGTACTTGGATAACTGGATAACACACGTGAGTAATTAGCCCAGACTGTTTGCAGTAGTCTTGTGCTGACGCAGCAGATCAGATCGCTTCCTATCAAATCATCCCGAGGGCCAAAACAAGCGTCCGCTCCCTCCGAGGGCCGCTGAGCCGGTATCAGGTGATGAAACATCATCAGAACAAACCTCCGAGCTCTGAGCGGCTGCAGGGAGACGGACCTGAAGGTGTCTTCTGTTTAGTCTGGATGATATCTGACCGTGTGACTCATCAGAGGCAGCGGGCGGACAGGAAGTCAGAATCTGCTCGCTGTCGGGGTCGTGATGTAAGAGCTGATTCACAACACGGAGTCCTGAAGTATGAAAACACGGGGCGAGGCGGAGGCGCTGAGCCGGGCGGCCTTTCTCTGCTGAGGTCAATATTTTCTATACGGTGACTCCCTTATGGAAAATAAAATATGGAGGAGCAGTCGGTTAGTTTCACACAGTGGTGGGAGAAGTTCTCACATCTCTTACAAATAAAAGAAATAAATTATTCAAATTAAATAAGAAATACTTAAAGGGCCAGTGTGTGAAATTCTACACTAACATGATATTTAGTAGCTGAAAGAGTATGTGAGATATTCCAGCAAGTCCAAAACCGTAGTATGAAACCAGTAGTAGGTGAATTGCAGACTATTTCCAGTGAAATATTACAGTATGCAACGCTGGACACTACGGCGGCAATAAAATCAGTAGGTTATGTTAGTTCATATCCTTATCCTGTCCGGTCCTTGTGTTCCAGCGTGTAGACCGGCCCGCCTCGAGGGCTCCGGCGGCTCTTCGGTCTCGTCCTGGACGGGTGAAGGCCGGGGAGGAGCTGACGGCGAAGCTGCTCCGATTGGACGACCTGGTGAGGATGGAGAATGATGTCATGGAGCCAAAGAGGAAGAGGAGTTTCCCCGGCAACAACGCTCCGCTGGACCGCCTGTCGGTCAGCTCCATGGAGAACAAACAGGGATCGACCAAGCAGAGGTAGGATGTCGTTTTTATATTCACCAGTGCAGGAAGTTATCAACCTGGAACCTGAACTTTAAGAAACGTTTTTTTTTTTTTTATTTATGAAAAAAACTCAGTTAAGTATGTCGAAAAATTTCACGAAAAAAGTCGTAGTAAAGTAAGTCGATTAATTTTATGGAAAAAAAGTCATAGTATAGTATGTCGATTAATTGTATGAAAAAAAAGTCATAGTATAGTAAGTCGATTAATTTTATGAAAAAAAAGTCATAGTATAGTAAGTCGATTAATTTTATGAAAAAAAAGTCATAGTATAGTAAGTCGATTAATTTTATGAAAAAAAGTCATAGTATAGTATGTCGAAATTTTTATGAAAAAAAGTCATAGTATAGTAAGTCGATTAATTTTATGAAAAAAAAGTCATAGTATAGTAAGTCGATTCATTTTATGAAAAAAATGTCATACTATAGTATGTCGAAATTTTTATGAAAAAAAATGGTCATAGTATAGTATGTCGAAAATTTTATGAAAAAAAGTCATAGTATAGTCAGTCGATTAATTTTATGAAAAGAAGTCATAGTATAGTAAGTCGATTAATTTTGTTATAATAGTCATAGTATAGTTTGTCGAAAAATTTTTTGAATAAAAAGTCATACAATAGTATGTCGAAAATTTTATGAAAATAAGTCATACTATAGTATGTCGAAAATTTTATGAAAAAAAAGTAATAGTATTGTATGTCGAAATTTTTATGAAAAAAAGTCATAGTATAGTATGTCGAACATTTCCTGAAAAAAAAGTCATAGTATAGTCTGTCAAAAATTTCACGAAAAAATTCGTAGTAAATTAAGTCGATTATTTTTATGAAAAAAAGTCATAGTATAGTAAGTCGATTAATTTTATGAAAAAAAGTCATAGTATAGTATGTCGAAGATTTTATGAAAAAAAGTCATAGTATAGTATGTCGAAAATTTCACGAAAAAAGTCGTAGTAAAGTAAGTCGATTAATTTTATGAAAAAAAGTCATACTATAGTATGTCGAAAATTTTATGAAAAAAATTCATAGTATAGTATGTCGATTAATTTTATGAAAAAAAAGTCATAGTATAGTAAGTCGATTAATTTTATGATATAATAGTCATAGTATAGTATGTCGAAAATTTTATGAAAAAAAAGTCATACTATAGTATGTCGAAATTTTTATGAAAAAATAGTCATAGTATGTCGAAATTTTTAAGAAAAAAAGTCATAGTATAGTATGTCGAAAATTTCACGAAAAAAGTCGTAGTAAAGTAAGTCGATTAATTTTATGAGAAAAAGTCATAGTAGAGTAAGTCGATTAATTTTACGAAAAAAAAAAAATTAGTATAGTAAGTTGAAAATTTTATGAAAAAAAGTCATAGTATAGTATGTCGAAATTTTTATGAAAAAAAATGGTCATAGTATAGTATGGCGAAATTTTATGAAAAAAGTCATAGTATAGTCAGTCGATTAATTTTATGAAAAGAAGTCATAGTATAGTAAGTCGATTAATTTTGTTATAATAGTCATAGTATAGTTTGTCGAAAATTTTATGAAAAAATAGTAATAGTATAGTATGTCGACATTTTTTTGAATAAAAAGTCATACAATAGTATGTCGAAAATTTTATGAAAAAAAAGTAATAGTATAGTATGTCGACATTTTTTTGAATAAAAAGTCATACAATAGTATGTCGAAAATTTTATGAAAAAAAAGCATACTATAGTATTTCGAAAATTTTATGAAAATAAGTCATACTATAGTATGTCGAAAATTTTCTGAAAAAAAAGTAATAGTATTGTATGTCGAAATTTTTATGAAAAAAAGTCATAGTATAGTATGTCGAAAAATTTTATGAAAAAATAGTCATAGTATAGTATGTCGATTAATTTTGTTATAATAGTCATAGTATAGTTTGTCGAAAATTTTATGAAAAAATAGTCATAAATTTTCGTCAATTTTCATGAAAAGTCATACTATACTATGACTTTTTTGAAAATTGACGAAATTTTAAACTGAGTTTTTTTTCCACCAAATGAATCGACAGACTATACTATGCCTTTTTTCATTAAAATTTTCGACATTCTATACTATGACATTTTTTTACGAATATTTTTGACATGACTTTTTTCATGAAAATTTTCGAAAATATTCGTAAAAAAATGTCATAGTATAGAATGTCGAAAATTTTCATGAAAACAGGCATAGTATAGTCTGTCGATTAATTTGGTGGAAAAAAAACTCAGTTTAAAATTCCGAAAATTTTCATGAAAAAAGTCATACTATAACATGTCGAAAATATTCGTAAAAAAATGTCATAGCATAGAATGTCGATTAATTGTATGAAAAAAAAGTCATAGTATAGTAAGTCGATTAATTTTATGAAAAAAAAGTCATAGTATAGTAAGTCGATTAATTTTATGAAAAAAAAGTCATAGTATAGTAAGTCGATTAATTTTATGAAAAAAAGTCATAGTATAGTATGTCGAAATTTTTATGAAAAAAAGTCATAGTATAGTAAGTCGATTAATTTTATGAAAAAAAAGTCATAGTATAGTAAGTCGATTCATTTTATGAAAAAAATGTCATACTATAGTATGTCGAAATTTTTATGAAAAAAAATGGTCATAGTATAGTATGTCGAAAATTTTATGAAAAAAAGTCATAGTATAGTCAGTCGATTAATTTTATGAAAAGAAGTCATAGTATAGTAAGTCGATTAATTTTGTTATAATAGTCATAGTATAGTTTGTCGAAATTTTTTTTGAATAAAAAGTCATACAATAGTATGTCGAAAATTTTATGAAAATAAGTCATACTATAGTATGTCGAAAATTTTATGAAAAAAAAGTAATAGTATTGTATGTCGAAATTTTTATGAAAAAAAGTCATAGTATAGTATGTCGAACATTTCCTGAAAAAAAAGTCATAGTATAGTATGTCAAAAATTTCACGAAAAAATTCGTAGTAAATTAAGTCGATTATTTTTATGAAAAAAAGTCATAGTATAGTAAGTCGATTAATTTTATGAAAAAAAGTCATAGTATAGTATGTCGAAGATTTTATGAAAAAAAGTCATAGTATAGTATGTCGAAAATGTCACGAAAAAAGTCGTAGTAAAGTAAGTCGATTAATTTTATGAAAAAAAGTCATACTATAGTATGTCGAAAATTTTATGAAAAAAATTCATAGTATAGTATGTCGATTAATTTTATGAAAAAAAAGTCATAGTATAGTAAGTCGATTAATTTTATGATATAATAGTCATAGTATAGTATGTCGAAAATTTTATGAAAAAAAAGTCATACTTTATTATGTCGAAATTTTTATGAAAAAATAGTCATAGTATGTCGAAATTTTTAAGAAAAAAAGTCATAGTATAGTATGTCGAAAATTTCACGAAAAAAGTCGTAGTAAAGTAAGTCGATTAATTTTATGAGAAAAAGTCATAGTAGAGTAAGTCGATTAATTTTATGAAAAAAAAAAAATTAGTATAGTAAGTTGAAAATTTTATGAAAAAAAGTCATAGTATAGTATGTCGAAATTTTTATGAAAAAAAAGTCATACTATAGTATGTCGAAATTTTTATGAAAAAAAATGGTCATAGTATAGTATGGCGAAATTTTATGAAAAAAGTCATAGTATAGTCAGTCGATTAATTTTATGAAAAGAAGTCATAGTATAGTAAGTCGATTAATTTTGTTATAATAGTCATAGTATAGTTTGTCGAAAATTTTATGAAAAAATAGTAATAGTATAGTATGTCGACATTTTTTTGAATAAAAAGTCATACAATAGTATGTCGAAAATTTTATGAAAAAAAAGTAATAGTATAGTATGTCGACATTCTTTTGAATAAAAAGTCATACAATAGTATGTCGAAAATTTTATGAAAAAAAAGCATACTATAGTATTTCGAAAATTTTATGAAAATAAGTCATACTATAGTATGTCGAAAATTTTATGAAAAAAAAAGTAATAGTATTGTATGTCGAAATTTTTATGAAAAAAAGTCATAGTATAGTATGTCGAAAAATTTTATGAAAAAACAGTCATAGTATAGTATGTCGATTAATTTTGTTATAATAGTCATAGTATAGTTTGTCGAAAATTTTATGAAAAAATAGTCATAAATTTTCGTCAATTTTCATGAAAAGTCATACTATACTATGACTTTTTTGAAAATTGACGAAATTTTAAACTGAGTTTTTTTTCCACCAAATGAATCGACAGACTATACTATGCCTTTTTTCATTAAAATTTTCGACATTCTATACTATGACATTTTTTTACGAATATTTTTGACATGACTTTTTTCATGAAAATTTTCGAAAATATTCGTAAAAAAATGTCATAGTATAGAATGTCGAAAATTTTCATGAAAACAGGCATAGTATAGTCTGTCGATTAATTTGGTGGAAAAAAAACTCAGTTTAAAATTCCGAAAATTTTCATGAAAAAAGTCATACTATAACATGTCGAAAATATTCGTAAAAAAATGTCATAGCATAGAATGTCGATTAATTGTATGAAAAAAAAGTCATAGTATAGTAAGTCGATTAATTTTATGAAAAAAAAGTCATAGTATAGTAAGTCGATTAATTTTATGAAAAAAAAGTCATAGTATAGTAAGTCGATTAATTTTATGAAAAAAAGTCATAGTATAGTATGTCGAAATTTTTATGAAAAAAAGTCATAGTATAGTAAGTCGATTAATTTTATGAAAAAAAAGTCATAGTATAGTAAGTCGATTCATTTTATGAAAAAAATGTCATACTATAGAATGTCGAAAATTTTCATGAAAACAGGCATAGTATAGTCTGTCGATTAATTTGGTGGAAAAAAAACTCAGTTTAAAATTCCGAAAATTTTCATGAAAAAAGTCATACTATAACATGTCGAAAATATTCGTAAAAAAATGTCATAGCATAGAATGTCGAAAATTTTCATGAAAAAAGGCATAGTATAGTCTGTCGATTAATTTGGTGGAAAAAAAACTCAGTTTAAAATTTCGAAAATTTTCATGAAAAGTCATACTATAGTATGACTTTTTTCATGAAAATTGTCGAAAATTGTCGAAAATATTCGTAAAAAAATGTCATATTATAGAATGTCGGAAATTTTCATGAAAAAAGGCATAGTATAGTCTGTCGATTAATTTGGTGGAAAAAAAACTCAGTTTAAAATTTCGAAAATGTTCAAGAAAAAAGTCATACTATAACATGTCGAAAATATTCGTAAAAAAATGTCATAGCATAGAATGTCGAAAATTTTCATGAAAAAAGGCATAGTATAGTCTGTTGATTAATTTGGTGGAAAAAAAACTCAGTTTAAAATTTTGAAAATTTTCATGAAGTCATACTATACTATGACTTTTTTGAAAATTGACGAAATTTTAAACTGAGTTTTTTTTCCACCAAATGAATCGACAGACTATACTATGCCTTTTTTCATTCAAATTTTCGACATTCTAGACTATGACATTTTTTTACGAATATTTTTGACATGACTTTTTTCATTCAAATTTTCGAAAATATTCGTAAAAAAATGTCATAGTCTAGAATGTCGAAAATTTTCATGGAAACAGGCATAGTATAGTCTGTCGATTAATTTGGTGGAAAAAAAACTCAGTTTAAAATTCCGAAAATTTTCATGAAAAAAGTCATACTATAGAATGTCGAAAATATTCGTAAAAAATGTCATAGCATAGAATGTCGAAAATTTTCATGAAAAAAGGCATAGTATAGTCTGTTGATTAATTTGGTGGAAAAAAAACTCAGTTTAAAATTTCGAAAATTTTCATGAAAAGTCATACTATAGTATGACTTTTTTCATGAAAATTGTCGAAAATATTCGTAAAAAAATGTCATAGTATAGAATATCGGAAATTTTCATGAAAAAAGGCATAGTATAGTCTGTCGATTAATTTGGTGGAAAAAAAACTCAGTTTAAAATTCCGAAAATTTTCATGAAAAAAGTCATACTATAGTCTGTCGATTAATTTGGTGGAAAAAAAACTCAGTTTAAAATTTCGAAAATTTTCATGAAAAAATCGTACTATAGCATGTCGAAAATATTCGTAAAAAAATGTCATAGCATAGAATATCGAAAATTTTCATGAAAAAAGGCATAGTATAGTCTATCGATTCATTTGGTGGAAAAAAAACTCAGTTTAAATTTTCGTCAATTTTCATGAAAAGTCATACTATACTATGACTTTTTTGAAAATTGACGAAATTTTAAACTGAGTTTTTTTTCCACCAAATGAATCGAGAGACTAAACTCTGCCTTTTTTCATTAAAATTTTCGACATTCTATACTATGACATTTTTTTACGAATATTTTTGACATGACTTTTTTCATGAAAATTTTCGAAAATATTCGTAAAAAAATGTCATAGTATAGAATGTCGAAAATTTTCATGAAAACAGGCATAGTATAGTCTGTCGATTAATTTGGTGGAAAAAAAAAAAAGTTTAAAATTCCGAAAATTTTCATGAAAAAAGTCGTACTATAGCATGTCGAAAATATTCGTAAAAAAATGTCATAGCATAGAATGTCGAAAATTTTCATGAAAAAAGGCATAGTATAGTCTGTTGATTAATTTGGTGGAAAAAAAACTCAGTTTAAAATTTCGAAAATTTTCATGAAAAGTCATACTATACTATGACTTTTTTCATGAAAATTGTCGAAAATTGTCGAAAATATTCGTAAAAAAATGTCATAGTATAGAATATCGGAAATTTTCATGAAAAAAGGCATAGTATAGTCTGTCGATTAATTTGGTTGAAAAAAAACTCAGTTTAAAATTTCGAAAATGTTCATGAAAAAAGTCATACTATAGCATGTCGAAAATATTCGTAAAAAAATGTCATAGTATAGAATGTCGAAAATGTTCATGAAAACAGGCATAGTATAGTCTGTTGATTAATTTGGTGGAAAAAAAACTCAGTTTAAAATTTTGAAAATTTTGATGAAGTCATACTATACTATGACTTTTTTGAAAATTGACGAAATTTTAAACTGAGTTTTTTTTCAACCAAATGAATCGACAGACTATACTATGCCTTTTTTAATTAACATTTTCGACATTCTATACTATGACATTTTTTTACGAATATTTTTGACATGACTTTTTTCATGAAAATTTTCGAAAATATTCGTAAAAAAATGTCATAGCATAGAATGTCGAAAATTTTCATGAAAAAAGGCATAGTATAGTCTGTTGATTAATTTGGTGGAAAAAAACTCAGTTTAAAATTTTGAAAATTTTCATGAAGTCATACTATACTATGACTTTTTTGAAAATTGACGAAATTTTAAACTGAGTTTTTTTTCAACCAAATGAATCGACAGACTATACTATGACTTTTTTCATTAAAATTTTCGACATTCTATACTATGACATTTTTTTACGAATATTTTTGACATGACTTTTTTCATGAAAATTGTCGAAAATATTCGTAAAAAAATGTCATAGTATAGAATATCGGAAATTTTCATGAAAAAAGGCATAGTATAGTCTGTCGATTAATTTGGTGGAAAAAAAACTCAGTTTAAAATTTCGAAAATGTTCATGAAAAAAGTCATACTATAGCATGTCGAAAATATTCGTAAAAAAATGTCATAGCATAGAATGTCGAAAATTTTCATGAAAAAAGGCATAGTATAGTCTGTTGATTAATTTGGTGGAAAAAAAACTCAGTTTAAAATTTTGAAAATTTTCATGAAGTCATACTATACTATGACTTTTTTGAAAATTGACAAAATTTTAAACTGAGTTTTTTTTCCACCAAATGAATCGACAGACTATACTATGCCTTTTTTCATTAAAATTTTCGACATTCTATACTATGACATTTTTTTACGAATATTTTTGACGTGACTTTTTTCATGAAAATTTTCGAAAATATTCGTAAAAAAATGTCATAGTATAGAATGTCGAAAATGTTCATGAAAACAGGCATAGTATAGTCTGTCCATTAATTTGGTGGAAAAAAAACTCAGTTTAAAATTCCGAAAATTTTCATGAAAAAAGTCATACTATAGCATGACTTTTTTGAAAATTGACGAAATTTTAAACTGAGTTTTTTTTCCACCAAATGAATCGACAGACTATACTATGCCCTTTTTCATGAAAATTTTCGACATTCTATACTATGACAATTTTTTACGAATATTTTCGTATGACTTTTTTCATGAAAATTTTCAAAAATATTCGTAAAAAATTGTCATAGTATAGAATGTCGAAAATTTTCATGAAAAAGGCATAGTATAGTCTGTCGATTCATTTGGTGGAAAAAAAACTCAGTTTAAAATTTCGACATTTTCATGAAAGTCATACTATAGCTATGACTTTTTTGAAAATTGACGAAATTTTAAACTGAGTTTTTTTTCCACCAAATGAATCGACAGACTATACTATGCCTTTTTTCATGAAAATTTTCGACATTCTATACTATGACATTTTTTTACGAATATTTTTGAATGACTTTTTTCATGAAAATTTTCGAAAATATTCGTAAAAAAATGTCATAGTATAGAATGTCGAAAATTTTCATGAAAAAAGGCATAGTATAGTCTGTCGATTCATTTGGTGGAAAAAAAACTCAGTTTAAAATTTCGACAATTTTCATGAAAAAGTCATACTATAGTATGACTTTTTATGAAAATGACGAAATTTTAAACTGAGTTTTTTTTCCACCAAATGAATCGACAGACTATACTATGCCTTTTTCATGAAAATTAACTCAGTTTAAAATTTAGAAAATTTTCATGAAAAATTCATACTATAGTATGACTTTTTTCATGAAAATTGTCGAAAACTGTCAAAAATATTCGTAAAAAAATGTCATAGTATAGAATGTCGAAAATTTTCATGAAAGAAGGCATAGTATAGTCTGTCGATTAATTTGGTGGAAAAAAACTCAGTTTAAAATTTAGAAAATTTTCATGAAGTCATACTATACTATGACTTTTTTGAAAATTGACGAAATTTTAAACTGAGTTTTTTTTCCACCAAATTAATCGACAGACTATACTATGACTTTTTTCATTAAAATTTTCGACATTCTATACTATGACATTTTTTTACGAATATTTTTGACATGACTTTTTTCATGAAAATTTTCGAAAATATTCGTAAAAAAATGTCATAGTATAGAATGTCGAAAATTTTCATGAAAACAGGCATAGTATAGTCTGTCGATTCATTTGGTGGAAAAAAAACTCAGTTTAAAATTCCGAAAATTTTCATGAAAAAAGTCATACTATAGTATGACTTTTTTGAAAATTGACGAAATTTTAAACTGAGTTTTTTTTCCACCAAATGAATCGACAGACTATACTATGCCTTTTTTCATGAAAATTTTCGACATTCTATACTATGACAATTTTTTACGAATATTTTCGTATGACTTTTTTCATGAAAATTTTCAAAAATATTCGTAAAAAATTGTCATAGTATAGAATGTCGAAAATTTTCATGAAAAAAGGCATAGTATAGTCTGTCGATTCATTTGGTGGAAAAAAAACTCAGTTTAAAATTTCGACATTTTCATGAAAAAGTCATGCTATAGTATGACTTTTTTGAAAATTGACGAAATTTTAAACTGAGTTTTTTTTCCACCAAATGAATCGACAGACTATACTATGCCTTTTTTCATGAAAATTTTCGACATTCTATACTATGACAATTTTTTACGAATATTTTCGTATGACTTTTTTCATGAAAATTTTCAAAAATATTCGTAAAAAATTGTCATAGCATAGAATGTCGAAAATTTTCATGAAAAAAGGCATAGTATAGTCTGTCGATTCATTTGGTGGAAAAAAAACTCAGTTTAAAATTTCGACAATTTTCATGAAAGTCATACTATAGCTATGACTTTTTTGAAAATTGACGAAATTTTAAACTGAGTTTTTTTTCCACCAAATGAATCGACAGACTATACTATGCCTTTTTTCATGAAAATTTTCGACATTCTATACTATGACAATTTTTTACGAATATTTTTGAATGACTTTTTTCATGAAAATTTTCGAAAATATTCGTAAAAAATTGTCATAGTATAGAATGTCGAAAATTTTCATGAAAAAAGGCATAGTATAGTCTGTCGATTCATTTGGTGGAAAAAAAACTCAGTTTAAAATTTCGACAATTTTCATGAAAAGTCATACTATAGTATGACTTTTTTGAAAATTGACGAAATTTTAAACTGAGTTTTTTTTCCACCAAATGAATCGACAGACTATACTATGCCTGTTTTCATTAAAATTTTCGACATTCTATACTATGACATTTTTTTACGAATATTTTCGAAAATTTTCATGAAAAAAGTCATGTCAAAAATATTCGTAAAAAAATGTCATAGCATAGAATGTCGAAAATTTTCATGAAAAAAGGCATAGTATAGTCTGTCGATTAATTTGGTGGAAAAAAAACTCAGTTTAAAATTTCGACAATTTTCATGAAAGTCATACTATACTATGACTTTTTTGAAAATTGACGAAATTTTAAACTGAGTTTTTTTTCCACCAAATGAATCGACAGACTATACTATGCCTTTTTTCATTAAAATTTTCGACATTCTATACTATGACATTTTTTTACGAATATTTTCGAAAATTTTCATGAAAATTTTCGAAAATATTCGTAAAAAAATGTCATAGCATAGAATGTCGAAAATGTTCATGAAAAAAGGCATAGTATAGTCTGTCGATTAATTTGGTGGAAAAAAAACTGTTTTTAATTTCGAAAATTTTCATGAAAAGTCATACTAAAGCATGTCGAAAATATTCGTAAAAAAATGTCATAGTATAGAATGAAATTTTCATGAAAAAAGGCATAGTATAGTCTGTTATTTTTTGGAAAAAAAACTCAGTTTTTTGAAAATTTTGAAAATTTTAAATATAATGTTTTATGAAAATTGCGAAATTTTAAAAATTTTGTTAAAATGTATAATTGATAAAAATTTCTAAAAATTTTAAATTTTATAATAATTTTTTTAAGAATATTTTAAAATTAAAATTTTATGAATATTTTATACAAAAAATGACAATATAAATGTCTTTTTTCATCAAATATCGACATACTATACTATGCATTTTTTCGAAAATTAAAATTTTAGAAAAATCATACTATGAAATAGTAAAATTTGTGAAAAAAATTCTAAAAATGTAAAATATTCGTAAAAAAAGGCATAGTATAGGATTAATTTGGTGGAAAAAAACAGAAAATCATTTAAAATTTGAAAAATTAATATAGTTTTATAAAATTTTTAAAAACTGAAAATGTCGAAAATATTCGTAAAAAAATGTCATAGCATAGAATGTCGAAAATTTTCATGAAAAAAGGCATAGTATAGTCTGTCGATTAATTTGGTGGAAAAAAAAACTCAGTTTAAAATTTCGTCAATTTTCATAAAAGTCATAGCTATAGTATGACTTTTTTAAAATTATGAATAAATGTGAAAATTTTCTAAAAAAGATCATAACTATTAATTTTTGAAAAAAACATTTATACTTGAAATTTTTGAAAATATTACATTGATTTTTTATGAAAATTTTCGAAATATTGACAAAAATATTTAAATTGAAAATTTTATAAAATGAAGTTTCTTGATAAATATGAAATAATTTTTTTAATATTTCGAAAATTTTCATAAAATTTATAGTTTTTATGAATTTGAAAATTTTCGAAAATATTTAAAAAATTCATAGATAGAATGTAAAATTTTCATGAAAAAAGTATGTATAGTCTGTTGAATAATTTGGTGGAAAAAAAACTCAGTTTAAATTTTATTTTTCAAAATAATCACATATACTATGCTTTTTATAAATTTCGAAATTTAAAATTTTTTTACAAATATTTTACAGACTTTCATTTATTCATGAAAATATGAATAATTATAATTATGTACGAAAATTTTAAAATTTTCATAATATTTTCGAATATTTGGAAAAAAATTCATTAAAATTCAAATTTTATGAAAAAAGCATATATAGACTGTATAATTTGTAAAAAATATCATTTAAATTTGAAATTTTTGAAAAAAGCATATATATTTTTTAATTTTGAAAATTTTAAAATATTTATTTCAAAATTTTCATAAAACTATATATGACTTTTTTCATAAAATTTCGACATTAATAATTTGTGAAAAAAAATTAATTTTAAATGAAAATTTTCATAAATAGATATATAATGTGAAATTTGGAAAAAAATATTTTAAAAAATATGAAATTTTATAATCTTTATATAAACTTTTTGAAAATTCGAAATTTTATGAAATTATTTTCACCATGACTTTTTTCATGAAAATTTTCGAAAATTTTCGAAAAAATTCATAGTATGAATTCGAAAATTTTATGAAAAAGGCATAGTATGTCTGTTTTAATTTGGTGGAAAAAAAAATAGTTTAAATTTCGAAAATTTCATATAAATAGTATGTTTTTGAAAATTGCGAAATTGAAAATTTTAAAAATGAATTTCATAAAAGTCGAAATTTTATGAAATATTTTCAATCTGTCATGAATTTTTAAAATATTTTAAAAATTTTTAGCAAAATTTTCGAAAATTTTCTAAAAATGCATAGTATAAAATTGGAAATTTTAAAAAAATTTTTAATTTGAATTAGTATTAAAAAATTTATTAAAATTTTTAAAATTTTAAGAAATTTTAACTGATTTTTTGACCATAAATTTGAAAATTTAATTTTCTTAAAAAATTCTACAACTATACTATTTTTTTAAAATAATTTTAATATTTTTTTAGTGAAAATTTTGTAAAATTTTAAAATTTTGAAAATAAAATTTACAATGACATAGAAAATTAAAATTTTATAATTTGGTAAAAATGTTGAAATTTATGTAAAAAATTATTAAAATTTTAATTTTTAAATGACAATTTTAATGATTTTTTTACACAATAATGAAATTTAGATTTTTCATCAAATAATCGTAACTATACTATGCATTTTTCATTAAAAAGCATTTATACATGATTTTTTTAAATTTTGAAAAACGTTAAAATTTTAAAATTTTCGAAAATTTTAGAAATTGAAAGCATAGTTAGAATTTGAATAATTTTGTGAAAAAAATGAACTTAAAATTTGAAATTTTCAAAAAGTTTAATTTATAATTTTCAGAAAATTTCGAAATTTAAAATATTTCGTAAAAAAATTTAAAATGTCGAAAATTTTCATAAAAGAAAGTGATAGTCTGTTGATTAATTTGGAAAAAAAACTCAGTTATTAATTTGTGAATTTTCATAAGTTATATATATGATTTTTTAAAATAAAATTTTAACGAAATATTCGTAAAAAAATGATAGCATAGATATGTAAAATTTTTGAAAAAGGCATAGTATATTTTGATTTTTTGGAAAATAAACTCATTTTTTGAAAATTTTCATAAAATCATACTAATATAGATTTTTTAACATGAAATCAAAATTTTCAAAAATATGAAAAATGTTGATTAATTGTGAAAAATATTTAAAATTTAAAAGTTAAGTTTTGATATTTGTTTTTTGAAAATTTTTGAAAATTTTGAAAATTTTCTAACAAATAATATAGATTAAATTTTTGAAAAAATTTATATATTCTTATTAATTTGTGAAGAAAACTTTAATGACTTTTTTCATGAAAATTTCGAATATACTATAATTTTTTAAAATTCGAAATTTTCATGAAATTTTTTTAAAATATCGATAATATGAATAATCATTAAAATTTTTCAAATATTATGAAGTTTTCGATATTTTGTGAAAATTACAATTTAAATATTTTTTTTCAAAAAATGATAGATAATTCTAATTTTTAATAAAATTTTAATAGTCTTTATTAATTTGTGAAATATTACATGACTTTTTTCATAAAATTTTTGAATATTTATAAAATTTTTTGAAATTCGAAAATTTTTTCATAAAAAATGAATCGTCGTAATTTATGCATAAAAAAAAATTAAAATTTTCAAATTACAATGAATATATTAGATTTGAAATATTTGTAAAAAAAGTTCATAAAATTGTGAAAATTTTCATAATATAGATCGTATATTTTTGATAATGTGAAAAAATAGTTTAATTTGGCAAAAAATCATAAAACTTATATTATTACATTTTCATATATGAAAATTTTTGAAATATTGTGAAAAAAATTCATGAAAATTGAAAAATTTAAAAAAGGCATGTAGAATTATTAATTTGTGAAAAAAAATCAGGTTAAAATATAAATTTTATAATTTTAAAATATATGATTTTAAAATTAAATTTTGAAATAGTATTTTTAACAATGAATTTTTTTTACAATAAACTTTTGTCATAATATTTTAATTTAAAATCATTTTTAAATCATTTTTACAATTTTTTGAAAATTTTAATTTGTAAAAAAAATCATTAAAATGTCGAAAATTTTCATGAAAAATATATAAGTGATATTTGTGAAAAAATAGTTAAAATTCAAATTTTCAAAACGAATTACTATGATTTTATAAAATTGTCGAAATTTTAAAAATTTTTTTTACAAAATGAATCGACAGACTTATAAAATTTTTTCATAAAATTTTGAATTCTATACTAAAATTTTTTAAAATTTTGAAATATTTTTTCATGAAAATTTTCGAAAATATTCGTAAAAAAATGTCATAGGCATAGAATGTCGAAAATTTTCATGAAAAAAGGCATAGTATAGTCTGTCGATTAATTTGGTGGAAAAAAAACTCAGTTTAAAATTTTGAAAATTTTCATGAAGTCATACTATACTATGACTTTTTTGAAAATTGACGAAATTTTAAACTGAGTTTTTTTCCACCAAATTAATCGACAGACTATACTATGCCTTTTTTCATTAAAATTTTCGACATTCTATACTATGACATTTTTTTACGAATATTTTTGACATGACTTTTTTCATGAAAATTTTCGAAAATATTCGTAAAAAAATGTCATAGCATAGAATGTCGAAAATTTTCATGAAAAAAGGCATAGTATAGTCTGTCGATTAATTTGGTGGAAAAAAAACTCAGTTTAAAATTTCGAAAATTTTCATGAAGTCATACTATACTATGACTTTTTTGAAAATTGACGAAATTTTAAACTGAGTTTTTTTTCCACCAAATTAATCGACAGACTATAATATGCCTTTTTTCATGAAAATTTTCGACATTCTATACTATGACATTTTTTTACGAATATTTTTGACATGACTTTTTTCATGAAAATTTTCGAAAATATTCGTAAAAAAATGTCATAGTATAGAATGTCGAAAATGTTCATGAAAACAGGCATAGTATAGTCTGTCGATTAATTTGGTGGAAAAAAAACTCAGTTTAAAATTCCGAAAATTTTCATGAAAAAAGTCATACTATAGCATGTCGAAAATATTCGTAAAAAAATGTCATAGCATAGAATGTCGAAAATTTTCATGAAAAAAGGCATAGTATAGTCTGTTGATTAATTTGGTGGAAAAAAAACTCAGTTTAAAATTTCGAAAATTTTCATGAAAAGTCATACTATAGTATGACTTTTTTCATGAAAATTGTCGAAAATTGTCGAAAATATTCGTAAAAAAATGTCATAGTATAGAATGTCGAAAATTTTCATGAAAACAGGCATAGTATAGTCTGTCGATTAATTTGGTGGAAAAAAAACTCAGTTTAAATTTTCGTCAATTTTCATGAAGTCATACTATACTATGACTTTTTTGAAAATTGACGAAATTTTAAACTGAGTTTTTTTTCAACCAAATGAATCGACAGACTATACTATGCCTTTTTTCATTAAAATTTTCGACATTCTATACTATGACATTTTTTTACGAATATTTTTGACATGACTATTTTCATGAAAATTTTCGAAAATATTCGTAAAAAAATGTCATAGTATAGAATGTCGAAAATTTTCATGAAAACAGGCATAGTATAGTCTGTCGATTAATTTGGTGGAAAAAAAACTCAGTTTAAATTTTCGTCAATTTTCATGAAGTCATACTATACTATGACTTTTTTGAAAATTGACGAAATTTTAAACTGAGTTTTTTTTCAACCAAATGAATCGACAGACTATACTATGCCTTTTTTCATTAAAATTTTCGACATTCTATACTATGACATTTTTTTACGAATATTTTTGACATGACTTTTTTCATGAAAATTTTCGAAAATATTCGTAAAAAAATGTCATAGCATAGAATGTCGAAAATTTTCATGAAAAAAGGCATAGTATAGTCTGTTGATTAATTTGGTGGAAAAAAAACTCAGTTTAAAATTTTTAAAATTTTCATGAAGTCATACTATACTATGACTTTTTTGAAAATTGACGAAATTTTAAACTGAGTTTTTTTTCAACCAAATGAATCGACAGACTATACTATGACTTTTTTCATTAAAATTTTCGACATTCTATACTATGACATTTTTTTACGAATATTTTTGACATGACTTTTTTCATGAAAATTTTCGAAAATATTCGTAAAAAAATGTCATAGCATAGAATGTCGAAAATTTTCATGAAAAAACGCATAGTATAGTCTGTTGATTAATTTGGTGGAAAAAAAACTCAGTTTAAAATTTTGAAAATTTTCATGAAGTCATACTATACTATGACTTTTTTGAAAATTGACGAAATTTTAAACTGAGTTTTTTTTCCACCAAATGAATCGACAGACTATACTATGCCTTTTTTCATTCAAATTTTCGACATTCTATACTATGACATTTTTTTACGAATATTTTTGACATGACTTTTTTCATGAAAATTTTCGAAAATATTCGTAAAAAAATGTCATAGTATAGAATGTCGAAAATTTTCATGAAAACAGGCATAGTATAGTCTGTCGATTAATTTGGTGGAAAAAAAACTCAGTTTAAAATTCCGAAAATTTTCATGAAAAAAGTCATACTATAGCATGTCGAAAATATTCGTAAAAAAATGTCATAGCATAGAATGTCGAAAATTTTCATGAAAAAAGGCATAGTATAGTCTGTTGATTAATTTGGTGGAAAAAAAACTCAGTTTAAAATTTCGAAAAATTTCATGAAAAGTCATACAATAGTATGACTTTTTTCATGAAAATTGTCGAAAATTGTCGAAAATATTCGTAAAAAAATGTCATAGTATAGAATATCGGAAATTTTCATGAAAAAAGGCATAGTATAGTCTGTTGATTAATTTGGTGGAAAAAAAACTCAGTTTAAAATTTTGAAAATTTTCATGAAGTCATACTATACTATGACTTTTTTGAAAATTGACGAAATTTTAAACTGAGTTTTTTTTCCACCAAATGAATCGACAGACTATACTATGCCTTTTTTCATTCAAATTTTCGACATTCTATACTATGACATTTTTTTACGAATATTTTTGACATGACTTTTTCCATGAAAATTTTCGAAAATATTCGTAAAAAAATGTCATAGTATAGAATGTCGAAACTTTTCATGAAAACAGGCATAGTATAGTCTGTCGATTAATTTGGTGGAAAAAAAACTCAGTTTAAAATTTCGAAAATTTTCATGAAAAGTCATACTATAGTATGACTTTTTTCATGAAAATTGTCGAAAATTGTCGAAAATATTCGTAAAAAAATGTCATAGCATAGAATGTCGAAAATTTTCATGAAAGAAGGCATAGTATAGCATGTCGAAAATATTCGTAAAAAAATATCATAGCATAGAATGTCGAAAATTTTCATGAAAAAAGTCATACTATAGCATGTCGAAAATATTCGTAAAAAAATGTCATAGTATAGAATGTCGAAAATTTTCATGAAAACAGGCATAGTATAGTCTGTTGATTAATTTGGTGGAAAAAAAACTCAGTTTAAAATTTTTCAAATTTTCATGAAGTCATACTATACTATGACTTTTTTGAAAATTGACGAAATTTTAAACTGAGTTTTTTTTCAACCAAATGAATCGACAGACTATACTATGCCTTTTTTCATTAAAATTTTCGACATTCTATACTATGACATTTTTTTACGAATATTTTTGACATGACTTTTTTCATGAAAATTTTCGAAAATATTCGTAAAAAAATGTCATAGCATAGAATGTCGAAAATTTTCATGAAAAAACGCATAGTATAGTCTGTCGATTAATTTGGTGGAAAAAAAACTCAGTTTAAAATTTTGAAAATTTTCATGAAGTCATACTATAGCATGTCGAAAATATTCGTAAAAAAATGTCATAGCATAGAATGTCGAAAATTTTCATGAAAAAAGGCATAGTATAGTCTGTTGATTAATTTGGTGGAAAAAAAACTCAGTTTAAAATTTCGAAAAATTTCATGAAAAGTCATACTATAGTATGACTTTTTTCATGAAAATTGTCGAAAATTGTCGAAAATATTCGTAAAAAAATGTCATAGCATAGAATGTCGAAAATTTTCATGAAAGAAGGCATAGTATAGTCTGTTGATTAATTTGGTGGAAAAAAAACTCAGTTTAAAATTTTGAAAATTTTCATGAAGTCATACTATACTATGACTTTTTTGAAAATTGACGAAATTTTAAACTGAGTTTTTTTTCAACCAAATGAATCGACAGACTATACTATGACTTTTTTCATTAAAATTTTCGACATTCTATACTATGACATTTTTTTACGAATATTTTTGACATGACTTTTTTCATGAAAATTTTCGAAAATATTCGTAAAAAAATGTCATAGCATAGAATGTCGAAAATTTTCATGAAAAAAGGCATAGTATAGTCTGTTGATTAATTTGGTGGAAAAAAAACTCAGTTTAAAATTTTTCAAATTTTCATGAAGTCATACTATACTATGACTTTTTTGAAAATTGACGAAATTTTAAACTGAGTTTTTTTTCAACCAAATGAATCGACAGACTATACTATGACTTTTTTCATTAAAATTTTTGACATTCTATACTATGACATTTTTTTACGAATATTTTTGACATGACTTTTTTCATGAAAATTTTCGAAAATATTCGTAAAAAAATGTCATAGCATAGAATGTCGAAAATTTTCATGAAAAAACGCATAGTATAGTCTGTTGATTAATTTGGTGGAAAAAAAACTCAGTTTAAAATTTTGAAAATTTTCATGAAGTCATACTATACTATGACTTTTTTGAAAATTGACGAAATTTTAAATTGAGTTTTTTTTCCACCAAATGAATCGACAGACTATACTATGCCTTTTTTCATTCAAATTTTCGACATTCTATACTATGACATTTTTTTACGAATATTTTTGACATGACTTTTTTCATGAAAATTTTCGAAAATATTCGTAAAAAATGTCATAGTATAGAATGTCGAAAATTTTCATGAAAACAGGCATAGTATAGTCTGTTGATTAATTTGGTAGAAAAAAAACTCAGTTTAAAATTTCGAAAAATTTCATGAAAAGTCATACTATACTTGAAATTTTTTAAAAAAAAAGAAAAAAATGAGTTTTCCCCCTGAAAAGGCATATATGCCCTTTTTATTAAAATTTTGGGAAAAAAAATTTAATTTTTTTCGAAATCATACTTTAAAGATTTTTTTTAAATTTCGAAAATTGTGAAAAATTGTAAAAAATTTAAAAATTAAATTTTCATGAAAAAACAAATTCGATATTTGGTAAAAAAACATAGTTTAAAATTTGAAAATTTTCATGAAAAGGCCAAAAATATATTTTTTGAAAATTTGGGAAAAAAACTATTTTTAAAATTCGAAAATTTATGAAAATCATCTTTATTACTTTTTCATTATTTGAATTTAAATATTTTTAAAAATGTCTTTCATAAAATTTCGAAAATTTTAAAAAAAGGCATAGTATAGTGTGAAAATTTTGGGAAAAAAACCCTTTAAAATTTGAAAATTTTTGAAAAAAACTATCTATATTTTTTTAAAAATTTTTTTAAAATTTAAACTGAGTTTTTTTCAAAAATTTCGAAAATTTTTGATTTTTTTATAAAACAAAATTTTTCTTAAAAATTTTTTGAAAACATTTTTATGAAAAAAAAATCTAAATTTTTTAAAAAAAATTAAAATTTTAAAATTTTCTAAAAATTTTAATTTTTTTTTAAAAATTTTAAAAATTTTCAAAAATTTCAATATTTTTTTTTATTTAAAAATTGAAATTTTTTTTAAAAATTTTAAAAATTTTTGTTTTTTTATAAAACAATTTTTTAAATTTTTTAAAAAAAATTTTTTTCGATTTTATAAAATTTTAAAATTTGGGAAAAAATTTTTTAAAATTTAAATTTATGAAAAAACATAAAGGTTTTAAAATTTTGAAAAAAAAAAAAAAAATCGAAAATTTTTTGAAAAAACATAATAAATGTAAAATTTTTAAAAAAAAAAAATTTCGAAAATTTTCAAAAAAAGCATAATAGTTAAAATTTTAAAAAAAAGGGAAAATTTGAAAATTTAAAAAAAATAGTTTAAATTCCCAAAATTTTCATGAAAAAAGTCATATATGCTGTGAAAAATTTTGTAAAAAAATTCAAATAGAATTTAAAATTTTCATAAAAAGGAAATAGTGTTGAAAATTGTGAAAAAAACTAGTTTAAATTCGAAAAATTTCATAAAATCATAATAGTTGAATTTTAAAAATTTGAAAATTGTCGAAAATTTCTAAAAAAGTCATAGCATAGAATGTCGAAAATTTTCATGAAAAAGGCATAGTATAGTCTGTTGATTAATTTGGTGGAAAAAAAACTCAGTTTATGAAAATTCATAAGTCTACTAATTGATTTTTAAAAATGAGAAATTTTAAATTTTTTCAAATGAATCGACAACTATACTATGTTTTTATTAAAATTTTCGATTTATATATGACATTTTTACGAATATTTACATGACTTTTTTCATGAAAATTTTCGAAAATTTCGTAAAAAAATGTCATAGATAGAATGTCGAAATTTTCATGAAAAAGCATAGTATAGTCTGTGATTAATTTGGTGGAAAAAAAACTCAGTTTAAAATTTTCGAAAATTTTCATGAAGTCATACTATACTATGACTTTTTTGAAAATGACGAAATTTTAAACTGAGTTTTTTTTCACCAAATGAATCGACAGACTATACTATGCCTTTTTTCATTAAATTTTCGACATTCTATACTATGACATTTTTTTACGAATATTTTGACATGACTTTTTTCATAAATTTTGAAATTCGTAAAAAATTTAGCATAGAATTCGAAAATTTCTGAAAAAGCATAGATATTTGATTAATTTTGAAAAAACTGTTTAAAATTTAAAATTTTCATGAAAAATCATACTATAGATTCAAAATTTTTTAAAAAATGTCATATATAATCGATTTTTTCAAATGAAAAACATAGTATAGTTTTTATTAAAATTTTGAACAACTATACTATACTTTTTTTAAAATTTTGAATAATTTTATGAAAATATACAATATATATTTTTTTCATAAAATTTGAAAAATTGTCGAAAATATTCGTGAAAAAATGTTGCATAGAATAAAATTTCTAAAAAATGTAATTTGATTAATTTGGTGGAAAAAAACTCAGTTTAAAATTTTGAAAATTTTCATGAAGTCATACTATACTATGACTTTTTTGAAAATTGACGAAATTTTAAACTGAGTTTTTTTTCAACCAAATGAATCGACAGACTATACTATGCCTTTTTTCATTAAAATTTTCGACATTCTATACTATGACATTTTTTTACGAATATTTTTGACATGACTTTTTTCATGAAAATTTTCGAAAATATTCGTAAAAAAATGTCATAGTATAGAATGTCGAAAATTTTCATGAAAACAGGCATAGTATAGTCTGTCGATTAATTTGGTGGAAAAAAAACTCAGTTTAAATTTTTGAAAAATTTTTATGAAAAAATCATACTATACATGTGAAAAATTGAAAATTTTAAACTGAAGTTTTTCAAAAAAAGGCAATATATATGTTTTTTCATTAAAATTTTTGAAAAATTTTCATGAAAATTTTTTAGAAAATTTTTCATGAAATTTTTTTGAAAATTTCGAAAATATTCGTAAAAAAATGTCATAGCATAGAATGTCGAAAATTTTCATGAAAAAAGGCATAGTATAGTCTGTCGATTAATTTGGTGGAAAAAAAACTCAGTTTAAAATTTCGTCAATTTTCATGAAGTCATACTAAACTATGACTTTTTGAAAATTGACGAAATTTTAAACTGAGTTTTTTTTCCACCAAATGAATCGACAGACTATACTATGCCTTTTTTCATTAAAATTTTCGACATTCTATACTATGACATTTTTTACGAATATTTTTGACATGACTTTTTTCATGAAAATTTTCGAAAATATTCGTAAAAAAATGTCATAGTATAGAATGTCGAAAATGTTCATGAAAAAAGGCATAGTATAGTCTGTTGATTAATTTGGTGGAAAAAAAACTCAGTTTAAAATTTTAAAATTTTCATGAAGTCATACTATACTATGACTTTTTTGAAAATTGACGAAATTTTAAACTGAGTTTTTTTTCAACCAAATTAATCGACAGACTATACTATGACTTTTTTCATTAAAATTTTCGAAATTATATACTATGACATTTTTTTACGAATATTTTCGACATGACTTTTTTCATGAAAATTTTCGAAAATATTCGTAAAAAAATGTCATAGCATAGAATGTCGAAAATTTTCATGAAAAAAGGCATAGTATAGTCTGTCGATTAATTTGGTGGAAAAAAAACTCAGTTTAAAATTTCGAAAATGTTCATGAAGTCATACTATACTATGACTTTTTTTGAAAATTGACGAAATTTTAAACTGAGTTTTTTTTCCACCAAATTAATCGACAGACTATACTATGCCTTTTTTCATTCAAATTTTCGACATTCTATACTATGACATTTTTTTACGAATATTTTTGACATGAATTGTTTTCATGAAAATTTCGAAAATATTCGAAAAAAATGTCATAGTATAGAATGTCGAAAATTTTCATGAAAACAGGCATAGTATAGTCTGTCGATTAATTTGGTGGAAAAAAAAACTCAGTTTAAATTCCGAAAATTTTCATGAAAAAAGTCATACTATAGCATGTCGAAAATATTCGTAAAAAATGTCATAGCATAGAATGTCGAAAATTTTCATGAAAAAAGGCATAGTATAGTCTGTGATTAATTTGGTGGAAAAAAAACTCAGTTTAAAATTTCGAAAATTTTCATGAAAAGTCATACTATAGTATGACTTTTTTCATGAAAATTGTCGAAAATTGTCGAAAATATCGTAAAAAAATGTCATAGCATAGAATGTCGAAAATTTTCATGAAAGAAGGCATAGTATAGTCTGTTGATTAATTTGGTGGAAAAAAAACTCAGTTTAAAATTTTGAAAATTTTTCATGAAGTCATACTATACTATGACTTTTTTGAAAATTGACGAAATTTTAAACTGAGTTTTTTTTCAACCAAATGAATCGACAGACTATACTATGCCTTTTTTCATTAAATTTTCGACATTCTATACTATGACATTTTTTTACGAATATTTTCGACATGACTTTTTTCATGAAAATCTTCGAAAATATTCGTAAAAAAATGTCATAGTATAGAATGTCGAAAATTTTCATGAAAACAGGCATAGTATAGTCTGTCGATTAATTTGGTGGAAAAAAAACTAAGTTTAAAATTTCGAAAATTTTCATGAAGTCATACTATAGTATGACTTTTTTCATGAAAATTGTCGAAAATTGTCGAAAATTTCGTTAAAAAAATGTCATAGTATAGAATGTCGAAAATTTTCATGAAAAAAGCATAGTATAGCATTCGAAAATATTCGAAAATTTCAAAATTTTTTCCTCCAAAAAGCAAAAAGGAAAATGGAAAAAGAAAAAAAAAAAAAAAAAAAAAAAAAAAAAAAAAAAAAAAAAAAAAAAAAAAAAAAAAAAAAAAAAAAAAAAAAAAAAAAAAAAAAAATTTTCATGACATTTTTGAAAGCTTTTAAACTATTTTTGCAAAAAGAAAATTTTCGGGAAAAATTAATTTTCGTTAAAAAAAATTATGTTTTTTTTTAAAAAGCATAGAATGGTCGAAAATTTTCATGAAAAAAAAAAAAAAGGCATTTAAAAGTTTTTTAAAAAAAAAAGTTTTTT
>CAKAOJ020000513.1:0-227439 GCA_916701645.2 Sebastolobus alascanus
CGAAAAATTTTGAAAAAAAAAAACATAGTATAGTATGTCGAAAATTTGAAAAAAAAGTCATAGTATAGTATGTCGAAAAATTTTGGAAAAAAAAAGTATAGTATAGTATGTCGTAAAATTTTGGAAAAAAAAGTCATAGTATAGTATGTCGTAAAATTTTGGGAAAAAAAAATCATAGTATAGTATGTCGAAAAATTTTGGAAAAAAAAGTCATAGTATAGTATGTCGAAAAATTTTGGAAAAAAAAATCATAGTATAGTATGTCGAAAAATTTAGAAAAAAAAGTCATAGTATAGTATGTCGAAAAATTTTGGAAAAAAAAGTCATAGTATAGTATGTCAAAAAAAACATAGTATAGTATGTCGAAAAATTTTGGAAAAAAAGTCATAGTATAGTATGTCGAAAATTTTTTTAAAAAAAAATCATAGTATAGTATGTCGAAAAATTTGGAAAAAAAAGTCATAGTATAGTATGTTGAAAATTTTGGAAAAAAAGTCATAGTATAGTATGTCGAAAAAATTTTGGAAAAAAAAGTCATAGTATAGTTAGTCGAAAAAAAGTCTAGTATAGTATGTCAAAACAAAGTCATAGTATGCATGTCGAAAAATTTTGTAAAAAAAAGTCTTCGTACAGTATGTCGAAAAATTTTGTAAAAAAAAGTCATAGTATAGTTAGTCGAAAAAAAAGTCATAGTATAGTATGTCAAAACAAGTCATATAGTATGTCGAAAATCTTTGAAAAAAAGTCATAGTATAGTATGTCGAAAATTTTGTAAAAAAAAGTCATAGTATAGTATGTCGAAAAAATTTTGTAAAAAAAAGTCATAGTATAGTATGTCCGTAAAATTTTGGAAAAAAAGTCATAGTATAGTATAGTGTCGAAAAGGTTTTGGAAAAAAAAGTCATAGTATAGTATGTCAAATAGTTTGGAAAAAAAAGTCATAGTATAAGAATGTCGAAAAATGTTTGGAAAAAAAAGTCATAGTATAGTATGTCCGAAAATCTTTGGAAAAAAAGTCATAGTATAGTATGTCAAACAAAAAAAGTCATAGTATAGCATGTCGAATATATTTGTAAAAAAAAGTCTTCTTATCGTATGTCGAAAAATTTTCGAAAAAAAAGTCATAAGTATAGTATGTCGAAAATATTTTGGAAAAAATAAGTCATAGTATAGTATGTCGAAAATTTTGGAAAAAAAGGTCATAGTATAGTATGTAGAAAATTTTGGGAAAAAAAAAGTCATATTATAGTATGTCGAAAAAAAGTCATAGTATAGTATATCAAAAACAAAGTCATAGTATAGTATGTCGAAAAATTTTGGAAAAAAAAGTCATAGTATAGTATGTCGAAAATTTTGTTAAATAAAAGTCATAGTATAGTATGTCGAAAAAGTTTTATAAAAAGTCATAGTATATTACGGCGAAAAAAAGTCATAGTAAAGTATTTCGAAAAAAAGTCATAGTATTGTATGTCGAAAAAAGTCATAGTATAGTATGTCGAAAAAAAGTGCATAGTAAAGTATGTCGAAAAAAAGTCATAGTATTGTATGTCAAAAATGTTGTAAAAAAAAGTCTTCGTATAGTACGTCGAAAAATTTTGTAAAAAAAAGTCATAGTATAGTTAGTCGAAAAAAAGTCATAGTATAGTATGTCAAAACAAAGTCATATAGTATGTCGAAGATCTTTGGAAAAAAAGTCTTCGTATAGTATGTCGAAAAATTTTGTAAAAAAAAGTCATAGTATAGTATGTCGAAAAATTTTGTAAAAAAAGTCATAGTATAGTATGTCGAAAATTTTGGGAAAAAAAGTCATAGTATAGTATGTCGAAAAATTTTGGAAAAAAAAAGTCATAGTATAGTATGTCGAAAAATTTTTGGAAAAAAAAGTCATAGTATAAGTACGTCGAAAAATTTTGGAAAAAAAGTCATAGTATAGTATGTCGAAAATTTTTGGAAAAAAAGTCATAGTATAGTATGTCGAAAAAAAAGTCATAGTATAGCTATGTCGAAATATTTTGTAAAAAAAAGTCATAGTATAGTATGTCGAAAAATTTTGGAAAAAAAAGTCATAGTATAGTATGTCGAAAATTTTGGAAAAAAAAAGTCATAGTATGTCGAAAAATTTTGGAAAAAAAAGTCATAGTATAGTATGTCGAAAAAATTTTTGGGAAAAAAAAATCATAGTATAGTATGTCGAAAAATTTTGGAAAAAAAAGTCATAGTATAGTATGTCGAAAAATTTTGGAAAAAAAAGTCATAGTATAGTATGTCGAAATATTTTGGAAAAAAAAGTCATAGTATAGTATGTTGAAATTTTGGAAAAAAAGTCATAGTATAGTATGTGAAAATTTTGGAAAAAAAAAGTCATAGTATAGTATGTCGAAAAAAGTCATAGTATAGTATGTCAAAAAACAAAAGTCATAGTATAGTATGTCGAAAAATTTTGTGAAAAAAAATCATAGTATAGTATGTCGAAAAATTTCATGAAAAAAAAGTCGTAGTATAGTATGTCGTAAAATTTTGGGAAAAAAAGTCATAGTATAGTATGTCGAAAAATTTTGTAAAAAAAAGTCATAGTATAGTATGTCGAAAAATTTTGGAAAAAAAAGTCTTGTATAGTATGTCGAAAAAATTTTAGAAAAAAAAATCATAGTATAGTATGTCGAAAATTTTGGAAAAAAAAGTCATAGTATAGTATGTCAAAAAAAAGTCATAGTATAGTATGTCGAAAAATTTTGGAAAAAAAAGTCATAGTATAGTATGTCGAAAAATTTTGGAAAAAAAAGTCATAGTATAGTATGTCGAAAAATTTTGGAAAAAAAAGTCATAGTATTATACGTCGAAAAATTTTGGAAAAAAAAATCATAGTATAGTATGTCGAAAATTTTTGGAAAAAAAGTCATAGTATAGTATGTCAAAAAAAAGTCATAGTATAGATGTCGAAAATTTTGTAAAAAAAAGTCTTCTTTTAGTATGTCGAAAATTTTGGAAAAAAAAGTCATAGTATAGTATGTCGAAATATTTTGGAAAAAAAAGTCATAGTATAGTATGGTCGAAAAATTTTGGAAAAAAAATCATAGTATAGAATGTCGAAACATTTGGAAAAAAAAGTCATAGTATAGTATGTCGAAAAATTTTGGAAAAAAAAGTCATAGTATAGTATGTCGAAAAATTTTGGAAAAAAAAGTCATAACATAGCATGTTGAAAAAAAGTCATAGTATAGTATGTAGAAAAAAAGTCATAGTATAGTATGTCGAAAAAAAGTCATAGTATAGTATGTCAAAACAAAGTCATAGTATAGTATGTCGAAAAATTTTGGAAAAAAAAGTCATAGTATAGTATGTCGAAAATTTTGAGAAAGTCATAGTATAGTATGTTGAAAAATTTTGTAAAAAAAAGGTCATAGTATAGTATGTCGTAAAATTTTGAAAAAAAAGTCATAGTATAGTATGTCGAAAAATTTTGGTAAAAAAAGTCAAGTATAGTATGGTTGAAAATTTTGAAAAAAAGTCCTAGTATAGTATGTAGAAAATTTGGGAAAAAAAAGTCATATTATAGTATGTCGAAAAGAAAGTCATAGTATATAATGTCGAAAAATTTTGGAAAAAAAAGTCATAGTATAGATGTCGAAACATTTTGGAAAAAAAAGTCATAGTACAGTTTTTCGAAATTTTTGGGAGAAAAAAGTCATAGTATAGTATGTCGAAATTTTTTTTAAAAGAAAGTCATAGTATAGTATATCGAAAAAAAGGTCATAGTATAGTATGTCGAAAGAAAGTCACAGTATATGTATGGTCGAAAAATTTTGGAAAAAAAAAGGTCATAGGATAGTATGTCGAAAATTTTGGAAAAACAAGTCATAGTATGTCGAAAAATTTTGGAAAAAAATTCATAGTATAGTATGTCGAAAAATTTTGGAAAAAAAGTCATAGTATAGTATGTCGTAAAATTTTGGAAAAAAAAGTCATAGTATAGTATGTCGTAAAATTTTGGAAAAAAAAGTCATAGTATAGTATGTCGAAAAATTTTGGAAAAAAAAGTCATAGTATAGTATGTCGAAAAATTTTGGAAAAAAAAGTCATAGTATAGTATGTCGAAAAATTTTGGAAAAAAAAGTCATAGTATAGTATGTCGAAAAATTTTGTAAAAAAAGTCATAGTATAGTATGTCGAAAAATTTTGGAAAAAAAAGTCATAGTATAGTATGTCGAAAAATTTTGGAAAAAAAGTCATAGTATAGTATGTCAAAAAAAAGTCATAGTATAGTATGTCGAAATTTTGTAAAAAAAAAGTCATAGTATAGTATGTCGAAAAATTTTGGAAAAAAAAGTCATAGTATAGTATGTCGAAAAATTTTGGAAAAAAAAGTCATAGTATAGTATGTCGAAAAATTTTGTAAAAAAAAGTCATAGTATAGTATGTCGAAAAATTTTGGAAAAAAAAGTCATAGTATAGTATGTCGAAAAATTTTGGAAAAAAAAGTCATTTAAGTATAGTATGTTGAAAATTTTGGAAAAAAAGTCATAGTATAGTATGTAGAAAATTTTGGAAAAAAAAGTCATAGTATAGTATGTCGAAAAAAAGTCATAGTATAGTATGTCAAAAAAAAGTCATAGTATAGTATGTCGAAAAATTTTGGAAAAAAAAGTCATAGTATAGTATGTCGAAAATTTTGGAAAAAAAGTCATAGTATAGTATGTCGAAAAATTTTTGTAAAAAAAAGTCATAGTATAGTATGTCGTAAAATTTTTGAAAAAAAAGTCATAGTATAGTATGTCGAAAATTTTGGAAAAAAAAGTCATAGTATAGTATGTCGAAAATTTTGGAAAAAAAAGTCATAGTATAGTATGTCGAAAATTTTGGAAAAAAAAAAAGTCATAATATAGTATGTCGTAAAATTTTGGAAAAAAAAGTCATAGTATAGTATGTCGTAAAATTTTGGAAAAAAAAGTCATAGTATAGTATGTCGAAAAATTTGGTAAAAAAAAGTCATACTATAGTATGACGAAAATTTTTGTAAAAAACAGTCATAGTATAGTATGTCGAAAAATTTTGTAAAAAAAAGTCATAGTATAGTATGTCAAAAAAAAGTCATAGTATAGTATGTCGAAAAATTTTGTAAAAAAAGTCATAGTATAGTATGTCGAAAAATTTTGGAAAAAAAAGTCATAGTATAGTTAGTCGAAAAAAAGTCATAGTATAGTATGTCAAAACAAAGTCATAGTATAGCATGTCGAAAAATTTTGTAAAAAAAAGTCTTCGTACAGTATGTCGAAAAATTTTGTAAAAAAAAGTCATAGTATAGTTAGTCGAAAAAAAGTCATAGTATAGTATGTCAAAACAAAGTCATATAGTATGTCGAAAATCTTTGGAAAAAAAGTCTTCGTATAGTATGTCGAAAAATTTTGTAAAAAAAAGTCATAGTATAGTATGTCGAAAAATTTTGTAAAAAAAAGTCATAGTATAGTATGTCGTAAAATTTGGGGAAAAAAAGTCATAGTATAGTATGTCGAAAAATTTTGCAAAAAAAAGTCATAGTATAGTATGTCGAAATATTTTGGAAAAAAAAAGTCATAGAATATGTCGAAAATTTTAAAAAAACATAGTATAGTATGTCGAAAAATTTTGAATAAAAAGTAAAATTTTGGAAAAGAAAAAAAGTCATAGTATAGATTAAAATTTTTGGAAAAAAAAGTCATAGTATATACGAAAAATTTTGGAAAAAAAAGTCATATATAGTATGAAAATTTTGGAAAAAAATATAAAGTTATAAAATTGGAAAAAAATTCAAAAAATAGTATGTAGAAAATTTTGAAAAAAAAGTATATAATCAAAAAAGTATAGTAAAATTGAAAAAAAAATAGTATAGTATTAAAAATTTTGGAAAAAAAACTAGTATAGTATGTCGAAAATTTTGGAAAAAAAGTATAGTATAGATGAAAAATTTTGTAAAAAAAAGTCATAGTATAGTATGTGTAAAATTTAAAAAATCAATATAGTATATGTAAAATTTTGGTAAAAAAAGTCATAGTATAGTATGTCGAAAAAATTTTGGGAAAAAAAAGTCATAGTATAGTATGTCGAAAATTTTGGAAAAAAAAGTCATAGTATAGTATGTCGAAACATTTTGGAAAAAAAAGTCATAGTATAGTATGTAGAAAAATTTTGGAGAAAAAAAAGTCATAGTATAGTATGTCGAAAAATTTTTGGAAAAAAAGTCATAGTATAGTATGTCGAAACATTTTGGAAAAAAAGTCATAGTATAGTATGTCAGAAAATTTTGAAAAAAAAGTCATAGTAAGTATGTCGAAAAATTTTGGAAAAAAAAGTCATAGTATAGTATGTCGAAAATTTTGGAAAAAAAAAGTCATAGTATAGTATGTCGAAAAATTTTGGAAAAAAAAGTCATAGTATAGTATGTCGAAAATTTTGGAAAAAAAAGTCATAGTATAGTATGTTGAAAATTTTGGAAAAAAAAGTCATAGTATAGTATGTCGAAAAATTTTGGGAAAAAAAAAGTCATAGTATAGTATGTCGAAAAAAAAGTCATAGTACAGTATGTCAAAAAAAAGTCATAGTATAGTATGTCGAAAAATTTTGGAAAAAAAGTCATAGTATAGTAGTCGAAAAATTTGGAAAAAAAAGTCATAGTATAGTATGTCGTAAAATTTTGGAAAAAAAGTCATAGTATAGTATGTCGAAAAATTTTGGAAAAAAAAGTCATAGTATAGTATGTCGAAAAATTTTGGAAAAAAAAGTCTTCGTATAGTATGTCGAAAAATTTTGAAAAAAAAGTCATAGTATAGTATGTCGAAAAAATTTGGAAAAAAAGTCATAGTATAGTATGTCGAAAAATTTTGACAAAAAAAGTCATAGTATAGTATGACGAAAAATTTTGGAAAAAGGCATACTATAGTATGTCGAAAAATTTTGGAAAAAAAGTCATAGTATAGTATGTCAAAAAATTAAAGTCAAAGTATAGTATGTCGAAAATTTTTGTAAAAAAAGTCATAGTATAGTATGTCGAAAATTTGGAAAAAAAAGTCATAGTATAGTATGTCGAAAATTTTGGGAAAAAAAAGTCATAGTATAGTATGTCGAAAAAGTCATAGTATAGTATGTCAAAACAAAGTCAATAGTATAGTATGTCGAAAATTTTGAAAAAAAAGTCATAGTATAGTATGTCGAAAATTTTGGAAAAAAAAGTCATAGTATAGTATGTCGAAATATTTGTGGAAAAAAAAGTCATAGTTATAGTATGTCGAAAAATTTTGGAAAAAAAAGTCATAGTATAGTATGTCGAAAAATTTTGGAAAAAAAAGTCATAGTATAGTATGTCGAAACATTTTGGGAAAAAAAAAGTCATAGTATAGTATGTCGAAAAATTTTGAGAAAAAAAAGTCATAGTATAGTATGTCGAAAAATTTTGGAAAAAAAAGTCATAGTATAGTATGTCGAAAAATTTTGGAAAAAAAAAGTCATAGTATAGTATGTCGAAAAATTTTGGAAAAAAAAGTCATAGTATAGTATGTCGAAAATTTTTGGAAAAAAAAGTCATAGGATAGTATTCGAAAAATTTTGGAAAAAAAAGTCATAGTATAGTATGTAGAAAATTTTGGAAAAAAAGTCATAGTATAGTATGTCGAAAATTTTGGAAAAAAAAGTCATAGTATAGTATGTAGAAAATTTTGGAAAAAAAAAGTCATAGTATAGTATGTCGAAAATTTGGAAAAAAAAGTCATAGTATAGTATGTCGAAAATTTTGGAAAAAAAGTCATAGTATAGTATGTCGAAAATTTTGGTAAAAAAAGTCTAGTATAGTATGTCGTAAAATTTTGGAAAAAAAAGTCATAGTATAGTGTGTCGAAAATTTTGGTAAAAAAAGTCATAGTATAGTATGTCGAAAAATTTTGGAAAAAAAAGTCATAGTATAGTAATGTCGTAAAATTTTGTAAAAAAAAGTCATAGTATAGTATGTTCGAAAAATTTGGTAAAAAAAAGTCATAGTCATAGTATAGGTATGTCGATAAATTTTGGGAAAAAAAAGTCATAGTATAGTATGTCGAAAAATTTTGTAATAAAGTCATAGTATTTATGTCGAAAAGTTTTATAAAAAGTCATAGTATATTACGGCGAAAAAAAGTCATAGTAAAGTATTTCGAAAAAAAGTCATAGTATTGTATGTCGAAAAAAAGTCATAGTATAGTATGTCAAAACAAAGTCATATAGTATGTCGAAAATCTTTGTAAAAAAAGTCTTCGTATAGTATGTCGAAAAATTTTGTAAAAAAAAGTCATAGTATAGTTAGTCGAAAAAAAGTCATAGTATAGTATGTCAAAACAAAGTCATATAGTATGTCGAAAATCTTTGGAAAAAAAGTCTTCGTATAGTACGTCGAAAAATTTTGTAAAAAAAAGTCATAGTATAGTTAGTCTAAAAAAAGTCATAGTATAGTATGTCAAACAAAGTCATATAGTATGTCGAAAATCTTTGTAAAAAAAGTCTTTCGTATAGTATGTCGAAAAATTTTGTAAAAAAAAGTCATAGTATAGTATGTCGAAAAATTTTTGAAAAAAAAGTCATAGTATAGTATGTCGAAAAATTTTGGAAAAAAAAGTCATAGTATAGTATGTCGAAATATTTTGGAAAAAAAAGTCATAGTATAGTATGTAGAAAATTTTGGGAAAAAAAGTCATAGTATAGTATGTCGAAAAAAAGTCATAGTATAGTATGTCGAAAAATTTTGGAAAAAAAAGTCATAGTATAGTATGTCGTAAAATTTTGGAAAAAAAAGTCATAGTATAGTATGTCGAAAAATTTGGTAAAAAAAAGTCATACTATAGTATGACGAAAATTTTTGTAAAAAACAGTCATAGTATAGTATGTCGAAAAATTTTGTAAAAAAAAGTCATAGTATATTATGTCAAAAAAAAGTCATAGTATAGTATGTCGAAAAATTTTGTAAAAAAAGTCATAGTATAGTATGTCGAAAAATTTTGGAAAAAAAAGTCATAGTATAGTTAGTCGAAAATTTTGGAACAAAGTCATAGTATAGTATGTCTAAAAATTTTGGAAAAAAAAGTCATAGTATGTCGAAATATTTTGGAAAAAAAGTCATAGTATAGTATGTCGAAAATTTTGGAAAAAAAGTCATAGTATAGTATGTAGAAAATTTTGGGAAAAAAAAGTCATATTATAGTATGTCGAAAAAAAGTCATAGTATAGTATGTCGAAAAAAAGTCATAGTATAGTATGTCGAAAAAAAGTCATAGTATAGTATGTCGAAAAATTTTGTAAATAAAAATCATAGTATAGTATGTCGAAAAGTTTTATAAAAAGTCATAGTATATTACGGCGAAAAAAAGTCATAGTAAAGTATGTCGAAAAAAAGTCATAGTAAAGTATGTCGAAAAAAAGTCATAGTATAGTATGTCGAAAAAAAGTCATAGTATAGTATGTCGAAAAAAAGTCATAGTATTGTATGTCAAAAAATGTTGTAAAAAAAAGTCTTCGTATAGTACGTCGAAAAATTTTGTAAAAAGAAAGTCATAGTATAGTATGTCAAAAATTTGGAAAAAAAAGACATAGTATAAATACGTCGAAAAAATTTTGGAAAAAAAGTCATAGTATATATGTCCGAAAGTTTTTGGAAAAAAATCATAGTATAGTAATTTCACAAAAAAGTCATAGTAATAGCAGTAGAAATATTTGTAAAAAAAAGTCGTCTTATAGTATGTCGAAAAATTTTGGAAAAAAAAGTCATAGTATAGTATGTCATTAAAAAAGTCATAGTATAGTATGTCGAAAAAATTTTGTAAAAAAAAGTCATAGTATAGTATGTCGAAAAATTTTGGTAAAATAAAGTCATAGTATAGTTAGTCGAAAAAAAGTCATAGTATAGTATGTCAAAACAAAGTCATAGTATAGTATGTCGAAAAATCTTGTAAAAAAAAGTCATAGTATAGTATGTCGAAAAATTTTGTAAAAAAAAGTCATAGTATAGCATGTCGAAAAATTTTGTAAAAAAAGTCATAGTATAGTATGACGAAAAGTTTTGGAAAAAAAAGTCATAGTATTGTATGTCGAAAAATTTTGGAAAAAAAAATCATAGTATAGTATGTCGAAAATTTTGGAAAAAAAGTCATAGTATAGTATGTTGAAAATTTTGTAAAAAAAGTCATAGTATAGTATGTAGTAAAATTTTGGGAAAAAAAAGTCATAGTATAGTATGTCGAAAAAAGTCATAGTATAGTATGTCAAAACAAAGTCATAGTATAGTATGTCGAAAAATCTTGTAAAAAAAAGTCATAGTATAGTATGTCGAAAAATTTTGTAAAAAAAAGTCATAGTATAGTATGTTCGAAAAATTTTGTAAAAAAAAGACATAGTATAGTATGTCGTAAAATTTTGGAAAAAAAGTCATAGTATAGTATGTCGAAAAATTTTGGTAAAAAAAGTCATAAGATAGTATGTCGAAAAATTTTGGAAAAAAAAGTCATAGTATAGTATGTCGAAAAATTTTGGAAAAAAAGTCAGAATAGTATGTCGAAAGTCATAGTAAAGTATTTCGAAAAAAAGTCATAGTATTGTATGTCGAAAAAAAAGTCATAGTATAGTATGTCAAAAAAGTCATAGTAAAGTATGTCGAAAAAAAGTCATAGTATTGTATGTCAAAAAATGTTGTAAAAAAAAGTCTTCGTATAGTACGTCGAAAAATTTTGTAAAAAGAAAGTCATAGTATAGTTAGTCGAAAAAAAGTCATAGTATAGTATGTCAAAACAAAGTCATATAGTATGTCGAAAATCTTTGGAAAAAAAGTCTTCGTATAGTATGTCGAAAAATTTTGTAAAAAAAAGTCATAGTATAGTATGTCGAAAAATTTTGGAAAAAAAAGTCATAGTATAGTATGTCGAAAAATTTTGGAAAAAAAAGTCATAGTATAGTATATCGAAAAATTTTGGAAAAAAAAGTCTTAGTATTTATGTCGAAAAATTTTGTAAATAAAAGTCATAGTATAGTATGTCGATACAGGTTTGGATATAAAAAGTCATAGTATATGTTCGAGAAAAAAAGTCCTAGTAAGTAGATTGTCCGAAAAAATTTTTGGAGAAAAAAAGTCATAGTATAGTATGTCGAAAAAAGTAATTTAGTTGGTAGAAAAAAAGTCATAGTATTGTATGTCGAAAAAATGTTGGAAAAAAAAGTCTTAGTATAGTACTGTTCGAAAATTTTGTAAAAAAAGTCAGTATAGTATGTAGATATAGTCGGAAGAAAAAGTCATAGTATAGTATGTCGAAAAAAAGTCATAGTATAGTATGTCGAAGATATTTGGAAAAAAAGTCATAGTATAGAATGTCGAAAAATTTTGGAAAAAAAAGTCATAGTATAGTATGTCGAAAAATTTTGGAAAAAAAAAGTCATAGTATAGTATGTCGAAAAATTTTGGAAAAAAAAGTCATAGTATAGTATGTCGAAAAATTTTGGAAAAAAAAGTCATAGTATAGTATGTCGAAAATTTTGGAAAAAAAAGTCATAGTATAGTATGTTGAAAATTTTGGAAAAAAAGTCATAGTATAGTATGTAGAAAATTTTGGGAAAAAAAAGTCATAGTATAGTATGTCGAAAAAAAGTCATAGTATAGTATGTCAAAACAAAGTCATAGTATAGTATGTCGAAAAATTTTGGAAAAAAAAGTCATAGTATAGTATGTCGAAAATTTTGGAAGAAAGTCATAGTATAGTATGTCGAAAAATTTTGTAAAAAAAAGGCATACTATAGTATGTCGAAAAAAAAGTCATAGTATAGTATGTCGAAAAATTTTGGTAAAAAAAGTCATAATATAGTATGTCGAAAAATGTTGGAAAAAAAAGTCATAGTATAGTATGTCGTAAAATTTTGGAAAAAAAAGTCATAGTATAGTATGTCGAAAAATGTTGGAAAAAAAAAGTCATAGTATAGTATGTCGAAAAAAAGTCATAGTATTGTATGTCGAAAAAAAGTCATAGTATAGTATGTCGAAAAAAAGTCATAGTAAAGTATGTCGAAAAAAAGTCATAGTATTGTATGTCAAAAAATGTTGTAAAAAAAAGTCTTCGTATAGTACGTCGAAAAATTTTGTAAAAAAAAGTCATAGTATAGTTAGTCGAAAAAAAGTCATAGTATAGTATGTCAAAACAAAGTCATATAGTATGTCGAAAATCTTTGTAAAATAAGTCTTCGTATAGTATGTCGAAAAATTTTGTAAAAAAAAGTCATAGTATAGTATGTCGAAAAATTTTGGAAAAAAAAGTCATAGTATAGTATGTCGTAAAACTTTGGGAAAAAAAGTCATAGTATAGTATGTCGAAAAATTTTGGAAAAAAAAGTCATAGTATAGTATGTCGAAATATTTTGGAAAAAAAAGTCATAGTATAGTATGTTGAAAATTTTGGAAAAAAAGTCATAGTATAGTATGTCAAAACAAAGTCATATAGTATGTCGAAAAATTTTGTAAAAAACAGTCATAGTATAGTATGTCGAAAAATTTTGTAAAAAAAAGTCATAGTATAGTATGTCAAAAAAAAGTCATAGTATAGTATGTCGAAAAATTTTGTAAAAAAAGTCATAGTATAGTATGTCGAAAAATTTTGGAAAAAAAAGTCATAGTATAGTTAGTCGAAAAAAAGTCATAGTATAGTATGTCAAAACAAAGTCATAGTATAGCATGTCGAAAAATTTTGTAAAAAAAAGTCTTCGTACAGTATGTCGAAAAATTTTGTAAAAAAAAGTCATAGTATAGTTAGTCGAAAAAAAGTCATAGTATAGTATGTCAAAACAAAGTCATATAGTATGTCGAAAATCTTTGGAAAAAAAGTCTTCGTATAGTATGTCGAAAAATTTTGTAAAAAAAAGTCATAGTATAGTATGTCGAAAAATTTTGTAAAAAAAATTCATAGTATGGTATGTCGTAAAATTTTGGGAAAAAAAGTCATAGTATAGTATGTCGAAAAATTTTGGAAAAAAAAGTCATAGTATAGCATGTCGAAAAATTTTGGAAAAAAAAGTCATAGTATAATACGTCGAAAAATTTTGGAAAAAAAGTCATAGTATAGTATATCAAAAAAAAGTCATAGTATAGCATGTCGAAATATTTTGTAAAAAAAAGTCTTCTTATAGTATGTCGAAAAATTTTGGAAAAAAAGTCATAGTATAGTATGTCGAAATATTTTGGAAAAAAAAGTCATAGTATAGTATGTCGAAAATTTTGGAAAAAAAGTCATAGTATAGTATGTAGAAAATTTTGGGAAAAAAAAGTCATAGTATAGTATGTCGAAAAAAAGTCATAGTATAGTATATCAAAACAAAGTCATAGTATAGTATGTCGAAAAATTTTGGAAAAAAAAGTCATAGTATAGTATGTCGAAAAATTTTGTAAATAAAAGTCATAGTATAGTATGTCGAAAAGTTTTATAAAAAGTCATAGTATATTACGGCGAAAAAAAGTCATAGTAAAGTATTTCGAAAAAAAGTCATAGTATTGTATGTCGAAAAAAAGTCATAGTATAGTATGTCGAAAAAAAGTCATAGTAAAGTATGTCGAAAAAAAGTCATAGTGTTGTATGTCAAAAAATGTTGTAAAAAAAAGTCTTCGTATAGTACGTCGAAAAATTTTGTAAAAAAAAGTCATAGTATAGTTAGTCGAAAAAAAGTCATAGTATAGTATGTCAAAACAAAGTCATATAGTATGTCGAAAATCTTTGGAAAAAAAGTCTTCGTATAGTATGTCGAAAAATTTTGGAAAAAAAAGTCATAGTATAGTATGTCGTAAAATTTTGGAAAAAAAAGTCATAGTATAGTATGTCGAAAAATTTTGGAAAAAAAGTCATAGTATAGTATGTAGAAAAATTGTGTTAAAAAAAATCATAGTATATTATGTCGAAAAATTTTGTAAAAAAAAGTCATAGTATAGTATGGCGAAAGGTTTTATAAAAAAAAGTCATAGTATAGTATGTCGAAAAAAAGTCATAGTATAGTATGTCAAAACAAAGTCATAGTATAGTATGTCGAAAAATTTTGGAAAAAAAAGTCATAGTATAGTATGTCGAAAATTTTGGAAAAACAAGTCATAGTATGTCGAAAAATTTTGGAAAAAAAAGTCATAGTATAGAATGTCGAAACATTTTGGAAAAAAAAGTCATAGTATAGTATGTCGTAAAATTTTGGAAAAAAAAGTCATAGTATAGTATGTCGAAAAATTTTGGAAAAAAAAGTCATAGTATAGTATGTCGAAAAATTTTGGAAAAAAAAGTCATAGTATAGTATGTCGAAAAATTTTGGAAAAAAAAGTCATAGTATAGTATGTCGAAAAATTTTGGAAAAAAAAGTCATAGTATAGTATGTTGAAAATTTTGGAAAAAAAGTCATAGTATAGTATGTAGAAAATTTTGGGAAAAAAAAGTCATAGTATAGTATGTCGAAAAAAAGTCATAGTATAGTATGTCAAAACAAAGTCATAGTATAGTATGTCGAAAAATTTTGGAAAAAAAAGTCATAGTATAGTATGTCGAAAATTTTGGAAGAAAGTCATAGTATAGTATGTTGAAAAATTTTGTAAAAAAAAGACATAGTATAGTATGTCGTAAAATTTTTGAAAAAAAAGTCATAGTATAGTATGTCGAAAAAAAGTCATAGTATAGTATGTCAAAACAAAGTCATAGTATAGTATGTCGAAAAATTTTGGGAAAAAAAGTCATAGTATAGTATGTCGAAAAAAAGTCATAGTATAGTATGTCAAAACAAAGTCTCCGTATAGTATGTCGTAAAACTTTGGGAAAAAAAGTCATAGTATAGTATGTCGAAAAATTTTGGAAAAAAAAGTCATAGTATAGTATGTCGAAATATTTTATAAAAAAAAGTCATAGTATAGTATGTTGAAAAATTGTGTTTAAAAAAATCATAGTATATTATGTCGAAAAATTTTGTAAAAAAAAGTCATAGTATAGTATGTCGAAAAATTTTGTAAATAAAAGTCATAGTATATTATGTCGAAAAGTTTTATAAAAAGTCATAGGATATTACGGCGAAAAAAAGTCATAGTAAAGTATGTCGAAAAAAAGTCATAGTAAAGTATTTCGAAAAAAAGTCATAGTATTGTATGTCGAAAAAAAGTCATAGTATAGTATGTCGAAAAAAAGTCATAGTAAAGTATGTCGAAAAAAAGTCATAGTATTGTATGTCAAAAAAAATTGTAAAAAAAACTCACAGTATAGTATGTCGAAAAAAAGTCATATTGTAGTATGTCGAAAAATTTCAAAAAAAAAGTCATAGTATAGTATGTAGAACATTTTTGTAAAAAAAAGTCATAGTATAGTATGTCGGAAAATTTTGTGAAAAAAAGTCATAGTATAGTGTGTCAATTTTATGAAAAAAAGTCATAGTATAGTATGTCGAAAAATTTTGTAAAAAAAGTCAGTGTAGTATGTCAAAAAAAAAGTCATAGTATAGTATGTCGAAAAGTTTTGTAAAAAAAGTCATAGTGTAGTATGTCAAAAAAAAAGTCATAGTATAGTATGATGAAAAATTTTGTAACAAAAGTCATAGTATAGTATGTCGAAAAATTTTGTAAATAAAAGTCATAGTATAGTATGGCGAAAGGTTTTATAAAAAAAAGTCATAGTATAGTATGGCGAAAAAAAGTCATAGTAAAGTATGTCGAAAAAAAGTCATAGTATAGTATGTCGAAAAAAAGTCATAGTAAAGTATGTCGAAAAAAAGTCATAGTATTGTATGTCAAAAAAATTTGTAAAAAAAACTCACAGTATAGTATGTCGAAAAAAAGTCATATTGTAGTATGTCGAAAAATGTTATGAAAAAAAGTCAGTGTAGTATGTCAAAAAATTTCACAAAAAAAGTCTGGCATAGTATGTCGAAAAATTTCACGAAAAAAAAGTCACAGTATAGTATGTTGAAAATTTTCCCGAAAAAAAAATCATAGTATAGTATGTCGAAAAATTTCACAGAAAAAAAGTCAGTCGAAAAATTTCACTAAAAAAAGTCATAGTACAGCGTGTCGAAAAATTTCACGAAAAAAAAGTCATAGTATAATATGTCGAAAGAGTTCACGAAAAAAATTCATTTTTAAAAATTTCATGAAAAAAGTCATAGTAAAACATTTCCAAAAATTTCACCAAAAAAAGTCAGTGCAGTATGTCGAAAAAGTTTTCGACATACTGCACTGTCTTTACAGATTAATCTATAATAGAAATAATCATTAGTTGCAGCCCTATTTGTTTTTATCCCGGGCTTTCAATCTTCATCTAAAATGTATTTTATTTAGAATTAAGCACATCCAAATTAAACTCATCTTCTAAGGCCTTAAATTAGGGCCGTCAAAGTTAACGTGATGATAACACGTTCACGCAAAATACGTAACAATTCCTAATAACGCAACTTGCTTTTTTTTTAGGTTGAGGCGGGTTAGTGTTGTTAATTGATTTCCAATAATAAATATATACATACATTTGCTTATAGCAAGCGTGTTTGCCCACTCCCATGTTGATAAGAGTATTAAAGACTTGACAAATCTCCCTTTAAGGTACATTTTGAACCGATAAAATGTGCGATTAATTGGGTTTAACTATGGACAATAATGGGATTAATCGCGATATCAATCAACAGAAAAAAAATTGCGTAAATTTTAATAACTGAAACCTTCCCTCGTCTGGAAAATTCTGCTTTTCTTTATCTTATGTGATAGATGACTCAATATTTTGGGGTTTTGAACTGTTGGTCACAAATAAAAATCGTGATCGCCGTTTATTAGGGCCGTGGTACGTGTCCACAGCCTCCGTCCTCTCGTCGCTTCCCATTCATTGTCTATGTAAGCAGCCGTGCGATGCATTCTGGTAGCGTAACTTCATGTTGCATCATCGTTTGCTTAAAATTCAATATTCAAGACCAACTTTTCAAATTAAATTTTTCTCCCCAAAAATGCCAAATTCCTCCCAGTAAACTCTGAATATTAACCGTTCCAGCTGTGTAACGACAGTAAATACAGGACACACAAAAAAAAAAACTGTACCACCAGAATCGATGAATCAATTATTATTATTATTATTATTATTATTATTGATCCCACAGCGAACGTCAAAAGGTGAAGAACGAAACATTTCTACATTCTGTTGGTTCACGTCGTCCGTTTAGTCCTTCGTTCGCTTCTCGACAGTCAGACATCCAATCAGGCGTCAGATCCTCAAACATCAGGAAGTTCACCGGGTTTCCTCCGTTAAAGCTTTTCTACAAAAATATGACGAGTGACGACCGACGTGTCATATCTGATCACATCGTCTGATCAATAAATCAACAAAAATACAATCCGGATATGTATACATACAGTTTTTATATAGATTTAGATCTCTCCCAGGAATAGAAGCACTAATATATACACGCACACACACACACAACTGCTGTGGGGCTTATTGGGTCAAATCAATCAATCAATCAATCAATCAATCAATCAATCAATCAATCAATCAAATGAATATCAGAAGGCAGCTTTTCTGTCTCATCAACAATATAAACACATGAATCAGCTGCAGGAAATCTCTAAATACACAAAAAAGTTCCTTTGAGACCAGATCAGGAGATCCGACCAGTGACTGGACTGCATTTCCCAGAATGCAGCTGGTCTCTGCCGGGCAGCCAGCAGGGCCGTAACCAGGATTTGAGGTCATGAGCTTAAATTCCCACAGCAGAGCCCCAAACACCGAATCAATGTTTGATGAGCCACCAACCAAACTCTATTCAATTTTGAGGGTATTAAAGAAAAAAATTATCATTTAACTGTTGCATTATATTTTCAGTAAATTTAGTTTTCGCAACATCATAGCCGCCTCTACACCCTCAGGTATCTAGTTCTAGTGGGTAATATTAAATTACTTTTATTTTAACTTGTCTAAAATGTCATATTTTAAGATATTTTAGTCTAAAAACAAATCAGAAGCAGCCTTTAAAAAAAAAACCTCTGTGTGGGATGTATTTAGAGACAATCAACAGAAAATTAATAAGCAACAATTTCCATGATCCATTAATCGTTTAAGACATTTTTTTAAGCAAAAATGACCCAAAAAAAACAACTACTGGTTCTCTTTGTCTTCTACGATTGTAAACTGAATATCTTTGGATTTTGGACAAAACAAAACCTTGTTGTCTGGGAAGTTGTCAAGGACATTTTCTTCACTATTTCCTGATATTTTATAGACCAAATTGCCACATAAATGGATAATAAAAATCATGAAGTTGCAGCTCTTGTAAACTCCTCGTGTCATTTAAAACATTAACAGAGATCACGACGGTCTGTTTTGGTGGACGGGGATTATTTTGCTCATGATGATTTAAGAAATATGCTAATACTTCTTTAAAGGGACTGTATGTAAGTTTTTTACACATTTTTAAATTGTTTTTTATTGCCAATGTGTGAACAGGTTGTAACCTAAATAATGAGACCTTCCACGACTCTCTGGGTTTCCTCTCTCAGCCTGTAGACGGATTTTAATGTGAAGAACGCGGGAAAATCCAACATCATGCGAGCTATTAGCAACCCTTTCTCTCCGTCTCTGAAACGCTTCTCCGATATTGTACGACTCTCTTTCTGACTGACTTTACTGAAGGATAGTTAACTATAGACATCCAAAGATTTATACGCCCTCAGTTTATCTTTACAGCGCTGCACCATTTGGCATCCCCGGGGTGGACACTGCTGCCACTTGAAGGTGAAACCGTGACTCATCTTCAGTTCAAATTTCTGTTCGGGTCAAAGAAAGCGTGACGTAAAGCAAAACATCCGAACCTCTCCAGATGTTGTTTTTGTTCCAACATATTTACAAACTACAGAAGCAGTTTTATTCCAGAGTCATGAGCGTCCCGCTCAGTGTTCGACTCTTTGAGATGACCGGGAACAAACCACAACACTTGTGGACCAACACTGACCCACAGCCAGCTGATTAAAGCCTCCACACACACACACACACACACACACACCGTGGTTCAACCACAGTGGAGCTACAGGACTCGTTACTAAACCCCACCCGCCTGGGAGTCTGGGCAAAAAGGCAAATCAAACACACCCAGGACTGAAGAGGATCTGAGACACTAACAGCTTCCTGTCCTGGCTAATTAACAAGCCACATTACGATCATCTGACCAGGAAGTGAGTACTGACTAAAACAACCAACAGCTCTATTGGGTCAGACGAAAACTTTACACACAATCGAAATGCAAACATGAACCAAAAAGAAAAAAAAAGGCAAAAGACGGTCGCTGCAGCAACAGGAAATGACGACATAGTCTCAAAAAAATGTTTAAAGGACCAGTGTGTAGCATTTAGGAGGATATATTGGCAGAATAGTATTAATACGGATGTTTTCTTTAGTATATAATCACCTGAAAATAAGAAGCGTTGTGTTTTCGTTACCTTAGAATGAGCGTTTCTATCTACGTAGGGAGCGGATCCTCTTCACGAGGTCGGCCGCCATGTTTCTACAGTAGCTCAGAACGGCTCTAGAGAGGGACATTCGTGATTTCACGTCGGCCAACGTAGCTCTCCAACACGCTCGGCACACGGGAGAAGCTTCGGTCGGTTGTAATCTGCAACCTCACCGCTAGACGCCGCCAGATCCTACACACTGCACCTTTAAGACACACAGAAATCTAAACAGGAAGCAGATCTTTAGAAAAATAAAATAAGACACACGTCGAGTTCCAGCGATTAATCGGTCCACAATCCGTGTTTAACAGGAAGTCTGCGTGTTTGATTTGTGCGGTCTGTGCCGACACGCTCCGGTGCCGTTAAGGGACGCAAAGAGCCTCATTTGGGATTGGTTGGAGGGGGAAGGAGGGGGAAGGAGCGATCGTTGCAGATGGTCTTTTTGAGCTTCACTGCTCTGATCTGGTTCAGCATGCCTCCTCCTCCCTCCTGGGGCAGCGGCTCCGGGTTCTGGTCCTGGCTGGAGGGTGGAGGAGCCTGGGTGGAGGGTGGAGGCTCGTAGTTGGCGATGTGGTCCGGCCTGGAGGACTGACCCGGGGCAGCCGAGGCCTGGAGCTGGGCCTGGTGCTGCTGCTGGTACAGCTTCTGTTTCTGCTGCTGGCTCAGCAGGTCGCTGAGCTGATACTGCTCTGCTTGATGCTGCAGCTGCTGGGGATGCTGCAGCTGCTGGGGATGCTGCAGCTGCTGGGGATGCTGAAGCTGCTGGGGATGCTGAAGCTGCTGGGGATGCTGCAGCTGCTGGGGATGCTGAAGCTGCTGGGGATGCTGCAGCTGCTGGGGATGCTGCAGCTGCTGGGGATGCTGAAGCTGCTGGGGATGCTGAAGCAGCGACTGCTGATGTTGAAACTGTTGCTGCTGCTGAATCTGGAGCTGCTGGTTGTGTTGCTGGATCTGGAGTTGCTGGCTCTGCTGCTGTAGTTGATTCCGTTGCTGATGTTGATTTAGGTGTTGCTGCTGTTGCTGTAGTTGTTGCTGGTACTGTCTCTGTTTGGCGTTGCCGCCCTCTGGTGGCAGATAGGGTACGGTGGGTACCGGCACCGGGATGGGCATGTGACCCGGGACCAGCTGGTAGTACGGCGAGGAGGAGGGAGGTAAAGCGCTGAGGCTCTGCGTGGAGGTGCAGAGTTTACTGTAACCTAAACCTCCTGCTCCTCCAGCAGACGGCACTGAGAAAACATTCTCATCGCTCCCGCCACTTCCTGCGAGGGCTTTGAGGGGAACCTGCGGGGTGCTGATGGGGATGGGAACCCCCCCGCTGATCGTCCCCCTGCGATACGCCGGCTTGGACGACGGTTTGCGCCTGATGGTTGCCGTGTGGGACGGCAGCTGGCGGGCGGGCCTGCCCATCAGTTCCGGCTCGGCCAATAGGCTGACGGTAGAGACGGGGCGCTTGGACTGTGCGAACTTCCTGTACTGGAAACTGAGGTCGGAGTTCCTCGGGATGGTCGAGGACTTGTCGAAGTCTGACTGGCTGTTGCCGTGGGAGAGGTGGTGCAGGGAGATGGAGTCGGCGTCTCCTTGGAGAGAGATGGTGTCGTAGTCGACTAGAGAGAGAGAGAGAGACAAAGAAAACATCAGTTGCAGCTCCGCTCTCAGATTCTGTTATTTCTCATCTTGATGACGTCTGATAAGTGTTTTCATGTCCTCATCTGAGACGACAGGAACACAGAATCACATCAGTTGGGAGCCGCATCACCGTGGAAACCTTTGCGTGGAAAATGCCAGACGTACCACTTTCATCCTTTCATCAAAGGTGCGTGCGTGGGAGGTTGCACTCCTGCCGCGCATGCAACCAAAACCTGCATGCTGCGACGACGACGATGGCGATGAAGTTGCGGTAATTTATAAACTTACGCTTTGGCCAGACCGCCTCGCTGAACGGCTGCGTGTCTCTCAAAAAGTTTTCCTTTCATAATGGCCATTTCATTTCATTATAAATGTCATTTATATTTGTTTTAGACAGACAAAAAGGTTAAGAGACGTGTGGTGATTTGTAAATAATAGTAACAATCCACCATTAAAACCTCTGTACTTTATTCATTCATGGAGCTGCATGTTCTACAACACTGTCCTGCACATATTTCAGAATAAAAGCCTTGTGTAAACAAATGAAGGAATTCTGTCCACAGAAAAAAAAAAAACGCTAGAGCACTTTTATTTTGAAACGGAAGCAGGAAGTGTTGATTTAAAAATAAATCTTTACTTTTCTTCATGTCCGTTGCTGCTGTGAACCGCTCGCGGGAAAAATAGGCGAGACCTCGAATCTCTAAAAGACACGCAGCTGAATAAAAAAACTGTACTTTTATTTCAGTGAAATTTTGAATTCAGGCTTTTTACTTGTAGTTAAGTATTTCTATAGTTTGGTATCACTACTTTTACTGAAGTAAATGATTTCAGTGTGTCATTTCTTCTTTTGCTGTAAAGGTTGTGATTAATTAATTATTAGACTGCTCCTCAAACCTGTAGTGTTTCTGCCTTCTCGGTCAATAAAAGCTGATAAATATCTCTTGGATTTTAGTTCTTTTATAACTTTAATTATTACTGAACCTAAATAGATTTAATAAATGAATGCAAAGCTGGACGCAGACGTGCAATCAAAGCGTGAGCCTCGCCGGGAGATAAAGCAGGCAGGAAGGTACATAAACAGACAGGTAGTCAGAGACCTACCATAGAGGGGAGGATCTCTCTTTACAGCTGGAAGAGAAGGAAGGAAGTTTAGTCGAGGAAACACCGAGAGATCACAACAGAGAAGCAGAGAGGAGATAGTACACCAGGAACACAGAGGAACACGGGACACACTAGTGAATAACTGACAACAAAAACAGGAAATATAAATCAAACAGAGGACAGCTGAGAGGTTCAGTCATACGCATGATCTACTGGGATTAGAGGGAGGAAACATTCACATTTCATTATCTTTAGTTTCTATCTGGAGCTCAGATTGTTCCTTTAAGTCAGACAGCTCGTAGAGAATAATCAGAAGTTCCCGGATGCAGCAGGAAACCCGACATCTTCTGTTGCTTTACGTGTCTGAACTCACTGTGTGTGTGGATGGTGTCCTCGGAGCAGGACGGGGTGGTCGTCTGGGTGCTGTAACCGCTGGAACAGTGCAGAGAGTCCCTGCTGCTCCGCGGGGCGTCCGAATTCAACGCACCCAACGTCAACGCCAGCTGATCCCGGGCCGAGCAAGACTGAGAGAGAGAGAGAGAGAGAGAGAGAGAGAGAGAGAGAGAGAGAGAGAGAGAGAGAGAGAGAGAGAGAGAGAGAGAGAGAGAGAGAGAGAGAGAGAGAGAGAGAGAGAGAGAGAGAGAGGATGGTGGAAAGGTCATAAAGTTTAATACAATAAAGTTTAATTTACAATTTTAAAACGAGGAGATCAGACGGAAGGAAACAAGGAGACGAGAGGAGAAGGAGAAGAGGAGAAAAGAGATGTAAGGAAACATGGAAAAGAAAAAGGGAGAGGAGGTGAGGAGGGGAAATGAAACGAGGAGAGGAAACGAGAGAAGAGTGGAGATGAAAGGAAACATGGTGAGAAGAAGAGGAAACGAGAAGAGGAGACGGGAGGAAACAAAGAAGACGAGAGGAGAAAGAACAAGGAGAGGAGAGGAAAGAAGGAGAGGAGTGTAGAGGAAACAAGGAGAGAAGTGGAGAAGAAGGAAAAGAAGATGAAACAAGGAGACAAGACAAGAGGAAACAAGGAGACGAGAGGAGAAGGAACAAGGAGAAGAGGAGAAAAGAGGTGGAAGGAAACATGATGAGGAGGGGAAATGAAACAAGGAGATGGGGCAAGAGGAGAGGAAACGAGAGAAAAGTGGAGATGAAAGGAAACATGGAGAGAAGATAAGTAGAAGAGTGAAGGAGAGGAGAAGAGACGGGAGGAAACAAGGAAACGAGAGGAGAGGAAAGAAGGAGAGGTGATGAGACAAGGCATGGATAGGAGTGTCGAAAAAACAAGGAGAGAAGTGGAGAAGAAGGAAAAGAAGAGGAAACAAGGACACGAGAGAAGAAAGAACAAGGAGAAGAGGAGAAAAGAGATGCAAGGAAACATGGAAAAGAAAAAGGGAGAGGAGATGAGGAGGGGAAATGAAACAAGGAGAGGAGGCAAGAGGACAGGAAACGAGAGAAGAGTGGAGATGAAAGGAAACATGGACAGAAGATAAGTAGAGGAGCAAAGGAGAGGAAACGAGGAGAGGAAACACGGACGAGAAAAGGCATAGATAAGAGTGGAGAGAACATGAGGAGAGAAGTGGAGAAGAAAAAGACAGAGGAAACAAGGAGACGAGATGGGAGGAGAAGGAACAAGGAGAAGAAAAGAGAAGAGGAGATGAAAGGAAACATGGAAAGAAAACAAGGAGAGGAAAAGGGGAAACGATACGAGGAGGAGAAATGAAACAAGGAGAGGAGGCAAGAGGAGAGGAGATGAGATAAGAGGAGAGGAACGAAGGAGATGATGAGAGGAAACAAGGAGAGGAGACAAGGCTTAGATAGGAGAGTAAACGAGGAGAGAAGTGGAGAAGAAGGGAAAGGAGATGAGGTGAGAGGAGAGGAAACGAGAGAAGAGTGGAGATGAAAGGAAACATGGAGAGAAAACAAGGAGAGGAAAAAGGGAAACAAAATGAGACGAGGCGAGACGGGAGGAAATAAGGAGAGGAGTGAAGAAGAGGAAATGAGAAGAGGAGAGGAAATCAGGAAACAAGGAGGGGAGAGGAGGAGAGAAGAGATATAAGGAAACATGGAGAGGAAAAAGGGAGATGAAACGAGGAGATGAAATGAACAAGGAGAGGAAACGAGAGGAGATGAAAGGAAACATGGAGAGATGTTAAGTAGAGGAGTTAAGGAGAGGAAACGAGGAGAGGAGAGGAAATGAAGAAACAAGGAGGGGAGAGGAGGAGAGAAGAGATAGAAGGAAACATGGAGAGGAAAAAGGGAGATGAAACGAGGAGAGGAAACAAGAGGAGAGAGGAGATGAAAGGAAACATGGAGAGAAGTTAAGTAGAGGAATTAAGGAGAGGAAACAAGGAGAGGAGACAAGGCTTAGATAGGAGAGGAAACGAGGAGAGAAGTTGAGAAGAAGGAAAGAAGGAGATGAGGTGAGAGGAGAGGAAACGAGAGAAGAGTGGAGATGAAAGGAAACATGGAGAGAAAACAAGGAAAGGAAAAAGGGAAACAAAATGAGACGAGGCGAGACGGGAGGAAATAAGGAGAGGAGTGAAGAAGAGGAAACGAGAAGAGGAGAGGAAATGAGGAAACAAGGAGGGGAGAGGAGGAGAGAAGAGATAGAAGGAAACATGGAGAGGAAAAAGGGAGATGAAACGAGGAGAGGAAACAAGAGGAGAGAGGAGATGAAAGGAAACATGGAGAGAAGTTAAGTAGAGGAATTAAGGAGAGGAAACAAGGAGAGGAGACAAGGCTTAGATAGGAGAGGAAACGAGGAGAGAAGTTGAGAAGAAGGAAAGAAGGAGATGAGGTGAGAGGAGAGGAAACGAGAGAAGAGTGGAGATGAAAGGAAACATGGAGAGAAAACAAGGAAAGGAAAAAGGGAAACAAAATGAGACGAGGCGAGACGGGAGGAAATAAGGAGAGGAGTGAAGAAGAGGAAACGAGAAGAGGAGAGGAAATGAGGAAACAAGGAGGGGAGAGGAGGAGAGAAGAGATAGAAGGAAACATGGAGAGGAAAAAGGGAGATGAAACGAGGAGAGGAAATGAACAAGGAGAGGAAACGAGAGGAGATGAAAGGAAACATGGAGAGAAGTTAAGTAGAGGAGTTAAGGAGAGGAAACGAGGAGAGGACAGGAAATGAAGAAACAAGGAGGGGAGATGAGGAGAGAAGAGATAGAACATGGAGAGGAAAAAGGGAGATGAAACGAGGAGAGGAAACAAGAGGAGAGAGGAGATGAAAGGAAACATGGAGAGAAGTTAAGTAGAGGAATTAAGGAGAGGAAACAAGGAGAGGAGACAAGGCTTAGATAGGAGAGGAAACGAGGAGAGAAGTTGAGAAGAAGGAAAGAAGGAGATGAGGTGAGAGGATGTGTCCTCTGGTGCTGATATGAACTCAGTCTGCAGGTGTTCAGTGAAACTTTGAAATAAAATGTGTTTCTAATACGTGTTTGTGTGTTTTTACCTTCCCAGATGCAGACATGGCTCGAGCTCTCTCTCCGTGGTTGGAGTAGGCGTTGAGTGGGGGGGCCAACAGGCCGTTCTCTGCCCCCCCGCCACCGCCGCCGCCGCCCCCAGCAGCCAGCTGATTGGTGGAGACGACTGCATCCTGTCAGAAACAAACCAGTCAGAGTCAAAGTGCTGTCAGTGTAAACAACTATATCAAGAATATAATCCCACGCAGACTCCATGCTACTTCTATTATTACTGATTCTGCTGGTTTCTACTGAAGGACTAAATGAGTCACTTTTACAGAGTCTGTCGTTCAGTAAATCACTGCAAAGATATTATGATGAACTTTAGTTTATTTCACTTCTTCCTTGTGGAACTTTTTAACAATTTAAAGCACATAAACTTCTATTTATTTCATCATCACTTAACAGGCAACAAGACAACACGCTGTAATCACAGAACCACAGACGAGACAACCATATTAATATTAATATTTATTAATATTAAGACTGACTGCCACCTTCAGGCGGTTTAAACGTCTTCTTTAGTCAGAAGAATAAAAAACATCAATTAACAAATTAAAGAAGTTACCTCAGGCTGTGTGAAATGTTAATGGGCATTTTTTTTTTTACAATTTTCTGACATTTTATAGATGAATCCAGAAAATAATCTGCTGATTAATTGCTAATGAATATAACTTTAGAGGGATGAATCCTGATATATCAGCCGATATTAGTCACAGATACTGTATATCCTTATTGGTGTATGTTTGAGGTCATTTAGGCCCCGTTTAAACTCGTCATTTCAATTGTTCTTGTATCCAGATAAAATCCAGATGAGATTTACGACGCTCATTTATACATTTATACATCTTTGTTGGCAAGTTTAAAATAAAAAGGCCAGAAGAAGCATAACTTCTGTAATTTAGCTACAACAAATATGGAGGAGGGAACCCACCAAAATCAAAAATAAATGAATAAATAAATAAACAAACAAATAAATAAATAAATAACTCAATAAATAAATAAATATGTCATTAAATGTAGCAAAAATAATATTAAAGATAAATGTAGCCATTAATTCATTGATAAAATGTGACATAAATTTATATTTCTGTTTTCTTTATTTATTTATCTTTGTATTACATCCCTTATTTATTTACTCTCCTGTTTAATTTTCCTTTTTAGTTATTTATGTATTAATTTGTATTCATTTTTAAATTTATTTATTTATTGTTGCATTATTTTGTATTTATTTATTTATTTTTGCATTTTTATCAATTTTTAAATTGATTTTTATTTATTTATTTTGAAAAATAAATACATAAATAGATAAAAGGAAATTAAACAGAAGTGTAAATAAATAAGGGAATTAATACAAAGCTAAATAAATTAAGAAAACAGAAATATAGATTTATGTCACGTTTTATCAATAAATTAATGGCTACTTTTATTTTTAATATTATGTTTGCGACATTTAATGATATATTTATTTATTTATCGAGTCATTTATATATTTATTCATTTATTTTTGTCAGGTTCCGTCCTCCATATTTATGAACTACGAGCAACACAACGTTTTATGGTCTTCACAGACTTCTACCTCACCCGTACAGATCATTCAGTGGTTAACTAGCTATAGAAAATCACTGAGTGTAAATGGCGTTCATTAGTTCACCGGAGAGCACGGACAAGTTCATTTTTACACTTTAAAATGTCCCGCTCAGTACATATCTTGGTCAATTCATAGAAGAAATAAAACATTTCAGGGTTTTCCATCAAAAATGTTTGATAATGTTATGAGAGAAATGATGGCCGGTATGTCGTTATTTGAATTTTTATACTATTAATTATCAATATTAGCCTCAAAAATCCAGTATCGGTCGGGCTATAATCATTATAAGAGCTGAGCTTTACACAGTGGTGTTTAAAAGTGTAGAAAGTGGTTGGTATCACTTTAAAAAAAGAGATGCACCGTAAGAAAAATCAACTATTAACGAATCATTAATGATCTTTTGGAGACTGCAGGCTAAACATAGAAGACGACTGTGCAGCTGGAAGAATTTCCAACAAATAAGAAGAGAGACAGATTCATAAAGATCCAAACAGGCGTTAAGAGAAGACACTGATTAAAGATAAATATACCATAAATACAGTCAGGCAAACAGACTCATCACTGTACACGTGAACATACACAAATGTAGTTTTATGGAATAGGATCATTAGTTTAGTTTAAAATGACTTTACGGGATGAAACCAGGATCAGAGATAAATGAGACATTTGGAGTGGATGAACTCTGAGACGTTAACGGTGAACTAAAAGATGGAGAAGAGGAGGGATGACACGGGAGATAACGTGAGATGGAGATTTAAACCGATGGAAGACAAACGGTAAAAACACAGGACGGTACTCGGGTTGGGGGGGGGGGTGTAATAGTTGGAGTTTTTCTCTCACGGTGGTCATATCCCTGCGGCTAACGCGGCGGCTCAGCGCGGGGTGGTGGCCATGGCCGGCAGCGTAACTGTAGCGACCACGGCGAGAGGGGGAGTTCCCTTCGCTGAGGGAGCGCCCGGTTTCATCACAGCCAATCAGCAGATAGGGGGAGGAGCAGCGCTACACACAGGAGAGGGTTAGAGCGATGTGCGGTCACGCTGAAAAGCTTTTATTTTGAAGATCCTCAAAGCTGACAGTGTCATTTTAAATAGGAGGCTGTCGGGGGGGGGGGGTTAGTGAGAGAAATGTTCCTTTAAGATATCAAACATGTTTAAACTAGAGCTGTCAGAGTTAACGTCATAATAACGCATGTTTTAACGCCACTAATTTCTTTAACGCATTAATGTGATTTTTAGGTTGTAGCGGCTCAGTTTTAAAGCTATAGTGAAGATACTGGTATCATGTTAAAGTATAAAACCTGATGAATCCATCGGTACCAACCAGGTCATACTAGCTCGTCATGAAGGAGGTTAAATAACGCTCCAAACTTGCGCTAAATTTTGGCGAGGAAAAACTGTCATGGCCATTTTCAAAGGGGTCCCTTGACCTCTGACCTCCAGATGTGTGAATGTAAATGGGTTCTATGGGTACCCACGAGTCTCCCCTTTACAGACATGCCCACTTTAAGATAATCACATGCAGTTTGAGCATATTGTTTTATGCTAAATGCAGTACCTGTGAGGGTTTCTGGATAATATCTGTCATTGTTTTGTGTTGTTAATTGATTTCCAATAATAAATATATACATAAATGTCCATAAAGCAGCATATTTGTCCACTCCCATGTTGATAAGAGAATTAAATATTTGACAAATCTCCCTTTAAGGTACATGTTGAACTGATAAAAAATGTGAGTTTAATCCTGATTAAATATTTCAATCGATTGACAGCTCTAGTTTAAACAGAATTGTCTTTTTTGTGGAATTTAAATTTTAAAGCATAACTTTGTTGAGTTTGGATGAAATTAGATGATTTTCTGAGTATCATTGGTGTACAGTACATGTGTGTACAGTGTGCGTGTGTGTGTGTGTGTGTGTGTGTGTGTGTGTGTGTGTGTGTGTGTGTGTGTGTGTGTGTGTGTTACCTGGATGTGTACTCCATCGACAGCACAGCTGATGGAGTCCAAGGAGGGAACGTGTCTCACTGATCCAGACTGGTAAATACTGAGAAAACACACAGAAAAACACAACGTTTCAGGATGAACGGCACCGACAGACTATCTGCTCAACAAATACAAATGAACCTTTTCCATAGATCCATTTTATCTTCTTTAGGGGGGGAACAAAATACCACATTGAGACACCAAGACCTTGAGGAATACAGTAGAAAAAGCCATGCTGTGATTTGGGATCAAAAACTTTTGACATTGTTGTGTAAACTGCTCCCTTAATGTCAATCTAGCTAGGAAAGCTTTTTTTTTTATTTATTAAAAAGAAACCAAACTTCACACATTTAAATGATAACTCAACAAAAGCAGCCGTACTATTAGTTATTACGACTTTTAGACAGTTACCTGCTGATGCTGCTCTTCCTGGACAGAGTGTTACTGGGAGAAGCTGGAGGTGTCTGATAGCTGTAGTTGAAATCAGAACCTTTCAGGTCCAAAATCACCTGAGAAACAAACATAAAACAAACAATGTGAATACACGTGTTTTTCAATACTTTCTGACGTCACTTCCTAAACCCACTGGTTCCTCCTGAAGACTTTAGTCTTTATAACGGCTCAAAAATATGTAGTTTCATTAGTAATTTCCTCAAACAGCTGCTCACTGTTTTAATCAAACCAACAGGAGGAAATAGAGACTTTGTTGGGGACTATTTTCAGCGGCGATGAATCCACATGTGGTGCTCTAGTGAGTAATTAGTTAGGGTTGGAAACAATTACGGCCGAAATGATAATCCAGATTGTTTTTGATCCATATTGAGAGCACGAACATATATTTTTATTGCACTTTCACATTAAAATAAATAAACAGAGCTCTTCCATGTCGTGCTACAATCCTGCTAATGTACAAATGTTTGCATTAAATAAGTCTGGACCTTATTCACAGTGAATCTCCGGGAAGCAAAATAAAATTGTACAAAACTCTTTACCCAAAATTAAATCAACATAGCGCTGCTTTCACTTTCACATTGTGCTACATTTTCCAGCTAATTAACAAACCTTTGCATCAGAATAAGTCTGAAAATAAGCTTCTTCTTCTTCACCTGAATTCAGTGCATTTAAGTAATATGCACTATACTCTTCTACTCTGTTAATCTATGAACCAAGCATGCATTTTAAATGTCAATACGCAGTCGATCATGTTCATTTAAATGCGGGAAGGCAAAATCCTGATCGCGATTAATATTGGATTAATTGTGCAGCGCTGGTATCAGCAGGACGGAGTATGTGGGATTGAGTCAGAATAAAATACAGTGTGTGTTCACGTTGATGTGTTTTACTTCTAGGTTGTGGGATAAAGAGGTAAACATGTGATATTTGGCCTGAGGGCGGCGCTAGAGGACGTGTCAGAGGAAGAGGAGAGTACCTGCTCGCTGGCTGCTGGGAGTTTATTGGGCTCAGCTGTCAGGTTGGTCAGATCCTCCAGGATGGTCTGCAGGTGGGTCACCTCCCCCAGCATGTTGATCTCATGGTCCTACACACACATTCATGGTTGTTAATGTTATACAACGACTGCCACACACACACACACACACACACACACACACACACTGACCAGGACGGGCTTCAGCATGGTGACGAAGCCGCAGTAACGCGCTCTTTCTTCTATGAGCGCTCTGCACACGGCTCGCTTCTCCGTCTCCTCCAGGACGGCGTAGCGCACGTTGACGTCCTGCAGCGCGCTGTCCAGCTGTCCCCGTGCCTCGCCCTTCCCTACAGAAACACACACACACACAGGAGGAACCGATGAAGGTCCAGGTAGGAACCCAGTATGACCAGCATCATCAGACTGTGGTACTGAGACCCTACCAGCAGGGGGCAGCACTGCGTTAAATAAATGATGTATTTCAAAAATGAAACCACATGATCTATTGATATACTGATATTACATAATATTGATAGCTCATTAATACTTTTGTCTGAGATGTTGAGAGAAACTAGTGATACTGTAGAGAGGGAAATCATTTGAATTAGAGAGAGAGACACAGAGATGAAACCTGGACTCCACCACCAGCGTATGATCTGGACCAGCCTCATCGTATGTCAGCAAAACTGAGTGAAAACTGAGAGAGGGGGGGGGGGCTTTAAATTAAAAAATCTGACCATTTACATTCAGACGTAAAGACGATGACATTAATTCAACGTTTTCAGGATATCGGACTCTTAATTAATCAGGAATGGTGTTTTTGAACCTCACTGAGACACGCTGACAGTAGCTGAACTGTAACTGTGTGGTGGAGTGTTGATCCGGTCTGAGCCCGGTGGGTCCAGGTCTGAGCCCGGTGGGTCCAGACCTGCAGGTACAGAAGACAGACTGAGCTCAGACCTGTAGACCACCCAGATGTGGAAACTCTCAACCACTGGATGAATAAATAAGTCCAGAAACGGCTCCGTTAACACGCACTCACAGGGCTGCAGTTTAACTTTACTAAGGGTTTAACTAAGGGTTTAAATAAGGGTTTAATTTACCAATTAAATTATGTACTTGTACTTTATATTTTACTACATCTCAAAAGGAAATATTGTACTTTTTACTGTGCTACATTTATTTGACAGCTACAGTTACAAGTTACATTTCACATTAAGATTTTACATATAAAACCACTTTATAAAATGTGTTAAAGAATAAACCATCCAAATGTATATATGAATTAAAATTAGCTCCCTATTGATCATGTCATACTAGCTTGTAGTGAAGGAGGTTAAATAACACTCCAAACTTACGCTAAATTTTGGCGAGGAAAAACTGTCATGTCCATTTTCAAAGGGGTCCCTTGACCTCTGACCTCCAGATATGTGAATGTAAATGGGTTCTATGGGTACCCACGAGTCTCCCCTTTACAGACATGCCCACTTTATGATAATCACATGCAGTTTGGGGCAAGTCATAGTGAAGTCAGCACACTGACACACTGACAGCTGTTGCTGCCTGTTGGGCTGCAGTTTGACATGTTATGATCTGAGCATATTGTTTTATGCTAAATGCAGAACCTGTGAGGGTTTCTGGACAATATCTGTCATTGTTTTTGGTGTTAATTGATTTACAATAATAAATATATACACACATTTGCATAAAGCAGCATATTTGCCCACTCCCATGTTGATAAGAGGATTAAATACTTGACAAATCTTCCTTTAAGGTACATTTTGAACGGATAAAAAATGTGTGATTAATTTAATTAATCGCGATTAACTATGAACAATCATGCGATTCGACAGCCTTAGTTATAACCACTCCTGTTTCTGAAACCCCAGACCTCCGGGGACCTCTGATCTCTCAATATTTTGAGGAATTTTTCAAGCAAACACGGTAAAAACAAAACTTCTTTCTAACTTCAAGAGAGAGAAAGAGGCAGAAAAACAGAGACAGTTAATCCTGTGGGAAACAGTGAGAAGCAGTTTCCAAACACACACACACACACACACACTGCAGACTTTGTGTCATAAAGCTCAACGTAAACACGACCTGTTCACTCAGGTGTGAGAGAACGGAGCCGCTAACAGAAGCTCAGTGTCGGCGTTCTGTTGGTCCGTCTGACGTCTGGCCTCTGTGGAAACACAGACAGGCGGCGTGTTGTCACGCTGTGTTTCTACAAGGCTCTGGCTCGCCACCCACAAAAACACAAAGCGCTGAACTCAGACGCTCCGTTCTGCACACAGTCGACTCGTTCGCCGCGTTAAAAAAAGGTGAAACGCAGTTCAGACGGAGCCGACTCCCACCAGCTGGGAAATGAGCTGTAATAACACCTCATGTTTGTCTCCAAACAGGTTAAGAGTTCCTCTAATTATCACTCTGACTTGGAGGAATGTGGTGATTAAAACATCCATCAGTGTTTTTCTGACTCTGCAGTAAATATTACAGAAGTGATGCCTCATGTCGGCCAAAGTCTAAGTAACTTAATCCGAATTTAATTCTATTTAGGTCGGACACGTGAAACCTGGCAAGATATTATGAGAGGGATCTTTTCCCATCGCTGTGGCTCTGGACTACACTTCCCAGAAATCTAGTAGTCGATACCAATACCAGTGAAATTCTACGATTCTCCATATCAGTAAAACAATAAATCCCATGTACTTCAACATCCACTCCTTTATTACCGTTGTCTTACTGGTTTTTGTTATGAAGTTAAACAGGTCATAATTCTCTCTCTAATATCTATTTTATATTGATGTGAAAACATCTCCTTCAAACAACTGGATTTATTCAAGTTTCCACCAAAAACTACATTTTACAAGATTACATTTGAACGCATCGTGATAACGTTAGAATTTACCTTCGCCCTCATCTTTACTGAGTGGAGCCTGAACGCATCATCATGTAAATCAACGACACCTCCTGTGTTGAAGTCGACAGGACGAGAGCTAGTCATTGTTAGATGGTATTAAACGGCTCTGTTGAATACTCGATTCTGATTGGTCAATCACGGCGTTCTGACCGTTGCTATGTATAACAGATCGTTGCTACGTATAACGGACCGTTGCTACGTATAACGGACCGTTGCTACGTATAACAAACCGTTGCTACGTATAACGGACCGTTGCTACATATAACGGACCGTTGCTACGTATAACGGACCGTTGCTACGTATAACAAACCGTTGCTACGTATAACGGACCGTTGCTACGTATAACGGACCGTTGCTACGTATAACGGACCGTTGCTACATATAAAAGACCATTGCTATGTATAACGGACCGATGCTACGTATAACAGACAGTTGCTATGTATAACGGACCGTTGCTACGTATAACAGACCGTTGCTATGTATAACGGACCGTTGCTATGTATAACAGACCATTGCTACGTATAACGGACATTTGCTATGTATAACAGACCGTTGCTATGTATAACAGACCGTTGCTACGTATAACGGACATTTGCTATATATAACAGACCGTTGCTATGTATAACAGACCGTTGCTATGGGCACAGTTCTGATGTCGGACTCTGGAGCACCATTTTTGTGTCAAATTATTGATTTTTTAAGTAAGTAGCCGTGTGTTAAGAAGAAGAAGAAGAAGATAGAAGAAGAAGAAGAAAGAAGAAAGGCACTTTATTAATCCCCGAGGGGAAATTCAATTTTTCACTCTTAAGGGATAATGTACAGTAGCTTGTGCCGCATCGACCTGTCGGGGTTTATTTCACAATAACTACCGGCTGGCTGTACATTATCCCTTACATAGTAGCCGGTAAGCAGCACAGTCCTGCACAGAGCTAACAGCTAATGTTAACTAGCTCTCCTCCTGCTGATTTCAACACAGATTTGTTTTTCGCAATGTAGCATCATCAGGGAACACATAGGGTGTGTCCCCTGTTGGTTTTAGTGTTTTCATGGGATTTATTAATAATAAGAAAAAACGCCAAACGTTGAATGTTTATGACTATAAATGAAGAAGTTTTAATACGCAAAATATATGCTGACAGAGAGGAGAGGAACAAGTTTATTGATATTAATAATTATTTATGAGCATCACAGAGCGACTGCAGATGGACCTGAGGCATAAAGAGTGAAACAGTTAGAAACCTTCAATACCTCAGAGCCTCGTTAGCTGCTCTTTCTTCGGCCATAAACCAGTCTGTTAGCATTCCTCCCACTCACAGGTACTGGTAGCCTCCGGCTGGGTTAAATGAGGAATCACCAGCAGTGATAACAAGCTGCTGAGAGACGGACTAACGGGGGGGGAGGGGGGTGTTTCTGACTTTAGATGATGATTTCTCAGGGAATAGAACCATCACCCTGTGTATTGTGTTTATATACACAACTACAGATGTTAGACTAAGTTACCAGATGTGGTCCAGAATAATATTGTGCTTAAGATCCAATCCAGTTTTAATAATTATTCTTATATTAAGACACACATTTTGACCATAATTTGATTAAAAAATGTTTCAGAGGTCATTCGTTCTCACACTGAACACATATGGGAGATAATATAAACCTCTTGGAAGTTTGGTTGATTTTGACCATATTAAAAAATTATGAATACTGACAAAAAAAGTGTCTTTTTGCAGCTTCAAATAGAAAATATGATATTAAAATCTAGGCCAATCGGATTCTCAAACTGCGATTATTATTATTATTATTACACAGCTTTGTTGAATACTCAATTCTGATTGGTCAATCACAGCATTCTGCAATCTGTTATTTCTTTATAGCAGACCCGTTGCTATGTATAACAGACCGTTGCTATGTATAACAGACCGTTGCTATATATAACAGACCGTTGCTATGTATAACAGACTGTTGCTATGGCCGCAGTTCTGATTTCGGACTCTAGAGGAACGTTTTTGTGTCAAATGATTGATTTCTTCAGTAAGTAGCCTTGTAACAAGCGGGATAATGTACAGCTAGAGGGTCATTGTTGCTTGGCGTCAGGTTCCTCTCAGTGTTAATAAGATATTCAGATGTTTTTGTAGCCAGCGCATTAATTTAGAACGGTGAACAGACAATTGAACTGGAACTACTTAGTAGGCGTCCATTATCAAGAATTAATTGGACACCCTGCAGCCAATCAGAATCGTGTATTCACCCAGACCGTGGTATAAAATAAGTCTGTACATATCTTATTCCTAGACGTTTATCTTGATAAAGTCACATTGACAGTCTGTTAACGGTCTAATGACACATAACTGCTGCTACAGTGATATTTAATGTGCTTTCTGCTGACACCATATTTTTAATCATGATGACTAACTTTCAGCAGATCACTGCTGCTTCCTGATGCTTATTCATCCAACAGTCTAGACCATCTGCATCACACACTGATGACATCATCAATATCAGACAGGTGGGCATAGCAGGTCGAGACATGAAGAAGCTCCTTCTCCCCTCCTTTAACTTATATCTGTCCTTTACTCTCTCACTCCTCCTCTTAATCTTCTTCTACACCAACCGTCTCCTCTTTCGAACTCTCTTCTCGTCCTCCGTTGACTTTTCTATCTCTTCCAAACTCTTCCTCCCTCAACATCTTTGTCCTTTAACTTCTCTCCTGTTTCTCCTTTTCCTACCCCAACATCCATCCATCCTTCTTCTCCTCCTTCAACATCCTCAACCCTTTTCTGCATCCGTCTCGTTCTCATCTTCACATGACATCATCTCCTTCCTCCTCCTCCTCATTATGCACTCAATCATTCCCCCCCCCCCCCCTGTTCTTTAATGCAACCACTAGAGAAAGAGATAATTACATCATCCATCCTGACTGCAGCTTTTAACTTTTGTTTGTACAAAAATGAGACGATCACTGTTAAGAAGCGGGGCAGCGTTTTCACTCCTTCATCTCAGCGACTACGGGGCGGTGTTAACGGACATTAAGGGACAAGAGTTGCGTTTCCTCTCATTTTAAAGCGACCCCTACAGTAGAGTGTTTGTGTGAAGAAGAACGGGATACATACACGCCAACCTTGAGACTTCAAAAAGAGGGAGTGTTTCAAAATGAAAGAGAAATTAGAGTTTTTGTTTCCTGCATTTTGTTGACTTTAAAAGAACCAAAATAACAAAATAAAAAGTACACTGCTACAACATTTTGAATTTTCAATACTTTAAATTTTACTTTTAATTCTCAGGAAAGAAAACTGAATAATTCGCCTGCTTGGCTCCTGCTTGAGTATTTCTTTCTCTTAGTTCTCTCCATTTCTCTCTCCGTCTCTCACTCACCGAAGGTCCTTTCAGACACAACGCGACAACGCCACCACTGACCTCTGAAACCCGTGAAAAAAAGGTGTGAACATTTGTCATAAATCGGGAGATATGCGGGAGAATTGTGACACCGGGAGGAAACCGGGAGAGGGTGATGAAAAAAAATCGGGGACCCGGGAAAATCGGGAGGGTTGGGAAGTATGACGGGATAACAAACGGCATCGTCTTTCTATTCCCTCGACTCTCCTCCCATCATCATCATCATCATCATCATCATCATCATCATCATCTCTCTAAGCAGTTGGAGATTCCCAGTCTGAAGTGGTTACACACCACATAATGACAGAGCACACACACACACACACATCTGGATTAGTGATGGAACAGATGTTTACTGTTATGAAGTTTTCCTTTTCATTCAAACTTCTCTGTTACACCACGTTTTTACATCAGTCCGACAAAAGGAATAAATGAACTGAAGTGAACCGAGAAACGAGAGAAATAGAAAATAATTTAAAGCACCGTTGTGTAACAATTAGGATGATCTACTATCAGAAATGTAATATAATATTAATAACTATGTTTTCATTAGTGTATAATCACCTGAAACTGAGAATCATTGTGTTTTATTAGCTTAGAATGAGTCCTTCATATCTCCAGAGGGAGCTGGTCCTCTTCATGTTTCTACAGTAGCCCAGAACGGACACAAAGAACATGTATTGATAAGAAGTGAAAGCCAATAGTCTGTTTCATTGCAGCGCCCAGCAGCAGAGCTACACTTCCGCCATTATGGACTGAAAGCGACGACCAGACGCCAGTTAAAACGTCCACCTACAAAGAGACGTACAAAAGTAAAACTACATTATTTCTATTCTATTATATATATATTTAAAGGAGGCGAACAAACAAAATATTCTGCGGATAAGCAAGAAGTCAACGAGTGGCACCGGAAAGTAAAGTAGGTTGCTTGGCAACAGTAGTAAACACTAAACACCGACGTACGTACCGCCAAACACTGCATCTGTGTACTGTAATTATTACTGTCGCCGATCCCTCCATGAGACCTTTTTTTTTTTAGCTTTTACAAAATGCGAAAGCCGTGATGACGCAACTTTCTGGCGCTCGCACCTCGCACCGGCTTCACTAGGCGAGCATAAACCAAGCTTTACACGTCACGCCGGTATGATGCCGTCTACAATCACACACTGGAGCAGCATCATGTCGGCTTTGTTTGGTTCAGTATAAAAAAAAAAAAAAAGCTGCCGTAACAGTGGATCTTCTTTACGTCTGTACTGCAGAATCTCTGTATAAAAGCAGCTGTGGTTTAATGTGACGGTGAAACTGAATAGAAAACAATATATTAAAATTCAGCTAATCCACAAAAAGTCCCTGAAAACAACAGGACTTTATTACGAGTAGTTTTCTTTTAACAACAACAGCTACAGCAGTTTAGTCCTAAACACACACACACACACACACACACACACACACACACACTGTACAGCAGAGATAATTATAATGTGAAGCTCTGATTGGTGAGTGTACAGAAACAGTTTTGGTTCACTGTGCAAGAAAAAGTGGTGTTCTTGTGTGTGTGTGTGTGTGTGTGTGTGTGTGTGTGTGTGCTGTGTCATTACGTGGCTCCGTCTGTGTGTTTGAATCGCTTTTACTTTACTTGTTTACTCGTCGTCTCTCTGAGAGTACACAGAAAGTAATCGGATACTCTGATATTTATCTCTATTTCTTTGATTTGGATCATTCTGCATTATTATAACTTTAATTGTTGTCCATCATTTCTGAGATGATTTGCTGAGCTGAGACTGTAGAAGTCTGTTGTAATCCTCCATCACAGTTTACAGTCTCTCTTCCTGCTTCACCTTTGACCTGCTCTACTTCCTGTAGCCACTTTTCCTGAACAACGAGGGATTATTACCGACGTTTCAGGTGATTTAGATCTATAATCTGTTGGCTTGTTTCCAACCTGTCTGACTGCTGATGTGTCCAACGTCGTTTTACTTTTTAACTTCTGTTAAATGAAACCAGAGCTCGAAGTGGGTCGGTACTCACCGGTATACGCTGTACCGGCACTTCTTCATTTTACTCCTTGGCGTACCGTGACTTTTTCCTGAGTACCGGAGCTTCTCACAAGCTGCCGGTACTCTCCTCCGCTCTCTCCATATCAGCTTCTCTGAGGTTTATAATAGAGATTCTTTAAACCGCGATTCATAACGGCGCCGCGCCTCATAAGCCGTGAATAGGGATGCACCGATACCACTTTTTTCAGACCGAGTACGAGTACAAGTACTTACATTTTGGTACTCGCCGAGTCGGAGCCATTTTGCGAGTGCGAGTACGAGTACGAGTACGAGTACATGAGCACAGTATCGGACCCGATAACTGATACTGGTATCGGTGCATCCCTAGTTCTGTGAACATAAAAACTATGTTGGGAGAATCTGGACGAGCCGACGCACGGTACGGGGGAGGAGGGAGAGAACGAGGGTGCTGTGATTCATCATAACAATGTTCACGTCCTTTTTGTAAGATAATTAGTGAACTTTTTTATTTGTGAACAAATATAATTAATGAAACATTATTTAAAAGTTTTCTGAATCTGATCTTTTAGGACAAACATTTCCAGAAGAATTAAATGTTCAGACTGTGATAAATAATAAAAATAATAATTTAACTAGTAATAATAATGGTCCGAAATGATGTAAAATTGCATAGTTTTAAGTGGAGGAGCCCCAAACCGGATATATCTCCTGGTATCCTTTATTCAGTGAGAGAGAAGAGAGAGAGTCAAGGGAACGAGACAGAGAGAAGGAATACGGCACGCAGCAGAAAACATGTTGAGAGATGTTGAAGCCACATCAGACATCACTGTGTTTACCATGGGCGGGTCTGAGTGTGTGTGTGTGTGTGTGTGTGTGTGTGTGTGTGTGTGTGTGTGTGTGTGTGTGTGTGTACCGACTATTTTGGTGTCTGTGTGTTGGATTCGAGAAGGACGACAGAGAGAAGATTTGTATGAAAGGCCTCGAGGTTTCACTTTGATTGTGGCGTGTGTGTGTGTGTGTGTGTGTGTGTGTGTGTGTGTGTGTGTGTGTGTGTGTGTGTGTGTGTGTGCGCGCATGCATGAATGTGTGTTTGGGCGTTTTCCGTTCTATTTCCCACCATGTGAGTCCATCCGCAGTCTTTCCTGGCGAGCTTTCAGTCACTTTGATTATGGGATGGCGATGCCTGCGCGGCCAGGTGCAACCATGGCAACCACAGGGTGTGTCGCTTTGATAGCGGGGCGCAGGGTGTGGCTCAGGTGACTGGCTGGCAGTGTGTCTGTGTTGCCACGGCGACATCCCAACCGACGGGCTCTAAGTCAGTTCAGGCCTCAGTCTGAACTTAGTAATGATTTATATATACAGCTATATATACACAGTATATATAGCTGTCAAAGTTAGCTTGATAATAACGCGTTAACGCAAGTTTGTTTTAACGCCACTAATTTCTTTTACGCATAAATGCAACTTGCGATTTTATATTTTTCATTTTGAATTAACCTCTTGAAAAAAAATGTTAAATAACGCTCCAAAGTTAGGTTACATTTTGGTGAGGAAAAACCTGTCATGGCTATTTTCAAAGGGTCCCTTGACCTCTGACCTCCAGATATGTGAATATAAATGGGTTCTATGGGTACCCACGAGTCTCCCCTTTACAGACATGCCCACTTTATGATAATCACATGCAGTTTTTTGAATGCAGTATTAATTAAGTTATTTTCTCGTATTCTAAAACTGTGTGTTTCAAATGAAGCAAATATATCGATTCAGGCAATAAAAAAATCAAATTCAAAATCTCGGTATATAGGTGAATAAAAAATGTTTTCCGCTCCTATTTAAGACCATCGAGTCCCGAGTCAGGAGCTACAAGTCCCAGGTTTGATATGTTTAGTTTATGAACTCTAATGTGCTGAAAGCAATCTGTAAAAAATATCAAAAACCAGCAGACAGAAACAACCTACTTTATAAGAAGACTAAGTAAAACATGGAAGGTTATTTTAGCACTGAAACGTGTTTCTCAGGGATTGTTTCTTCCCGCGGGGTGTCAGGTGACGGACTGGAGGCAGAGCGTAACGTAACAACAGCAGAGATGTGAAAACACTGATCTCAGCACAACGAAAGCAGCATCAAACACACTGCTCATGTTTACTGAGGAGGATTATCTCACTCATATCCAGCAGGTGGCTTCTTCTTTTTCTTCTCCTGCTGCTCTCTGCAGCTTCACCACCAATATAAAAACAATCCTCTACCTTCTTTTGACTGTGTGATGATGAAGGTGATGTTTGTTTTTTTCTCACCTTTCTTCACCTTCTTCTGCAGTTTGATGGTGTCTGATGATTTCTTCTTGATGTCCGCTCTGGCCTTCTTGTACTCTGAACAACAACAACAACAACAACAACGAGAACAAGAAGCCGGCAGTTAGAGTGAGTCGGTGTCTGTGCAGGTCTGTGTCTGTTAGCATGTTAGCTTACCTTTAGCATGGTCTTTGTCCAGCTGACTGGCCACTTTCTTCCACTCCTCCATCTTCAGCTCCAGCGGATTGACGAGGCCTTCTGAGAGAGCGCTGAGAGGAAAAGAAGAAGAAGACTCACTGAAATAATCCTACAAAGGAACTACTTTTGAATTATGACTGGGATTTAAACCAGTAACTCTCTGGTAAGTTGGGTTAGTATAATTAATTGTATAATATTATTCATCTATGTCGTGCTGCAACCATCAATTATCTACATCATTATTTGTTGATCATTTTTCCAAGAAACTGATTTATTTAGTCTATAAATGTGAGAAAATAGTGAAGAGTCAGATATCTTCAAATGAAAAAACAAAAAGTAAGGCTGAACAATAAATCGAAATGTTATCGAATTCGCAATACGGTCGACTGCAATCGCAGGAGGCGTAACATCTGTTAACCGGTGGGAAGATTTCCTCCTCCTTGGAGCGTGCAAAGGACCTTTTGAACATTTCTGTCTCTACCTGTTAGTCATTATTCATAACATGCAGTCAATTTGCAGTCTGATCTCAAACTGTATAAATATACACATCAGAAGCATTAAAGTGCTGCATGATTCCCCCACGTGGGTCGATCAAGGAATCTGTGGCCAACGAGAGCTTTGTTCACTAGAGAGTTGTGGTAGAAATTTACAGCGTATTGAAGAGTCTCCAGACACACTTTATAAACCCATACGGCTGCCATAGTATGTTTGAATAGCTTCACCTCCCGTCCCATCCCCCCCCCAATCCCATCCCCCCCCCAATCCCATCCCCCCCCCCCCCTTCTGACGTAATTACAGATATACGCAACGTCATTTCACCTAGTCACAACTCTATTTCTACATATCTGTAATTACATTTGACTATCCTAACTAGTCAGATTTCAGTCGTAGATATCTGAAACTGGAATAACGAGTCAAAATAGAAAACGGCTGCACGACGACAGCAGACAGTAACGACAGAGAGACGGCTGCCATGATGCAGCAGTGACACACACACACACACACACACACACACACACCGTTGACCTTCATGTGTATAAGCATAATGTAAGTCAGTTGAGAGTCATTAGTTCCCACACTGTCAGAAAGGTGTCATCACATCATTCACGCCTTCACCCGTCCTCCTCCCTACCTCTCTGTGTGTGTGTGTGTGTGTGTGTGTGTGTGTGTGTGTGTGTGTGTGTGTGTGTGTGTGTGTGTGTGTGTGTGTGTCTTACGTGGTGAACAGCTTCAGTTTGGACTCGATGCTGCGGTGTCTCATACACATCCTGGTCAGCGCTGAGCCGATCTCTTTGGTTGCGCCTGGAGAACAAAACAACAACAATAAATCAGATGATGAGTGACAACAAATAACCTATCAAAATAAAGCGTTGGAGCATTGAAACTACAAAATAAAATGCCAGGTTTTAGGACACTTGGAGTAGTTCTGATGACAGTATCGTAAATGCTGAACACATTGCAGGAAAAGCAGAGCTAGACATCACGGCTAAAGCTGCATGCTAACTCTGTCACGGACAGGAAACGTTATCGTATCGCGGTAACGTTGCGGTCGAGCCGGCCGTCGCTCTCATCTCCGTGGTCAAATGGGCCGACGCTACAACTGTAGAGCACCCATATACTGACATTTATGTTAAATGCATTGAAACGGCCCCGATGGAGCTGACCATGGATGGATAAAGAGAACGGAGCTGACGGGAGAGATAGAGACGGACTTGGAGAAGTTAGAGGAAGTAGACACGTGGGACTACGTCCGCTTTTCAAAATAAGGTGTGTACAAAGGGTACTGTATATACAAAATATGGAAATAAGATTGATTGGATTATATTCACCAGAAGTATAAAACATTACATGTCCCTTATAAATTAAAAAGAAATACCACTAATCTGTGAGGGAAATGTCTTTATTCTTTGATTTTTGAGTTGCTGGATAATAAATAGTTCCTGACAATGATCCTGATATATTTGACTTCAGGACTTCTCTGACTACATACATGCTGAAAATCAAACACTTTTACTGGATTAATTTAGATATTTTCCAAAGTAAAAGTCCCTAGAAGTGTATGATTCAACTTTTTTCCATGGTCTAGTGTTAAAGTTAACAAAAATCACAATAAATCTTAATATCGAATCGCAATACTTAAAAATCACAATACATATTGAATCAGACAGGTGCTAGCAGAGAGTGTAACATTAGCATATCAATAGATTCAGCAGATGTTTATGACGACTTTGTCAGAAATACTTGAACGTCATGCATGTTTTTGTCATATCGCCTGGTGATTATCGTCAGTGATTTTGCACAGAACTGGTTTTAACTCACTTGATGGGTTTACTACTACTGTAATAGGCCAGTGCATGCTGTATTACAAAAACAGTGGCATCTAAATCAATGTGTATATTCCCTCAGAGTTAGTAAAATGACAGCAAATTGGCAATATTTTCTTCTAGAAAATCCCAGCAGTAAAAAGGCGACGTGAAAATTACGTTTTTTTTACCACACTGGTATCAGATCGGTACTCGGTATTGGCCGGTACGCAAGTTCAGGTATTGGAACAGAGAAGGAAAAAATGGTATCGGAACGTCTCTGAGGACACGTATTCATCTTTAAGATTTGAACTGTTGAAACAGACAAACAACAAATAAAATACTGTCAAACTGCATTTAGTCTGTTTGATAAAGAGTTGATATACAGCAGGAAACTGTGGCTAAGTGTGTGTGTGTGTGTGTGTGTGTGTGTGTGTGTGTGTGTGTGTGTGTGTGTGTGTGTGTGTGTGTGTGTGTGTTAAGGAAAATCAATCTGATTAAGATCTTATGACGAGTGTTGCAATGTGTGTTGAAACGATAGGTGTTTGTGTGTTTGTGATGTAAGAGAGAGAGAGAGACCACCTCCACCTCCTTTCATAATCTGTCTCAGTTCATTTTAGGTTTCACACACACACACACACACACACACACACACACACACACACACACACACACACACACACACACACACACACACACACACACACACACACACACACACACACACACACACACACACACACACACTAATACGCCAGCAGTCGTCACTTAATACCTGTCTGATGAGACTTCATGAGGCAACGACAGCTCACGCAGTACAAACACAGTGATTTATAAACCAAACACATTACAGCATCTCTGCACGTAATCACACAGACTGTACAGACACACACACTACATTTACATCCACACGCTGTAATACACATTGTGAAACTGTTTTTTAGGGCTGTCAATCAATTAAAATATTTAATCCTGATTAATCACACATTATTTATCTGTTCAAAATGTACCTTAAAGGGAGATTTGTCAAGTATTTGATCCTCTTATCAACATGGGAGTGGCCAAATATGCTGCTTTATGTAAATTTATGTATATATTTATTATTGTAAATCAATTAAAAACACAAAACAATGACAGATATTGTCCAGAAACCCTCTCAGGTTCTGCATTTAGCATAAAACAATATGCTCAGATCACAACATGGCAAACTGCAGCCCAACAGGCAACAACAGCTGTCAGTGTGTCAGTGTGCTGACTTCACTATGACTTGCCCCAAACTGCATGTGATTATCATAAAGTGGGCATGTCTGTAAAGGGGAGACTCGTGGGTACCCAGAGAACCCATTTTCATTCACACATCTGGAGGTCAGAGGTCAAGGGACCCCTTTGAAAATGGACATGACAGTTTTTCCTCGCCAACATTTAGCGTAACTTCAGAGCGTTATTTAGTTTTCATACTGACTGTGTCATATTGATTATCATACTGAGTCAAACATACAGTCACGTTTGGTTTTTAATCACTCGGCTCGATTCTGTGAAGGAACAAAGCGACACGGCAGATTCACACCGAAGAGTCTGAACTGAGAGAGTTCACGCTGACACACACACACACACACACACACACACACACACACACACGCACGCACGCACGCACACACACACACACACTGAGCATTGCTGAGTCACAGCTGAGTTATGTAAAAAAAAGAAAAAAGGAGAGAACAATCACAGAGAAAAGATCAGTTCATTCAAACAGCTCCAGCAATAACAGGAAGTGATGTCACAGTGAAACCTGGACTCCTTCCATCCCTCCTCCTGCATGTCATCTATCCTCCACCAGCCTCCAGACCTCCACCCTTCCCTCCCTCTTTAACCTCTATCTGTCCTTCTCTCTTCTCTCTCTCTCCATCCTTCCTCCTCTCTTCTCACAAATTAAACATTAATTATCAGCCTCAGCCTCAGCCACACACACACACACATACACACACACGCCGTGGCCGAGGGCGGGTACACACACACACACTCAGGTATGAGGCGTGGGTTAAACGTTAAAGGTGTGGCGAGGTGTGTTTGGTTTATTTGCCTTTCCCTCCCTGCTGCAGCTCTGAGCTCAGAGAACATTAAAGTCTGAAACTTTACTGAACCACAGCGTTGGACTCTGACGTTAAACTTAACGCAGCTGAAGATGTCATCCAACGATTAGAGAGAGTGCGTGTGCGTGTGCGTGTGTGTGCACGTGCATGCGTTAAATCCTGACTGCTTTAAAAGCCAGTCCACGTTTTTTCCTTTGCTTTTAACTAATTATAAAACATGATATTATTTCAGTTTCAGAGAGCACAAATTAAATGTTGGTAATAATGAGCGAATTTGCGTCTATTGGCCTCTTTGCATTCACTATGTATGTTTTAGGGGGGGGCGATATGACCAAAAATGTATATCAGGGTATTTGCGGTGACGGTAATATATCACGGTATTATAAAATTAAAAGAGATACTCCACTCAAAACATGATTCTACCTCTTTTCTTTCCATTGGCAATGTAAGGAGAAAATATTTTTGAAAAACAGATGTGTTTATTGGCTCCAAATTGAAAAGGAGTTGTAGGCCTACATGTGTTCTGGGAGGAGCAGCCTGCCCGTTAAGGTAAATGTAATGGGATTAATACAGAGTTAATAATAACGGGCATGCTGTTGTGACTTTATGTTGAGTGTTGATGGAGCAGCTGAAATAGCCTGGCACTGATCCATCCAAACTCAATTCAGAAAACAAGCATTTTAAAACTTGTTTGCTTGTCGTCATGGTAACAGACCTGACATTGCATGAATTCAGACTTTTATACAAATCTGCATCATTATGTTGTTATTTCGGCATCATTTTGATCCGTTTATTGAAATTAAATCTCAGCACAGTCTGTTTATTTTGGGTTCATACGGGAGTAGAGACGTGTGGCTGCTAGATACAGTGAGTGCAATGGTACTGTACGTGAATACAGCTCGCGGCGTTTGGTTTTCTGACATATCTGGGACTTCACCAACATGTACAAAGCAGCAGCAGTGGTTATTTCTTCCATGGTTGATGGAGGAAAGAAAAAGTTGTTGGTATCTATGGAGACAAGCTCCTCCTCCTCTCCTGTGCATCTAGCGCGAATGAACACAAATGATACCGGCGGTCCAACTTGTGTGAGTAAAGCGAGGGGAAAATTTGCTTCACTTTTCGTGTGAATGCGACATACGGTTACTGGTATTGTTATGGGTTTTTTTTGTAGTTTTTTAAACGATACCCAGCCCCACTGAAACTACAACTACAATACAAAAAAAGGCAACTACAATAATAAAAATCAAGTGGTAATAAATCAAAATGATCCTTTACTTTTCGAGGTATCTGACAGTATTTTCATTTCACCGATACTGTTCTGCAGCACGAATTCAAATGTTCAAAATCTTTAGTATCACAGTACACAGCCCCGCCCTGTTTAACACCGTAAATATTCATTTAGTAACACATGAATTACAACACGTGTGACGGAGCCAGTGTGTGTGTGTGTGTGTGTGTGTGTGTGTGTGTGTGTGTGTGTGTGTGTGTGTGTCGTAGCCAGGTGCTAAGCGCTACAGGCGTGTGTTGCGTCCGTGTTCAGACATGTCTAATGGAGCTCAGAGACGACTGGAGATGACTTCAGAGAAAAAATGTGACCTGACAAGATCAGACAGACTCGCTGTGGGAGGGAGTTTGTTTTTGATTCTCACGTGTTGTTTTGTTCTGGTTTTAATGTTCTGGTGATTCACGGCTCTGAAGACGCCGGATCGGTTATGTGTGTGAGTTCATCAGTGAGACGTTTCATCAGGCTTTGTTAGTGTGTAGAGTCTCCTGTAAGCAGACCGTTATACCAGTTATACCTCTCAATATAAAGCAGAAATCAGTCTCCTCTTGGCTTTGTTCTATGTTGTTGCCACACTTATTCTATACTTATTCTTGTTGTGTAATGATGATATGAAAAGTGAATGATTCGACTAAAAATCAGTCATGAACTCATCTGAGTGGAAAAAAAGAAGAGGAGGAAAATAAAAAGCTGCTCCAGTTATTTATAATTTCCCTCCGTTTTCCAAAGACACAACGCCAGAGAGACAGAGAGAGAGCTGTTCACCCTCCCACTAAACCAGGAGATTTTCCAGCTTCTCTCGGCTCCTCACAGCTCATAATGTGCTCCTTTCACTGAAGTCTCGGAGTGTTAATTCCTGTCGATTTCTCAAAAGACTCCACTAGTTTTCTCTTCTTCTGAATCCCTGAACTCTGGACTCACTCAGAATGGGACCGTCAGGTAGACAAACGTCTCACAAACGGAGTATTTCTGTCAGAAATCGATCACTTTCTGACCTCATCCCTTTCTATTTGAATCCTCCATGTTAACCTGTGCGTGGTTTAATTAACTAGAATGAGCAACCGTTCAGGACCCCCCCCTCTCCTAAAGACACAGATATGTAGAGCTGCAACGATTAATCGATTAGTTGTTAACTATTAAATGAATCACCAACTATTTAGATAATCGATTAATCGGTTTGAGTCATTTCTTAAGAAAAAAAAGTCTAAATTCTCTGATTCCAGCTTCTTAAATGTGAATATTTTCTGGTTTCTTTCCTCCTCTATGACAGTAAACTGATTTGTGGACAAGACAAGACATTTGAGGACGTCGTCTTGGGCTTTGGGAAACACTGATCCACATTTTCTGTCATTTTATAGACCAAACAACTAATCGATTAATCGAGAAAATAATCGAAAGATTAAAAAAATATATATATTTTTTTTTCTAAGTTACGTTTTTTTTCGTTGCCTCTTAGTGAAAACATTTTTTTTAATAAATAGCCGATCAGAATTTTTTTTTCTCGCTTGCCTTTCAAGGCTTCCATAGGTTTTTAGTCCTTAGAACTTAATCTGCAAAAAAATACGTAATTTTCTGTTTTTCAGTCAAGTGAAGAATTATTTGAGGCGAAACAGGAAAATCACAGATCAGTCTAAAAGGCCTTTACACACAACAGAGTTTTTTTCCGTGCGATTAATTTGCGAAAAAGCAACACTTTCTGTTTTCGGAACAAGGTTGAGTTTTCTTTTGCATCGTGAATAAAAGGCATCAACCGATCACGTTGTGCAGAACGGGTTGAGTTGCTCCTATATTATTTATGAAAAAACAAACATGGAAGCTCCGTAGTCCGAGACATGACGGCAAACTTTATTACTCCTTTCAACCTTGACAAAGGAAGCGCAGACCAGATCCTTCTCCTTCTGTTCTTACCTTTTACAATAAAAGCCCAAGATATACATTATTCACATTTTCATTTATTCGTCACGCCCCCCCCCCCGGTGTGTAAAGGCCTTTAATGTTGCCTAACATAAGCATGCTGTTCATCAACTGATAGCAGGTACAACATGAAAACTTAAAAAGTGCAGACAGCGATTCTAATCCAATACACTTCCTGTCAAATTTAGCGAGTATCTCCTCACAGTCCGAGCCACACAACAGGTCAATCCGGCACATGCTAACATTCTGGACTCCAGCGCAAATATCAATAATCTTTCTCCAGAATCGCTGACCGAACACGGTTCAGACATATACTCGGTTTTAAGTCTTGTTGAAGGAGATATGTGCCTTTAGGAGGGGTGGGGGTCCAATATGGATCAACTTTGAGGGCTCCTGTCTCCTGAACGGTCGCTCATTCATCATTCAACAACAAAAAAATTCATTCAAATCACGAGGAGTGAGGATCAGAAAGTCAAACTTCAAGTCTGGACTGAATCTGAAATGTGAAGGGGATCTGTTTACTCTTAAAACGTTGATATCGCTCTCAACCTACATCACAACTAGAGACTGTCTGTAACAGTAACAGCATCCAACTCACTATCTCTCTCTCTTTCTATCGATCCAGTTATTGATTAACTGACCAATCAGTCAGTCAATCAGACTGGATTCAGCAAACTGTCTCCTCACGTCTACAATCTAAAACACAGAGTCAACCTCCATTAGGACGAGTCAGCACTCAGTAGGCTGTCTTGTGATCTGTGTGTGTGTGTGTATGTGTGTGTGTGTGTTGAAAGCCCCATGATGCCAAAGACGTCAGCTGTTCCTCGGTTGCCGGGGAAACCAGTCATGTGGAATCACCAGAGAACGAGACGAGAGGAACCGGCCTTCAAAAATCAGCTGATTGTGACGAGCTTTATGTCAAGTTTTTCAGCTCTGATAGCGTCCGACTCCCTATCGTCACTCCTAAACATCGAAACATCAGCGCCGACGCCTGCAGCCATCTGTTCTCAAGTGTTACGGGTTCATTCTGTCAGTACGATTACAGTCAGCGCTCTGGAGAAGCAGAAGACTAAAATATGGAACTAATTGTGTAAAAAGATTTAGAAGAAAGAAACCCATGAATGCGTCACAGGGACGAGAGGAAGAGGAAGAGGAAGAGGAAGAGGAAGAGGAGGAGGAGGAGGAGGAGGAGGAGGGAGCAGAAAGCTTCATCTCCGTTTACTGAAATATAACAGAATGAAGTCACATGTGATTTAATTTGATATAACACACAAACACACAGCAGCCAGGAGAGAGGAGTTACATCAGCAGCAGAGAGAGACGGACTGACGCCTCACAACTTCTATTTTCAGACTCTCTGATCGATCAGGTGTCGATCTGTATCAGGTAATCAATGATGGTTCCTTAAAAGCCCAGACACACCAACCCAACATCAAAGAACCAGCAGCGCCCAGGGTCTGAAAATAACACCCGCCAGCTGCTAAATGAGGGTAAATTGTTGGCAGTGGTGGATAAATCGTCAGGCCAGGGAAACCGCTGGAGATGGGAATAAAACAATCAGTTCCTGCTGGTTCCTAGTCGTCTGACTCCTTGTGCATCTCAAGCCTCTGTAACTATCGATTCCTCTTATTTATGATTTCCGACAGTTACGCTGCACAATGAGGCATTCACACGCTGTATCATATAACAGGAGAGACTTCAGAGTCCATATATTTGCTTCATTTGAGTCTATGTGGAGGTAGAAGGAAGTTACCGCTTTTATTGTTGTAGTCTGAGTAACGTGACGTCATATCCGTTCCGTATCCGTCAACAAAAACAAACCACAGAGAGTAGAAAACGTTGGAGGGTCGTCGTGGATACGACCTGCACCCTCACATGTTAAATCCAAAGTGGTAAACACTACACATCCAGTAAAGGATGGAAACACTTTGGGTTTCACACATTGCAGGAAAAGCAGAGCTAGACATCCCGGCTAAAGCTGCATGCTAACTCTGTCACGGACAGGAAACGTTATCGTATGGCGGTAACTTTGCGGTCGAGCCGGCAGTCGCTCTCGTCTCCGTGGTCAAATGGGCCGACGCTACAACTGTAGAGCACCCATATACTGACATTTATGTTAAATGCATTGAAACGGCCCCGATGGAGCTGACCATGGATGGATAAAGAGAACGGAGCTGACGGGAGAGCTAGAGACGACCTTGGAGAAGTTAGAGGAAGTAGACACGTGGGACTACGTCCGCTTTTCAAAATAAGGCGTTAACAAAGGGAACTGTATATACAAAATACATCTATGGAAATAAGACTGATTGGATTATATTCACCAGAAGTATAAAACATTACATGTCCCTTATAAATTAAAAAGAAAATACCACTAATCTGTGAGGGAAATGTATTAATAATAATTCCTGACAATGACTGATATATTTGACTTCAGCACATCTCTGACTACATACATGCTGAAAATCAAACATTTTTACTTTATTACTTTAGATATTTTCCAAAGTAAAAGTCCCTAGAAGTGTATGATTCAACTTTTCCCCATAGTCTAGTGTTAAAAAAGTTAACAAAAATCACATTAAATCGCAATACATATTGAATCAGGAGATAGGTGAATCATCTCAGCTCTATTCTTGTAGCTCAAATACTGACGTTACCTGCGTTGACACACCACGAGGACGCTGTCAGTGCCTATAAGGCTTTCACACTGACAAACAGTTAACGTCAGCCGACAGTGTAATACGTTCTGACATGTTCCCTCAAAGAGGAACTCCCACATCAGGTGTGAACTGTGTCACCACCGAGATGACTTTGAGCAAATCACTGGCGTCCCAGCTGTCAGTCTGTCCGTCTGTCCTGGTAAACAAACCCTCAAACACACAGCGTCTCCCACCGCCCACCTCACGGAAAGATGAGAACATTACCGTGGCAACCAACCACAAGATCTACATACACACAAACCCACCAGACCGGTTCTGACACACACGCACACAGAGTCTCACCCTGCGGGTGTTATGAGGGGCTGAAAGGGAGAAAACAATTAAGTGTTTTTGTGTGCTGACAGGACACGTCAACGCTAAGAGTGAAACTGTGTGTGTGTGTGTGTGTGTGTGTGTGTGTGTGTGTGTGTGTGTGTGTGTGTGTGTGTGTGTGTGTGTGTGCGCAGAGCGTCAACTATTCAATCTGACCTGGAAGTGAAGGGTCGTCCTGTTAGACCTCTTCCTTCTACTTTCAAAATAAAAGCTGGGACAGTGGTGCAGCACAGGGAGCCGTACATCTGTTGTCTGTATTATCTTAAAAATCGAAATGCGTCGACACCGGGGACGTCAGGAGAACCGATACTTCGGCACCAAGTCGATGCCAGAATTCTGAAAACCTGACGGTACTCGTTTTTCTACAGTACTGAGGAAGATAGAAAAATGTGTTTGGGGACGCAGTAAACTCACTATCGACGCGTCCAGGGGGTGCACCCTATGTTTTCCCTGATAATGCTTCACTGTGAACAACAAATCTGTGTTGAAATCAGCAGGAGGAGAGCTAGCTAACGTTAGCCGTTAGCTCCATACAGGACTGTGCTGCTTACCGGCTGCTAACAGCTAACGCTATCTAGCTCTCATCCTGCCGACTTCAACGTGAGATGGCATTAAGTGTGTGAGAGAGCGAGAGCCTGACAGAGAGATGGGAAGAGAAGGGGGAAGGTGATGAAAATAAAATAGTGAATTGAAAATAGTTTTTAAAAAAAATACCCAGCACCATTTTCCAGAAATTGACAGAAAAAAATGACAGATTTCTTGTTTTGTTCAACCAACAGCCGAAAAATCCAAAGATACTCAACTTAAAATCATATAAATCAAAGAAAACTCACACTTGAGAAGCTGAAACCGGAGAACGATTGGCATCTTTTTCTTGACTTAATTGTTTAATCAACTATTTAATTAATTTTCTGTTAATTGATTGATTAACAGTTTCAACACTATTTCAATCTCTGCAGCAGCAGCAGCTGTGTTATCTGTGACCTCTGCCTTCTTTATTGAATGTGATTGAGAAACATCCTCTACAGGTTTCACTGTGTCGACCCACAACATGACTTCTACAGTGTGTTGTAGATCTCTAACTGACCTGCTGTCATTCACACACACACTGAAAGCAGCTGTTATACAGGTATGAGACAGCGTCCGTGCACGTTTAACACAGATAAACACATGCTGTAGGTGCTGCCTGCTCTGTGAGCAACACTTTCTCCTCTCTCTGTTGAACTATGCTGTCGGTCTGCTGACACACGCATGATGATGGGGAAACGTTTCTTTATGTTTCAGGTGCAGCAGAATGGGACCTGAAGCTGCTTGTTTCACATTAACCTCTGGATTTAAAGGACTGTACTGATGTCTATCTGCAGTCTGCTCAGTCTGGGCTTTTACAGGTTTATGTTCTGGTCATAGAAATAGAACATAGGGCTGTAACTTTGACGACCCTAATGTTAATTTTTTGTTCATGTCTGTGACATTTTCTACAGATACGGACATCGAAACTGTGGTAATGTTGCTGGTATGATGTCAATATACTGTCAAAAGATCCTTTTCTCTGTCTGACTTTGCTGTGCACCACGAGGCACGCGGAAAAAATAGGCGAGAACTCAGATCTCTAGAGGACAGGCAGCCGAAGGACAAGCTAATTCGCTAACTAGCCAGCCATCCGTCTCTGGAGCTGCGTCCATGTGTTGTCTCCATAGCAACTATCAACAATCACCTTCTTCTTTTGTACTAGTCAAATGACCACGGAAAACAGTTTAATATCCGTTCTACTATTATTCTATTTCTATGGTTCTAGTCGACCTGCACAGTCAGAACAGATAAATCTGCCCGATCTACATTTAGTTTCTTAATGCCTCTTTTCTGATAAACCAACACGAAGACTAAGTCAAGACAGAGCAGGTCTGCTGAGGCTTCCACGGAAGGGAGCGGCCATGATTCACCTCCCCCACACACACACACACGTTACTGGATCTCCTTTAAATACCAGCCAGCTTCTGTGTTGCATAATCATACTGGCAGCTGACTGTCTTAACAAAGCCCCAACACGCTGCAGCTCTGAACACTCTGGTCGTCCACGTCCTCCATGTACTTATATACAGTCTGCACCAGCAGGACAGAAGATGTTAATGTCTGAAGAGGGCATTGGAAACAACTGAAAGAGTTAGTGTAGATTTTCTGAAGTGTTCGGAGAGGTAAAATTACTGCTTTTGTGAATGGAGTCTGGTGGCTTTGAAGAGAGCGATATAAAGGCTTCAGTTCCGAGGTAAAGCGTCAAAGCGAAAAACAGATTTTTGCCACCTAAAAAAAAAAAAATCTAAATCGGTTTAAGTGTATATATTGTGTACGCTATATTTGGAATAATTTCACAGCTTATCTTGCCGTCCGACGGGGAACTGAGGCCGTTATATTGCTCTCTTCAAAGCTACCAGACTCCATTCATAAAAGCAGTAATTTTCCCTCTCAGAACACAGGAGTTGCTGATCTACCGCTGCATCCATCGGTTAGTTTGTTTGTGTTATTGTGTGACTTTCTGATCTGAACTAACGTGGCGTCCACAGCTGTACGTCGCTTTGCTTCCTGTCGGTTCTCCTGTCTGCTTCTCCAAACTAGGAGCACGCTGACCGCCATCTAAGTTACTGTATTAATACACTGACTATAAGGATGTATATATATATATATATATATACTGTACATGTAGCAGCGTGCATCATGCAGAAACCTACGTCAGGTCACGATGTGGGAAAAAGGTTTTAGAAGGTCTTGAAGGGAAAACAGCATTTTGATGCTAAAATATACGTACTTTGACCAAAATTTTAATGTTCGGCTTTGAATAATTTGAATAACAAACACCACTGGGAAGCTACAGGATGATATAAAACCCTAAAAAAAAATCCATTATTCCATTATTATTACTTCAGGACATCTCTGACTACGTACATGCTGAAAATCAAACATTTTTACTGGATTAATTTAGATATTTTCCAAAGTAAAAGTCCCTAGAAGTGTATGATTCAACCTTTCCCTTGGTCTACTGTTAAAAAAGTTAACAAAAATCACAATATTGAATCGCAATACTTAAAAATCGCAATACATATCGAATCGGCACTCAAGTATGGTGATAGTATTGATCAGGATATAGGAGGCGTATCGTCCTCAGACATACTGAGTAACCTAATCCAGAGGAAAAGCAGGCAGCTGCACGTAACGCCTCACTGTGTCACAAAAACAAGACAACAAGAAACGGAAGGAAGGAGACAGATGTGTTTGCTGGCCCGTTTCATCCTCCAGTAGCACCACGCCTAATGGTTTCTACACTATATTATCACACACACACACACACACACACACACACACACACACACACACACACACACACACACACACACACACACACACACACACACACACACACACACACACACACACACACACACACACACAGTGTGACTCTACAGAGAGTTAACGGAGCTAATTAGTTCCCTCATGATCTCACTATTTATAATAAAAAGAAAGATCACACTGTAAGAAGGAAGAAACAGACAGATGAAGAAGGATTAGCATGTCATCACACATACACACAAATCACACACACATTCACACAAAAAACACACAAACATATACCTACACACAGAGCAGATCTCTGAATGATTTTCCTCGTGTTGTGTTTGGTCCACAATCCAACTGTATGTCTGTATCGCACTGTGTGTACCTGTGTTTCTGTGTGTGTTTGTGTGTGTGTGTGTCTGTGTGTGTGTGTGTGTGTGTGTGTGTGTGTGTGTGTGTGTGTGTGTGTGTGTGTGCCTGTTTACCTCTGGTCCCGGTCGCCATATCTGCCACCTTCTGAAAAGCGTCCAGGAAGGCTCCGGTCACCACGATGGTCGTCCTGAATCAAACACAAACATCACACACGTATTAACGAGAGCTGTCAAAGTTAACGAGATAATAACGCTCAGAATTAGTTTTAACGCCACTCATTTCTTTAACACATTAATGCAATTTGTAGGAGTGAAGATACTGGTATCATATGAAACTATAAAACCTGATGAATCCATCGGTACCAACCATGTCATACTAGCTTGTTGTGAAGGAGGTTAAATAACGCTCCAAACTGTCGTGGCTATTTTCAAAGGGGTCCCTTGACCTCTGACCTCCAGATATGTGAATGTAAATGGGTTCTATGGGTACCCACGAGTCTCCCCTTTACAGACATGCCCACTTTATGATAATCACATGCAGTTTGGGACAAGTCATAGTGAAGTCAGCACACTGACACACTGACAGCTGTTGTTGCCTGTTGGGCTGCAGTTTGCCATGTTATGATTTGAGCATATTGTTTTATGCTAAATGCAGTACCTGTGAGGGTTTCTGGACAATAACTGTCATTGTTTTGTGTTGTTAATTGATTTACAATAATAAATATATAAATGCATTTGCATAAAGCAGCATATTTGTCCACTCCCATGTTGATAAGAGGATTAAATAGTTGACTAATCTCCCTTTAATTGCAAGTAATTATGGACAAACATGTGATTAATTAAATTAAATTAAATATTTCAATCGCTTGACAGCCCTAGTATTTACTGAATCCATTAAATACACAAGAAGAGTGACATCTGCCCCCCCTGATTTCACCTGAATTTGTACAGTATTATACAGTAATGATGAATATGCCATACGGTCCCTGTTGATGAGGCATACTCAGGCACTTCCTGCTTGTGCTGGGGGGGGGGCATCACACCATGTGTGTCATTAATAGGGGTTTTCACCGCTTTAATCGTGCCAAGCCGAGCCGTGCTGACAAGCGTTTCCACTAATGCCTCACAGCGGGGGGGGGGGGGCGAGCAGGGCTGCAGCGGGCTGAAGGAAGCTTTTAGTTCCTTGAAAAGTAGTTCCTGGGCCTTTTAGTACTTTTGGTGGAAACCCGGCTTAACTAAATCTAAAATAGCTGCAATGAGCTGTTCTCAGATCAGCAGGTTACAGATTAACGTCTGCTGCATCATAAACAAACATTTCAAAAAGGGGGGAAATGGAGGGCTTTTATTTTGGAAGCAGGATTGATTGAGCCACATGAGAGGCCGGTGTTAGGAGTGCAACTGGAGACCTTCTGACACACATCATCATCATCATCATCATCAATGGACCTATTGTCTGTGTGTGTGTGTGTGTGTGTGTGTGTCCCATTACCAGCCAGGTCTGTGTTTCTATAGCTGCACTCACACACACACTCACAGTCATTAGCCCTGAAAACCTAACTGAGAAGATCAGATGACGCTGCTGTCAATAGACCTTCTCTTTCATATTAATACAGCATATCTTCCACATATAACACAACAAATGAGAGGTACAGGACACCACAACATGAAATTAAACTACTGCGGTCTTCATGTGTGCAGCGACATGTTTGATGTGCCGTCCCATAATCCCCGGCTGCCTGAACACTCAACAGATTCAACCACATTCCTCCTGAAGACACTAGAAACCCCAGCGGAGTCTGACAGCAGCTCTGGTCGCTCTTTGTTCAGCTGCTATACGCTGCTGATTTTAGAGTCCCACACCAGACCGAACACGTCTCATCTTTCCCTCCACAAACGGGTTTTCTAGTAAAAAATCATTCTGCTTCATCCTGCGAGGAAAATACGGCCCTAAAAAGACAGTAATTCTTCTGTTTAATAAGTTAAATTTAGAAGATAGAAAATAAAAAGTCTCATTAACCCCTGAAAACTCTGACGGCCCGCCGGTTGTTGCAGGTGGGTTTTCACATGCCCACTTTATGATAATCACATGCAGTTTTTTTCATGCAGTATAAATGTGTTATTGCCTCCTATTCTAAAATGGTGTATCTGAATATTTCTGCATACTGGGGTCCATTAACAGTGTTGAATTCCATAAATTGTGTATCACTGTAAAGCTGAGACTCTGGTGGATCCAATGAGCCCAACTGTTTTCATCTGTGATGATGTTAGTCCCCATAGGAGACATTTCATTGACCTCACTGTATAAAATGACCTTGTGGTGACCTCTAGGATAATCACAGCCTCATGAAACTTTACAGCCACAAACTAGAGACCTAGAGCATTCAGAGGATGGATGGATCAAACTAGAGACCTAGAGCATTCAGAGGATGGATGGATCAAACTAGAGACCTAGAGCATTCAGAGGATGGATGGATCAAACTAGAGACCTAGAGCATTCAGAGGATGGATGGATCAAACTAGAGACCTAGAGCATTCAGAGGATGGATGGCTTTCCTAGCTAGATTGACAATAAGGGGGTTTCTGAGCAGTTTACACAACAGAAGTGCTCGCCATCCAATCGCCAAAACAATTTAATTCTTGCAGAAATCTCCAAATGTCAAAAGTTTTTGATTCCAAATCACAGCATGTCTTTTTCTATGGTGTTCCTCGAGGTCTTGGTGTCTTAATGTGGTATTTTGGAGGGATTATTGATCATTTTTATCAATTCTCCAGTGGTAAAAAATGGTTAAATTTAGCACCAAATCTGTATAACAAATGGTATCAACCCAAAAATTGCTGCAACAACTTATGAGACATAATAGTGCATGGGGATGGACATCATATATTATGACTAGAAGAAATTGACACACAGTGTTGAGCTGCATCTCACATTAATCTTCAGGTTCCAGCTTTCAGATGATGTACACCACTTCTATGTAACATCTACTGTTGACCTGCTATCTCCCCCTAAAGACCCCCTGGACCCCCCTAAAGACCCCCTGGACCCCCCTAAAGAAGACTAGAACGTGAAGTCCTGTTCTATTCTACAGCAGCTCTCTGACAAGAAACTAATTAAATGTTTCCTCCACAAAATCAGTGAAGACTTCATTAAACTGTGTAAATGGTGAAGATTTGGGTTCAATGAGGCACTAAAGCCTAGAAAATAAGGCTCAAAGAATAAACTTATCATGAGCACAGAATATAACTATTCATTTCCTTTCTTTATGTTTCGTATTTGATTATTTTTATGGTGGTTAAATGAACGAACACAACTGTGGAGTTAAAGTCTGTATTAAAGCTTTATGAGTGCAAATTATCCACAGCAGATCTTTTAAGTAGCATTAAACATTAGAGCGGTTTGAACAGCGTGGATGTCCTAGTTGTGCCTGCGCACGTGCGTGTGTGTGTGTGTGTGCCTGTGTGTGTGTGTGTGTGTGTGTGTGTGTGTGTGTGTGTGTGTGTGTGTGTGTGTGTGTGTGTGTGTGTGTGGCTGACTAACTGGCAGGCCTAATGGAGTGCGACTGGCTGCAGCAGGCAGAGTGATGCTTATCAAAGTAAACTGCTCTACTGGGAAACACAGTAATTATACTGTTATTATACTGAGCAGCTACTGGGTCACTAAGAGAGACACAGAGAGAGTCAGAACACATGCAGCTTTAAAGTACAGTATACTAGAGCTGGGACGATTCTCCTATCTCCTGGTATTGCGATTGTATTGCAGTGAAAAAATGTGGCTGCACAAATTATGTTATTATCGTTAAATTATGTAATTATTAAATGATGTGCTGGTGAAGCTAAATGAAACTGTGACACGTAGGAGAGGCACTCCGCAGTGTGTCAGGGTTTTATTACTGAACTATGCCCCGTTTCAGTGATAAAACCTTTTATTTATTTGACTCTGATGTTTTCATTTCACTGATGCTGACCAATCTGGACTCATCTGTTCAGACGGCCCATAAGATAATCATTTCTAAATGCAGCATTAAAGCAGATCGGCACAGGTGATGAAGTTGATGTTTGCGGTTGCACCCACATGGTTGAAAGCACTTATCGTAAGTCGCTTTGTATAACAAATGAATGTAATAGTCATTTCAATTCATGTCATTAAATGGAGCAAAAATATTATTAAAAATAAATTTAGCCATTAATAAATTGATAAAACGTGACATAAATTGATATTTCTGTTTTTAATTTACTTTATTTATTTGTGTTTGTATTAATTCCTGTATTTATTTACTCTTCTGTTTAATTTTCCCTTTTATTTATTTATGTATTTATTTTCATTCATTTTTATTTATTCATATATTTATTGAATGTCGAGTGACAGTCCCCTAATTTGCATAATGAGGCAGAAATGCATAAAGAAATGTTTAAAGAAGAGAATACAGTAATAAATAAGTCTGGGGAAATAAGGGGTGAAATGTAAAGGAAAAATTGTGCATAAATAAATGCATAAATACATAAAAAATATATATATATTTAAAAATAAAAATAAAATAAATTAAAAATAAAAATAAGTAGATACGTTTAATAATTGATCAAATAAATACATAAATAATGAATGTAAAAATAAATAGATACATTTAAAAATTAATACATAAATAAAATGGAAAATTGAACATATGAGTAAATAAATAAGGGAATTAATACAAACATAAATAAATAAAGAAGCAAATTAAAACAAAAATCTCAATTTATGTCACATTTTAAAAATTAATTAATGGCTACATTTATTTTTAATATTATTTTTGCTACATTTAATGACATATTTATTTATTCCTTGAGTCATTTATTTATTTATTTTGTATTTTGGCAGGTTCCGTCCTCCATTGGCTGCTCCACAGGTGAAAATGCATCATTTATTATAACCCATTGAGTTTAAATGTGCATGATGTTTGTGTTTTACCTGAGCTGTGATTGTAGCTTTGCTCCTTTGGTTACGAAGTCCTCCCATGTTGGATAACTGGCCTGCAGCAAACACAGAGAACATCAATGACATTAAACATCAGTCCGACCACAACAGGATTCACTGAGTTTAACGGAGACATTAAACACAACACTTTAACAATGTGGAGTTCATACCAATAATCCTGCAGAACTTAATGGGCTATTTATTATTAAAGTATTAGTATTAAACCCGTCAGGTATTTCTCTGCACAGGACTGGAGTGAGTGGATACAATACTAACAACACTGAGAGAGTAAAAATGAGATATATTTGATCTCAACATCTTAATGCTTATTGCTTTATTCTAACTACGGGACTGAATGGCAAAAAGAGCATCCGGGGTATGAAATGCACAAATAGTTAGAAAAAAAACCCAGAAAACATGAGGACATAAAGACAGGAAGGACAGGAAAGATAAAGAAAAGAACGTCGAGTGTTGTTAGAAATCAGTTCAGGAAAGTTGTTTTCTGATCTAATAGTTGCAGCTCTTTCTGTGATCTTTGAGTGTTGTCGCTGAATGTCTCGTTCCTTTTACAGTTTTCACTCTGAGTTACTGTGAACAGCAGCAGCAGCTCTGAACTGTGTAAAACCGATCGACAGCTGACTGACTCGTGTTATTTTTGGCGTCTCTGGGTTTCACGTGAGGCCGGAGGACGGAGGACCATCAGGGCTCAAACACAAGCTAACTAATGTCCTGCAGCTGTGATTGATTCTCCATGAAGCTGACGCTGGTTCTCTGAGCTCACTTTTATCACCAATGAGCCACGAATGTTGTTCAGACCGACACAGTGACATGAATTTCACTGGTTTTCATTCAACGTTTTCATGCACATTTTCAATTTGGATGTTTAAAAAAAGTAGAATTACCGACTCTCTTTTGTATTCCTCCGACAACCAGTCATGTCTGTCCAAAATGTCATCACTTCTGTAGCGACTACTATCAATTAAAAAGCCGCTAAGAGGCTGAAGTCTTGACTGTGTGACTCCTTCCAAAAAGTCCAGAAGCATTTTACTGTAAAGTAATTACAAACAATAACTTCGGCTAACTGGAATAACTAAAGTATGTAACGTGAAGTGACGGTCAACAGAACATATCCAAGCCTATCTCATCCTCTTTCTTAGTTTCAGGTGATTATACGCCAAAGATTGCTGGTACACCGTTGAACGACCTCCACGACCTGTATGAGGTCAGGTCCTTGAAGAAAGTCCGATCAATCTTGCCTGATCCGAGCTATCCCTCGTGGTGTGAATTCATGTTGCTTCCATCAGGGCGCAGATACAATCTGCCACGATGATGCAGAACAAACCGGTTCTAAAAGTCTTTTATTTCTGCTGCTATCAGCCTTGTAAATGACACTTTGAAATTGTAATTTGTGTTGTTTATTTTTTATTTTGTGTGTGATGTTTATTTGTTACTGCTGGCTGTGAACCAAATTGGGGATAATAAAGATAACCTTGAACTTTGAACCTTGAAGAAAACATAGTTATTAATATCATATTCCATTTCTTCTAACAGATCCCCCGAAATGTTACTCACTGTACCTTTAAGCTCTAAATCTCCTCATATTCGTAAACATATTTGATGGAAATTAGTGGTGTTAAAACAAATTTGCTTTAACGTGTTACCTTTGAAAGCCCTAACGGAAACTCAAAGACACTGATTAATTTTTTACTTGAAATTTCAATAATTTGTCTAAAACTTGTTAAACATTTTAAGGGAAAAAGAATATCTTCTTAAAACATCTTCCTTTAGGGGGTAAAATCTGTCTCTGTGTGTGCGTGTTGTAACAGCAGCTGATTGATTATGTAATATAAGGCTGTGACCTTGGGTTACATCTGTAACAGCAGCAGCTGCTGGTGCTTCTTCTGGTTATTCAATTTAAAATGCAGGGAAGTCCTGTTGAATCCCACGTTCTCCGCCCTGAACCCAGTCACCCTGTCGGTCCACCACAGAGAGGATAATACCCGTTTAACCCCTAACACCACGCCATTAGCCTCTTAGCTCCACACCGCTAAAGCTGTTAGTCGGCCCCGTCTCACAGCTAGCTGCACGCGGCACTAGCTACAGGGTTTAACACCACGCCATGAAATACTGCAGGTGAGCGGCTGGATGCTTCTGGTGAACAACCAACAGTCAACCTGGGAGAAATGGAAAAGGAACTTTACTGATCCCTGCAGAGATAACATAGGTTGCGGCTAGAACAAAATGTATCCTGGGATTTAGAGAACATAAGCTCACAAGTGAAATTTAAGTAGAGCCACATTTAGGGTAAGATGAACTTAGAAGTCCTTTTACAGCATTTCTAAGGAAAGTAGTGGGTTTTTTTTGGAGCTGTTTATTTCTACATATGATAATGTGGAGTGTTTTGAATTGAAAGCATTCATTGTAATCTTTCCAAAAGCCTCGTCTCATGCGAGGAGCTTCTTCACCGTATTAATCCGTGCGAGTAAAATTGTCTGATGTATAAATCTGTCTGGACTTGTATGGAATCAAATCTCTTGTAGCTCACAGCTCTGCTACTGGCATCAATATATTACACATCTTCATCTGCTGAGTCTTGATATGTGTTCGCCCAGAATAATCCGGTACAGGACCTTCGGTTCAGTAAAGCGCTGTCGACCAGAGAAATCCTTAGTCGACTAACGCTCATCGATTAGTTGATTTAATGGACAGATTTGTAAAACTGAGTTTCTCCACAAGGAATCACACTTTAAATCTGGTGTTTACCAGAGATGTGCTCACAAGTTTCTTTAAATATGTCATTTAGCATAAAAAAAAGCATAAAAAATGACTAATCGACTAAAGAAATGTGAGTCCACTAAGACCAAAAACGACTGATTAGTCGACTAATTCACTTAAGATAAGTTCACACTACACCACTTTCAAAGTGGTCAGATTTCTGTACTGTTCTCTCTACACAACCTGCTGTCTGGTAATCAGCAGTCTTGAAGTCGTCGTGCTTTTCACACTACATGACTGAGCAGAGACAGGAAGTCACACTACCAGCTCTTTCACCAGGAGGAATCCACCATGAGGTCAACAAACTACGATGTGTCACCAAAACACACGGTAAATGACGTGATACTACAGGTGTAACGATTCATCTACTACAACGATGTATCGATTTATATTCCTACGATCCAACTACATCGATAGGTACTCGACAAGTTGTCCTTCACGGGAGACGTATATCAAATAATCGATTGTATCGATACTAAGAATTTGCACCTTGTGTTTAAGGACAACAAACCTTATATGGATGTATATTTTTAGCACTTTTATTAGTAAAGAAATGTTAAACGTTACTCCGGTTCCCTCTCCCTGTTGTATGACGTCATTGACATGCATTAAGCGTGCATGCAGGTGAACGGCGCCCGTTTGCCAGAACTCCTCGCTCTCTCACCCGGTAGCGGCGTGGAGGAAGAGTTTCACTTTGGGAGCGTTACGTGACGAGGTTGTTATCGATCCACTTGACGAGGGCGGCTTCACCTTCAGGTGCTTCCCCCGTCCACATTTATTTTTTCATTCAGAGAAAATGACTTTCTTTTCCCCGTTATGATATCTATATGCACGCAGCCTCACGTATCCAGCCGGAGAGCAGACGGTCCGCGAGGTAAATTATCACGAGAGTAAAGTAAAAAACAAAACAAAAATTCAACTAACGTTAGTCTAACGTAGTTTTAAAATATTTTTCCGTATGTTTTCATGTATGAAAAGACCCAAAATGAACACTGTGGTTGGACTACTTGATTACTACCAGCAGATTATTTAATTATTATATCACGAAAATAGTTCACCGAAATTATGTTTCTTAAAACATTTGAGGAGAGGAATAACGCCAGTAGTTGTTGAATCTGTCTTCATTTTATATCAACAACAGTTAGTTTAAAACATTTAGTAGTTCCTTCATTCTTAAAATAATTAGGATTATTATTATTATTAATATTATTATTATTATTATTATTATTATTATTATTATTATTATAAGTACACAGTCTCATAGTCAGTTTTCAAATGTATTTTTTACTCTCTGAATCAAATGTTTTATGGTCATGATTCATCTCGTAGCTGATTGGTTTGGTTCCATGATTAAAACTCTTTATATTCAGGTTTTCTGACACGTCGGTGAAGTGAATAAACGGGAAATTCACTTCCTGTTGAGCTCTGTTGTTTATTTTAGTTGAAGTGACAATGAACAAAGAGCATTACTGGCATACTGACAGTTTAGTTTATTCTCCTAGTTGATCATATGATAATGTTTGAGTAACATGATTTTTACAGTAAGAATAATGTCCAAAGAGCCACTATTTAATGCTGAATCTTCTGCTCTTCTTTCATTCTCCCTGTACTACGACAAACACACCAAACCAAGACCAAAAAAACTAAACTATTCCACTCCTACTGTTCACAGGAACACCAGCACAGCTCTGTAACATCACCTTCATGTAATGTTTGTTATCTGAGAAATGAAGTTTATTCTACTGGAGCAGTCAGTGAAGGTCACTCTGGACCAGAGAGCCCAGCTACAAATCAGGAGCGTCCATTTTCTGCTGCTGGTCTCAGTCTGAGCTGCTCTCCTCGCCCTCCTCGCCCCCATCGCCACTTCTCGCCTAAACCTTAAATTCTGTCAGGATTTGTTGTGACTGCCAGGAATGTCACAGTCAGCCGCAGACGAAATGTTCCAGCGGCGGTTTAGCAGCGAGCCGGGCTGAGAGCACCGCAGACAGACGGAGGATCAGGGTCCGCTGCAGCTCCATACCGAGAGCCGCGGAGCAGTTGTGGCTAAATTAAGGTCCGGGGGCCCCACGGGGGTCACTGACCGAGTCCAGAGGGATCCCTGAGACAGCTGCCAGCTAAACAGCTGCAAAGTCTCAGAAGAAGAAGAAAATGTGACTGAACATAATGAATGAGAGGTTAGTCTGCACGAACCATTCAGGTCTTTGATTTGGTTTCATTTAAATGCAGCTTTAAAGGCCTTTACACACCGGGGGAGGGGGGGAATAAACAACACGGAAATGTGAAATACTCAACTGTGAATATTTAGCATCAAAACTATTGCAACACTTTTTCAATAAAAAGTGGATAGAATAGGTGAATAGTTTGAATAGAGTTTCACAGACAGAGGTCAAAACCAGCATCCTGCTGACCCAGAGCAGCGTCTGTCTGAGATAAACTGTTGATAGATCAGGGATGAACCGATAAGACTTTTCAATCCCGATACCGATAGTGATACCTAGAGGTCGACCGATTTATCGGTCGGCCGATTAATCGGGCCGATTATTTGACATTTTTTCATAATCGGCATCGGCCGATGCCTGAGCATATTAAGCCGATTATCAAGCAGGCACATCTGCGGGCAGCCCAGTGTTGTTGTTGCTGTGGAACACGTGTGACACCGCCCCTTGTGTGTCAATCAAATTGCCATTCTGCCGGGAGAAACCGGTAGGCTTAAATTCTTCTCTTTCAAAGCCCTATATATTTAATTGGTTAGATATGAAATGCTCCGACGTTATCAATTCTGTTTTTGGTAACGGAGAATTTCTCTCCGTAGGTGACGTTAGCTGCGTGCGGGGCGGAGCAGCTCTCACAGACACACACACAGAGCTTCTGCTCTTAGTAACTATGGCGGAGAAAACTAAACTTATAAAGCGTGATTACACTTTACTAGAGTTGATGCTGACAATGCTTGTCATAAGTGCAAGTTTGCGTGTGAGCGCGGAAACACGAGCAATTTGTCGAAACATTTAGCAAAAAGTTCACTTCCTCATTAAACGTGTCTACGGTCTATGGGTCCTTCATAGCGTCTATGACGTCACTGGCCTGTTTGTAGTCCGCAGCATAGCAGATATGAGCAGCAGGCTGTGTAATACGAGTGAACAAAGTTATTATTATGTTTTGATCACTTAGATTATGGCCATATAGCTTCTAACAGTGTCTGTCAACAAACATAAATAAAAAACATGCTTTAGGACAGTTTTGGAAAGGTGCTTCAAAGGTTTTGAGCCCTGCACTATTACTACTATTAACCATCATGCACAAAATAAAATATGCACTGCAGTGCAGACACAAAGTGCAAATTGGAGAGACAGACCATAAGTGTTGTTCAATAAATGTTTACTTAAGTTAAGACATTTTGTGTATTATTTGTTATTATTAAGCTGTTATATTTTATCAGATGGAGGAAAAAAAGAAAACCAGCCAAACATATCGGCAAAAAAAAAATCGGCATCATATATCGGCCATCGGCTGTCCTGATTCTGTAAAAAATCGGCATCGGCATCGGCCATAAAAAACCCATATCGGTCGACCTCTAGTGATACCTGCTCTTTGGGTATCGTCCAATATCGAGTACCGATCCGATACCAGTGTTGAATTAATAAGCTGTAAGCCTCACTGTGTGGATCAGGCCTGACTTAAACATTGCTTTACTAACTTTGTAAAACAAAATGTAACAAATAAATAAATAGATATAAACTTAGTGAATTATTTATAATTAAAATAATAAATCGTACACCAGCAACTTGAAAAAAAATCTTCAAAATTAACAGGAATTACAAAGTGTAAACCTTTTTAATGCAGCAACAAATTTGTCAAAACTTTAACAGGAATTACAATTCCAGACTATAGCGTATATAGTATATAAACATATCATTTAAGATCCAGCTATTTGAGTCAGTATCGGCCCGGTATCTGATCCGGTATTGGTATCAGACCATCCATAGAATATCTTAAACTACCGTAAGCTATTTTAGTTTCCTTTTAGTGAAATGCTCCGAGGGAATTTGTCTCTGGTAAACAGTTACACAGTGTATATGGCTTTTATTGCTTTTATTGTGAAAGGTAAGAACAGAAGAAGTGGATCTGGTCCGCTCTGCCTTTGTCCAGGGTGAAAGGAGTAATAAAGTTTTCTGTCTTGGTTCAGACTACGGAGCCTCTGTGTTGTTGTACACTATAGTGTTCGTAGTGATTGTGTCCGTTACGTACAACATGATTGGTTAATGCCTTTATTCGCGGTGGGAAAACATGCTAGTGAAGGAACTTTAAAACTGAACCTACTACAGCCGGTAAAGTCAGTCAGGATCGCGGGTCTCAGAGGGTTAAACAAATGAATTCCCAGGTTTTCAAAAGTAAACATTGGTTGCTTTTATCTGTGTTGGAACTCTTTCAGACATTGTATAAACCCAACCAGCTTTACTACCTGCCTAAAGCTCTGTTTTCAGAAGAGTGGAAACAGCCTGCATGCTCCACTGATCCTGACACACTGAACTCTATTCACACAGCCTGAGCTCTCTCCATGTATAGACGATATACAGAGCTGCTATCCTACCTGCTAAGTCAACCAGACAGCATGACCAGGTGTACGGTTACTTCAGTCACCTGCCATCAGCAGCTAATCCCACCGTGATAATCCTGACTTCCTCTACTGACCGACAGAGAGAAAACAGAGGAGTGACAACGCTGACCTGTTGACCTGACTGACTCTAGAAAGACCTTATTTAGTCTCTCAGTCATCTAGTCTGAGCTGAACCTGTGAGATGGGGGTTAGGGGTTAGAGGTTAGAGGTCACCTATACAGAGGAAACTGCTCATAGTGATCACGTCTGTCTGGGTCAAATTGATCACTATAAGAGGATGATTATTATAATCACATTTATGTTGCATCATTTCTCATGCAGATCACCATCTAATTGACATTTGTATATTTATTACATGAATACAAAGTAATGAAACGGACCGCTTCGCTATTTACTGGCTCGCTTCTTCTGCCTTTTCCCTCACCGAGGGGGAGGCTTTACCGTTTTTTGGCCGACTCTGCAGCACGAGCGTGCATGCAGAACGGCGGTAGCGGCGTGGAGGGAGATGGAGCGCCGGTCTGCATGTGTGCCGCAGAGCCGGTTCAGGATCGGAAAAAAATGTCACTTTGGGGGCGATACGTGAAGAGGTGTTATCAATCTACTTGACGAGGGTGCTGTCCCTGTGCGCATTCCTTTTTTATTCAAAGAAAATGACCTTTTCCTCGTCATGATGTCAATGTGCACGCAGCATCAGCCTCAGCCGGAAAGCAGACGGTCCATGAGGCAAAGCATTATGGGAGTAAAGTAAAAACGTTAGTCTAACGTAGTTTTGAAATGTTTTTCCAGATGTTTTCATGTATGAAAAGACCCCAAATGAACACTGTAAGCGGACTACTTGATTACTATAAGTGAATTATTTAAACAGCGTTTGCATAGGAATGATTCTTGATCACTTTAAGCGGTTGATCACTGTACTCGTACGTTTTGGGTTTAAAACGTCCCAGTCAGCTCCAGTCTTCTATTTCATCGCTGCCTCCTGACAGGACATTGGATCGACCAATCAGCTTCTGCAACCTTCACTGACCAAAGGAACGTCGGCAGAAACGTTTTGCATAATTCCTGCATAGCTCGCCTGCCACTTTCACCGTGTGGCGGCCAAACAGATAACATAAGAACATGCTGGGACGACAATGCTCCGCTCTGTTTAAATGTTCACTTCCTCATTAGAAACAAAACAAATCTCCTTCACTGTGTCCTGGTGTAAACCAGAGTGTTAAAGCTCTGATGTTAGTCGAGGTCTTTAATGCAGCTTACAGGACTAAAACTCTGAATCCACAGTGTTGATGGAAATTCAACCATCTTGTCTGATGTAAGCTGGGTGTACACTGTTGGATTTTAGAAATGTTGTTGTGTACTAACAGATGGAATAACAGAGGAAGAAGATGAGGCCGTTGGGAATCTCAACATTTTCCTCAGACCTGTTCTAAAACTATGAAGAAAAACAATATACGACTAAAATTACAATATATTAACTTATTATGCACCGAAAAATGAACTTCCATGTCCTCCGCCATTTCTGACAACATCAACAAACACGTCACAACTCGTGAACTCGGAGCTTTCAGAAACTTTCCACCTACGAGATCGTGAATACGACATGAGGGGGGGGGTCATACGGACTCTTCTGGTGAACACGGTAAACACGACCACATTTGAAGGCACCATAGGTCCGACTCTATTGTGAGTCGTGCGGCTCTAAATTCGTGCCAGAAACGGGCTAAAATCATACAGCGTATGCTCAGATTTACTGGTTGCAGGAGGAGAAACATGCTGGTGTGTGATGTATGGGAATATTGATCATAAATCATAGAGTGTCACAGAGCGGAGGAGGTATTTTTCAAAAGAATGTGACGGTGAAAATTCCTCTGAAACCAGTTTGAGAGTGAAACCTGCCGATTACACACACCAGAGGGTTGTTTTTACCTTCACTTTTGTTTTACCTTCACTTTATTAAGAGAAAACACTGTTTCCCTGCATGCAGGTATCAGGCTGGAGTTATTCTTTCTTGTTCTTATCGTCAATAAATCCCATGACCGTCTCTCAAACCTTTATGACCTCCCTACTCCCACTGGTTCTTGCTGAGGACATAAATCTTTAAAAACGCCCCACAAACATATAGTTTAATCAGTTTATATACAGACTAAGCAGCCCAAAACACACGGGACATGTTCCCTCTGCCTTGGCGATTATGTTTCAGACAAACTGTCTCCATATTAAAGCAACCAGGTGAAGCAACAGAGAGGTTGAGGCTGTTCAAACAGCAGGTTGATGGTTTGTTTAACATGGTGTTTGAGCAGCACAGGTTGACTCAGACAGAGAGGGGGGGGGTAGTAGACAGGTAGGGTGTGTCAACATCAGGTTAATGGTTTTTTCATTGAGGTCTTGTGTGTGCTCAACACAGTGGACTGCTCAGTCCTTTATCTGTCACACAATGAGGTTTTTATTAAGTGAAACTAACAAACAGAGGAGAGCATGGACTTTCTATTCCTCTTATCGTTCTTACATAACTCACAATCTTTCATTTCTTTCATACCGACAGCAGGCGGATCGCTCACATTCAGCTCTCAGGGTTGCTGTGGATCGCTCAACTCTCTTTGACAAGTTGTTCACAGAGTCTGGTTTATCTGAGAGGCAGAAAGTCACCTCTTGGTTCTCTCAACTAAGAGCGAAGCAAGTTTTTTTGCGCAACGCGATTACATACAAAGTCAATGCAAAGAGGCAAATAGACGCAAATTTGCACCGGGCGACGTGAATGTCCAGAAAGCCTCTCAGCGTTGAGTTTCTCCTCCTGCCGTCACTGACGTCCTGACGTTGTTGAATCAGAACTGGAGGAAATAAATCCGGAGCTACGATAGTCCATCATATCTGTACAGAGACCGGACCAAACTCTGTGTAGAAACCACAGACTGTCTCTGGTAGAAACAACAACGTCGCTGCCGTATTTATGCCTAGATGACTTGATGTTGAGTGTTGATGGAGCAGCTGAAATAGCCTGGCACTGATCCATCCAAACTCCATTCAGAAAACATGCATTTTAAAAGTTGTTTGCTTGTTGTCTTGCTGACAGACCTGATGAAGCATGAATTCAGACTTTTTACTAATCAGCATCATTATGTAGTTATATCGGCATCATTTTGATCCGTTTATTGCAATTAAATCACAGCACAATCTGATTATTTTGGGTTCATACCGGTAATGGTACTGTATGTGAATACAGTTCCAGAAATCACTTCCAACCCACAGTAAGTCTGTTCCTGTGGTCCTCCGAGAGGAATCTGACTGAAAGATGTCAGTGAATGTTTGCTGAATGTGGAGTTTCTAGTAGCTTTATGTCCGTATCCTTATCTGTTTTTAACCAGCAGTTATGTTCTTTCTCCCCTCGTCTCTATCATTTGTCTTTCTGCCGCAGGTTCCTGTTGGTGTGGAGAAGAGGAAGTCAATTTCAGCTGATCTCCATGTGACTTTTGTCTATTTCTGGTTCTTTGCATATTATTTGTGTATCTCTTTTGTCTGCCGTCGTGTCGCTCGGTCTCTTACTGATCTGTGTCTCATATTCATATCATTCTCAGATCCGCATTAGAAAACACTGCCACGAAAATTCACCAAAATCTTCAAATCTGTCAAATCCTCAAGTGATAAAAATCTCAAACTGCAAACTTATTTGCAGCATCTAATAAAACTACCCAACATCACATTCTGTAGGACTGAGAACATGTTAAAAGAAACATCTCCATGATTAATGCATTCAATATCCATTCAAAACATTTAACTCTCTAACTAAAAGCTCTAACTTCTGTTTTCCAACTGAGAATAACCGTCACACTCCTCAACATGTGTTTCCTGTTTGCAGGCAGCTCCATCACTAATGATATAAATCCACTCCCTCTATTGAACCGCAGTCATCCGTACGGCCTCATCACCTCCATCTCTCTCTACCTGTTGGCTCATGTTCATCCATCACTCCACTTTCCTCACTAACGTTCCAAACACAGTTCAGAACCCGTCAGAGCGGATCTGTCTGATCTAAAACAAAGAGTGTAAAGAAACAAAGAGGTGAAACTCTGGTGCTTTTATGACAACAGCTGCTGGACGGCGCTGCGGAAGCTCTGCCGCCATTTTGGACTGAAAACCCCACTGAGTCTGTGTCCATGGATGTATAAAGAGACGTCTGTAAATCAGAGGATATAAATCAACTTCCCAGTAGGAACACTTAAATATTCCTCATTTAAGTCATGATGTCCTAAAAGTAGTAAAATGAACTAACAGCTGAATCCAGAGTTATTTTCCTCTCCATAATGAACGGTCATCAGACCCACGGCACTGCACCGCCCTGCACGCTCATATGATATATCATATCAATATACCTTCTTTGTCTATAAGGCCGCTCCACATGAAGCTGAATGAAATGTAAAATAAAACAACTCATACTGTAAAGTTGGGGAATATAAAACTTGTCCCAGTTTAGTAGTTTGTGGTCAACTTCCTGGTGAAAACGTTTAAAATGACTGAGTTAAACGGAGCACCTGAATGCACCATAGTTTTGGTTTCTGTGAGGTTTAATCGTATCATTTTCTCTCCTCTCTCCTTCCTTCTTTCCTCTCCTCCCCCATCATTTCCTCCCTCCTGCCTCCTCTCTCTTCCTGTGTGTGTGTGTGTGTGTGTGTGTGTGTGTGTGTGTGTGTGTGTGTGTGTGTGTGTGTGTGTGTGTGTGTGTCCATGCCTACGTTCACCTGAGGCTAACTATTTTCCTGTCAGCAGTGAGACTTCTCTGAAACCAACCACTCCCTCCCTCCCTCCCTCTCTCTAACTATCAGGAACTATAAAGTATATCATTGATGTGACTAAGCCTTGATGACATCCCATCACATTATGGTCTGTAGTTGCAGGGTGTGTTTGTGTTTATATATGAAATCTATGGAGAACGCTTTATAGTTGTAACAGCAGGGCTTTTTATTGGCAAGAATCTTGCGATAAGATACGTATCGTGATACAGAGTTTATAATTCAATATATTGTGATTTTAAAAAAAAATCTAATTATAGGAAATCTGTCATAGTATAAAGAACAAACTGCCATATGCCATATGAGTAAAAGAAAGTTGACTTTTTTTATGCAATCGGAATAGTAAGATCTGCATTTGCATTTATCGGATGGAGGATGCATATCTGCAAATAAAATAAATTATTGACTGAGTTAATCTTTGCATATAAACTATTAATTAGAAATCAATACAAGGTTTTTCAGAATCAATTTGCAATGTATTGCAATACTCGATATTTTCGATATTTTCTTCCACCCCTTGTAAACACTGAGTCAGTGGTAGCAGACAGTAGAAACTCGGGCTGGGACGATACACCTATCTCCTGGTTCCATACTATCACGATACACCTATCTCCTGGTTCCATACTATCACGATACACATATCTCCTGGTTCCATACTATCACGATACACCTATCTCCTGGTTCCATACTATCACGATACACCTATCTCCTGGTTCCATACTATCACGATACACCTATCTCCTGGTTCCATACTATCACGATACACCTATCTCCTGGTTCCATACTATCACGATACACCTATCTCCTGGTTCCATACTATCACGATACACATATCTCCTGGTTCCATACTATCACGATACACCTATCTCCTGGTTCCATACTATCACGATACACCTATCTCCTGGTTCCATACTATCACGATACACCTATCTCCTGGTTCCATACTATCACGATACACCTATCTCCTGGTTCCATACTATCACGATACACCTATCTCCTGGTTCCATACTATCACGATACACCTATCTCCTGGTTCCATACTATCACGATACACCTATCTCCTGGTTCCATACTATCACGATACACCTATCTCCTGGTTCCATACTATCACGATACCTGGGTGCGATACATAGGTGAATAATAGTTCCTGACAATGATCCTGATATATTTGACTTCAGGAAATCTCTGACTACATACAGGCTGAAAATCAAACATTTTTACTGGATCAATTTAGAGATTTTCCAAAGTAAAAGTCCCTAAAAGTGTGTGATTCCACTTTTTCCCTTCATGGTATAGAGTTAAAAAAGTTAACAACAATCATAATAAATCGTAATATCGTATTGTTATACTTAAAAATCGCAATACATATCGAATCGGCACCAAAGTATCATGATAGTAGGGAGATTGTGTGTGTGTGTGTGTGTGTGTGTGTGTGTGTGTGTGTGTGTGTAATGTAATTGTGCAGTAGTGTGTGGGAAAATCCTGTATTTTACTGTCTCCACACACACATAATTATATAGACAGGACTGATTATAAAACACAGTAATGCAGTCATAACCACTATTTACTATGGTGTGTGTGTGTGTGTGTGTGTGTGTGTGTGTGTGTGTGTGTGTGTGTGTGTGTGCAAATTGAACACGGCTGTAGCTCAGTGTTGAAAGCTATTTGCTATTCTACACAGACACACACACACACACACACACACACACACACACACACACACACACACACACACAGAGGCTGTGTCATTCTCAGTTCACCTTCAGTACAGGATGATAACACACACAGATTAATTTAAACACACACACACATTTTCAGTGAACACACTCTCGTGGAAGGAGGGGAGGTCAACGGTTGTTTTGAGCGACATTTTCCTCCTAAGTCGAGTTAACGAGGAGAATAAATGTAATACTCAAACATTCATCAGACCTTCAGTTCTACATCAGGAGGAGCTGATGGGTCAGAAAAGGACAAACAGAGAGAAAGAATGGAGGGAATCAGGAGAAGAGGAGGAGGAGAAGGAGTCAGAAGGAGTAGAGGAGTGAAGGAACGTATTGAGCATGTCAGGACGGAGGGAGTGAGGAAGGTCGATGGCTCATGATGTCACTGCTGATATCGCCGAGACAGAAATCAATACGCTGTCTGTCTCTCTCCAGGAGAACTTAAAGGTCCCATGATGCTTTACTCACACACTCATCTGCACCCACAGTCCTCAAAACCTTTTTGAGCCCGTTATTAAGGCTGTAACGGCTCATGTGTTCATGTCAACGCTCCGCTGCACGCAGAGTACACGGGATGATCTAGAGCTGGGACGATTCACCTATCTCCTGATTCAATACTACCACGATACCTGGGTGCAGATTCGATGTGTATTGCAATTCGATATTGCGATTTATTGCGATTTTTATTAACTTGTTTAAAACTAGACCATGTGAAAAAGTTGAATCATACACTTCTAGGGACTTTCATTTTTTTCAGCAATCCAAAAATCAAAGAATAAAGACATTTCCCTCACAGATTAGTGGTATTTTCTTTTTAATTTATAAGGGACATGTAATGTTTTATACTTCTGGTGAATATAATCCAATCAATCTTATTTCCATATTTTGTATATACAGTTCCCTTTGTTAACACTTATTTTGAAAAGCGGACGTAGTCCCACGTATCTACTTCCTCTAACTTCTCCAAGTCCGTCTCTAGCTCTCCCGTCAGCTCCGTTCTCTTTATCCATCCATGGTCAGCGCCATCGGGGCCGTTTCAATGCATTTAACAGAAATGTCAGTATATGGGTGCTCTACAGTTGTAGCGTCGGCTCATTTGACCACGGAGACGAGAGCGACGGCCGGCTCGACCGCACGTTACCGCGATACGATAACGTTTCCTGTCCGTGACAGAGTTAGCATGCAGCTTTAGCCGTGATGTCTAGCTCTGCTTTTCCTGCAATGTGTGAAACCCAAAGTGTTTCCATCCTTTACTGGATGTGTAGTGTTTACCACGCTGGATTTAACATGTGAGGGTGCAGGTCGTATCCACGACGACCCTCCAACGTTTTATACTTTCTGAGGTTTGTTTTGGTTGACGGATACGGAACGGATACGGAACGGATATGACGTCACGTTACTCAGACTACAACAATAAAAGCGGTAACTTCCTTCTACCTCCACATAGACTCAAATGAAGCAAATACATCGATTCTGGCATTAAAAAATAGATTTCAAAATCGTAAAAAAAAAAACTGATACATTGGTAAATCGATTTTTTTTCCCACCCCTAATGTTGAGGTTAGAAAAGGTGATGGAAGAAGCAGCATAATTGCCCACTCCCATGTTGATAAGAGTATTAAATACTTGACAAATCTCCCTTTAAGCTACATTTAGAACAGATAGAAAATGTGCGATTAATTTGTGATTAATCGCAATTAACTATGGGCTAATGCAATTAACTATGGGCTAATGCGATTAAATATTTGAATCGATTGACAACCCTATGTAGAACAAAACTTTAACATCTCTTCAGCTTCCTGCACCATTCTATTATAATATCTTAGTGTATTTCGTTTTGTTTTGTGCTGTATTATGGGATACATTAACATTCAGTTTGTCGAGGCGTTTGTCCTCTTCACGGCGTGTTATGATGCCCTCAGGAGAGACTTATCTCAACAGCAACCCTCTCCTTAATTAGACATGACTTCAGTGTGTGTGGCAGATGGAAGGAGTGCCCCCGTTGGGTTTCTGCCATGTTGCTAAAATACCAGGATGTGATGCCACAAGCTCTGAATCACACACACACACACACACTCAGCATAACCATCCCTGTTCCCTGTTATCTGACAGCAGAAGTGACTCATGAGTACAGCTCACTGGTCTTCTCACCACCACAGGATGTCTGCAAGTTTCATCACGTTACATCCAGAAACTAAACGGCAACCGCCTCATGTTCCTCCAACTCTTCATCTCATCTACAGCTAACCTCTCACAACAGCTATAGGTGACCTTCCTGTCTGTTTGAACCAGGATGGAGTCCGTTATTACAAAAATAAAACAATTAAATCTTGAAAAATAAGCACCAGTACACACGAGAGTCATCTTGAGATCCACTCTTACACAATGTTCCTGTATTTGAAGACTGAATCATCATCTGCGGTTCCATCATTTCCACAGAACAGGACATCGGGCCTCACACGGGAACAACTGGAACAAACACATCTGTTCTGAATTATGAGAATTTGTGGCATTTCTCTGCAGGTATGAAAGAAATTCAGGAGTGGTCCAGACCTGCCGTACGAGTCACGTAATCTACACGAGTCTGACTTTCTCCTCACACAATGCCTCGATCTGCGTGAGTTTAACCCTCTGAGACCCACAATAGACCTGTTTTGGTCTTTTTTAGGGGGGTCCAGGGGGTCTTTAGGGGGAGATAGCAGGTCAACAGTAGATGTCACATAGAAGTGGTGTACATCATCTGAAAGCTGGGAACCTGAAGATTAATTTGAGATGCAGCTCAGCACTGTGGGTCAGAAATAAACATTAATTAATTGATTAATTATTTAAAATAAATTGTAAAAGTGTATAAGGGTTTAGAACATTATGATAGAAGTATATGATGACCATCCCCATTCTCTATTATGTCTCTCTATTATAAAGTTGTTGCAGCAATTTTTGGGTTGATACCATTTGTTCCACAGATTTGGTGCTAAATTTAACCATTTTTACCACTGGAGAATTTATACAAATTATCAATAATCCCTCCAGAATACCACATTAAGACACCAAGACCTTGAGGAACACCAGAGAAAAAGTCATGCTGGGATTTGGGATTTAAAAAAAAATGGAGATTTCTGCAAGAATTGTATGTTTCTGCGATTGGATGGCGAGCACTTCTGTTGTGTAAACTGCTCAGAAACCCCCTTATTGTCAATCTAGCTAGGAAAGCCATCCATCCTCTGAATGCTCTAGGTCTGTAGTTTGATCCATCCATCCTCTGAATGCTCTAGGTCTCTAGTTTGATCCATCCATCCTCTGAATGCTCTAGGTCTCTAGTTTGTGGCTGTAAAGTTTCATGAGGCTGTGATTATCCTAGAGGTCACCACAGGTCATTTTATACAGTGAGGTCAAGTTTTCAGAAATGGTCTCACTATAATGAAATGGAGGGGACCCGTGGGTCATATTGTGTGACTTTGGTTAGTTCGGATTCACCAAAGTCGCACAATAACACAAACAAACTAACCGATCAATGCAGCGGTAGACTAGCAATTTGCCTGTTCTGTGAAGTAAAATTAAGGTTTTTTCCAATGGAGTCTGGTGTCTTTGGCGAGAGCGTAGATAGATACGTTTTCAGTTCCCCATCAGAAAGGGCTGCTTGGCAGCAAGGTCGCCTACTGTAGGTATAATATTCTCCCATCTTTGATTTAGAAAGATGTTTCTTTGCATCTAACATCATAGCAGATGATTCCCTCTTTATGTCTGTGACTGTAACAGCACAGCGCTGCTCTGATGACACATGCTTTTCTATTAATATTCATTAGATTTAAGAGTTTCAGGTCCTCTAATACGACTACTGACTTGGCTAAACCTGTTATCTTCTAGTGTCAAAGTCTTATTTCTGCAAGTTTAGGATGAGAATATGAAAATGTTCTTCCATCAATGTGTTAAACAATAAAAACGTTGGCGACAGTTTGAGACTTAAATATTATATAAAATGGTTTATACAGTGAATGTGACATCAAGCGGGAAACGAGGACGACCACAGTAGCAGTTCCACATGCGTTGAGTATAAACACGTCTGTTTTTGTGTTATCTTGACAGAAACACGGTGTAAGCAGAACTCCAGACAACACGTCAATAATCACTCAGCACTACGACCGGTCCAATAATGGATCTCTGAGCCAAACACTCCGGTATTGATATTTTCATTATCCAATAAAAGCTGATAACAATAAACCCAACTAACGATTATCTTCATTATTGATTAATCTGCTGATTAGTTCATCAATCAGTCGATTAGTTGTTTGGTCTGTAAAACAGCAGAAAATAGTGAGAATCAGAACATCACAGAGCCCAGTGTGATGTCTTCAGATTACTGTTTGTTCGACCGACAGTCCAAAATCCAAAGATATTCACTTCACTATAATGTAGGACTGAGAAAAGGGTAAAGTGTACTGTAGCTCTAATATCAACACATAATGATGAGGATCCCTTTAATGTGTTTAGTGAAGAATTGTGACCAAGATGTATTCACTAAAAGGGACATTTAGCTGACATATACACATAAAACTAACAGCAAATATAACAGTAAAATGTATTAAAAACAACTACAAAGAACAAAACAAAAAGATATCAAATGCAGCCAAGTACTGTGTGGGTCGATGGAGATTATGAGCAATGACTAATTCTTCTATATATATTCATTTATCATTTTGTTTCCCAGTATTCGTTTGGCATCACTCAACTGTAGTTACTGCAGTTTCTTCTTTCTTATTGTCTAATATGCACCGATGCCCAACATATTTGTGAGAAGCTCAGATTAAGGCCTTTACACACCGGGCCGGGGGGGGATTTTGAATATATTTTGAATTCATGAATACTTAAACGCAGAATATTATGTTGAGAAAAAGAAATTATTTTTTTTTCCGGAACAAGAACAATTTTTCAGAGCTTTTGCACCGTGAATAAAGTCATAAACCAATCACGTTGTTACGGAGTAGTATCGCTCAGAAGGAATGGAAGAAGAGAAGTGTTGCGAGGTAACGTAAAACATATTGCGGGGAAATGCAAAAGTAGTCCAAACCAAGCCAACTTTATTACTCCTTTCAACCTCGACAAGGGCAGCGCAGACCAGATCCACTCCTTCTGCTCTAACCTTTCACAATAAAAGCCCTAGACATGCAATATTTCAACTCACACGACAGTTCGTGAAATAGTCACGAAATTTAATCTATTTAATTTGTCTTTTGTGGGTTTTCCTACGAATGTACAGCAACACGTGTCACGTGTCAATTTCCGCTCCAGTCTTTTCAAAATAAAAAACTTAGATAGGCTTAAGAAAAAAAACGACTTGGTTAGGTTTAGGCAACAAACTACTTAGTTAGGTTTAGGGAAAGATGGCGGTTTGTGTTAAAAAACTCTAGAAGTGCTGTAACTTAAGTACGGATGTTACGAGACAAATAAATCAACGTTGACTTCTGGTTTCACGGGACATGAACAGCGGTGTCCTGGTGAAAGTCTGGTGTTTTTAGACCCACCCGTCCACCCCGACCTCCTCCCTACCGGATCGGATATCGAGCCGATACTGACTCAAATAGCTGGATCGGGTATCGGTGACAATGGGGCCGATCTATTCAATTCAGTTCTACGTTTATATACTAAATACATTATAGTCTGGAATTTTAATTCCTGTTAAAGTTCTGACCAATTTGTTGCCGCTTTAAAAAGGTTTACACCTGATTTGTATTATTTTAATAATAAAGAACAATTCACTAAATTTAAATTACGTTATCTACTGTATGTATTTAATTGTTATAAGTTTGGAAAGCGATGTTTAAGTGTAGCCTGATGTTGTCTTACACATAACAGAATGATCCCAGTCACTTCCACACAGTGAGACATACAGCTGATTAATCAAACACTGGTATCAGATCGGTACTCGGTATCGGTCGATACCCAAATCCCAGGTATCGCTATCGGGACTGAAAAAGTCGTATCGGTGCATTCCTAATCGGTCAGGCTCCACTCAGTACAAACGTTGCAGCAACGACTCCACAAACACCAGAGTCATTCGGCCTATTTTGATGCAAAATGATGCGTTCAGGGCCGACTGGAAAAGTAGAGGCTGCTAACGATGAACATCTGAGGGCAGTGAAACACAGACAGACAGACAGACAGACAGACAGACAGACAGACAGACAGACAGACAGACAGACAGGCAGGCAGCAAAGGGCAGCCTGCTTAACAAACATCAAAGAGCACACAGCTGGTAAAATCCACCCCCATCCAGCTCTGTTACCCTCTCAGATGGCCCACTTCCAGCTTTGACCTCTGCTCATTCATTACCCAATCAACATCTACAGCCACTCGCTCTACATCCACACAATAATAACCTGCTTTTTATACGCATCTCAAGCTTACTCATTCATTTCTGGGACTCTTTATTTTAAAACTCACCTAGTTTTAGCATCATTATAATACCATTGTAGTGTTATTTTAAGCTTCCCAGCATTTTATGAGTCAACCAGTCTAAGAAGTAGGGCTGTGTGTTGGCAAGAATCTGATGATACGTATCACTATACGGGGCATACGATTCAATATATTGTGATCCTGTAAGCATATATATGTGATGTTTTAAATCTAATTTTAGGAAAACTGTGGGATCTGCATTTGCTTTTATAACCGTCCCTCTAACATCACAACACTACTGTGAGAGGGATCATATCTTTGCAAATGAAATAAAGTATTGACTAAGTTAATATTTGCATGTAAACTTAGTTAAAACAGTGTTTTTGAGAATCGATACAGTATCACAAAACATAATATCCCGATATTCGATATTTTCTTACCCCAACTAAGAAGTATGAGGTTATGACTGTCATAATAAAAGGAAGAAATGCAGGAAAATCTCCTTTAACAATGAATGGAGCAGCCATTAACTACTACTGATTTTCATCAAGTCTACTTTATTTTAAATCTAAAAACTGCTAGGTGCTGCCTTTGTAAGTGTAAAGTGTAAATTAAATGACTTTTAGAGGAGTAAATAAACAATTATGAAAAGAAAAGAGGTGATTGCCAGATACCAAAAGTAATAGCACAGAAAAAAATAAAGACAGAAATGAGAAGAATTAAGAGAAATATTCTGCAAAAGAATTTTAAAAAGTAAATATAAAATATAAAGTACTTATTTATCAGAATCAGAATCAGAAACTCGTTTATTGCCAGGTGTATCAGGTTTACACTAGGAGTTTGCTTTAGTGGGTTAGTGCAATAAGCAGTAAAAAAAAAAATAACAGTAGGATAATTAAAGTGTTAGAATAAAATAAGAATAAAAAATTGAAATCTACCAATATACAATATTATGAGTATTATATAATACAAGACAGAAATGAGAAGAATTAAGAGAAATATTCTGCAAAAGAATTAAAAAAATAATGATAAAATGTAAAGTACTTCTTTATAAATAAATACATTATTATAAAATAAATATAAATAAATAAAATTATAAATAAATAAATTAAAGTAAATATATATATATAATGTAAAGGCAAAGGAAATAGAAAATAAAAGTTATATTTGTTTTTACCTTCATGTCGTTCATGATGAGCTGGAAGAGCCCTCCCAAGGCGCTGCATTCCTTCTCTATACCCGCATCCATTTTTCCACAGGCTCGGAAAAAAATCCTCCAAACTTTTTACCTCCCAAGAAAAAAAAAAAAAAAAAAAAAAACTTCCAGCCAAAGTTTAGAAATACTCCAGCAGAATGAATAGAGGCTTTTTTTTATATTTAATGAAGGGGGGAGAGTTACAACACCCCAGAGGGGCAAAGTCCACCTTTTAAAAAAAAAAAAAAAAAACGGCCAAAAACAGGAGTTGGAAAAAAAAAAAAAAGGAGTAAAACAGGAGTTAAATCCAGGTCGCGAGACGACCGTTGGTCTCCGGTTAGCCGATGCTAGCAGCCGGCCAACTGGATAAACATCCCATAAAACACCACATCTCGGCTGAAGCACACAGAGAGACTGTCTGGGGAAATGTCTGGCAGCTTTTAGGCAAGTTTAGCCCGGCTGGTTTCAACCCGGGTAAAAGGAAAACACGGCTAACCGCAGCTAAGCTAACTCCGCTAGCAACCTGTGACCGTGTGTGTGTGTGTGCGTGTGTGTGTGTGTGATCCCTGATCAATCAGTTCTCCTACATTAATCGATACGGTTCTTATCTGGTGTCTTTAACCTCCTGAAGTGAATCCGGGTGGTTTCATGTTGTCTTCTGAAGAGTTCCTGACGGGAGACGCAGCTGTTTGTTTCTCCTGCAGCTGCTCCGATGGGAGTTCTAACCTAAAGTGAATGAGAGGATCCCCCGAACACCGAGGCGAGCTAGCAAGCTAGCCACAGTGATGCTAAACACACATCCGGCCCGGAGTTTCACAATAAAAAAGCATTTAATCCATCAATCAAAATGTGCTCCTCTCATTTTTTTTTCCAATATTTTAGTAAATATATTTCACAGTTTAAAAATAATTTAAAAATAAAATAAATTCTACAACAAATAAAATGTAAGGAAAGCAAAAGAAGATGAATAAAAAGAAAAAAAACAATCAGGGTCTGTTAAACCATTGGAATAAATTTGTAGATTTTTCATTACAAAAAATTCAGCAAATATATTTCACAGTATAGAAATAATATAAAAAATTAAATAAATTATACAACAAATAAGAAGAAGAAGAAGAAGAAGAAGAAGAAGAAGAAGAAGAAGAAGAAGAAGAAGAGAGAGAAGAGAAGATGAATAAAAAAAACAATCTGGGACTGTTAAACAATTGGAATAAATTTGCAGATTTTTATTACGAAGAATTTAATATATATATTTCACAGTTTAAAAATAATATAAAAATAAAATAAATTCTACAACAAATAAAATGTAAGGAATGAAAAAAAGAGGATAATATTAAAAAAAAAAAAAAAAAAATCTGGATCTGTTAAACAGTTGGAATAAATTTGCAGATTTTTCATTATAAAAAAAATCTGTAAATATATTTCACAGTTTAAAAATAATATAAAAATAAAATAAATTCTGCAACAAATAAAATGTAAGGAAAGAAAAAGAGGATGAATATTTAAAAAAAACAATCAGGATCTGTTAAACAGTTGGAATACATTTTCAGATTTTTCATAATAAAAAAAAATCAGTAAATATATTTCACAGTATAAAAATAATATAAAAAATAAAATAAATTATACAACAAATAAAATGTAAGGAAAGGAAAAGAAGATTAATAAAAACAAAAAAACAATCTGGATCTGTTAAACAATTTTAATAAATTTGCAGATTTTTATTAAATTTAGTAAATATGTTTCACAGTATAAAAAGCATATAAAAATATAATAAATTATACAACTAATAAAATGTAAGGAAAGGAAAAGAAGATGAATTAAAAAAACAACAACAACCAGGGTCTGTTAAACAATTGAAATAAATTTGCAGATTTTTATTACATTATTACAGAAAAAAAATGTAAATATGTTTCACAGTATGAAAATCATAAAAAAAAAAAAAAAATTATACAACAAATAAAATGTAAGGAATGGGACAGTATAAAACAAAAAATAAAATAAAAACAATCAGGGTGTATGTTTGAAATGTCTAAATAATTTAATAGTTTTTGCCAATTTAAAATGTTTGAGTTTTTCAATCATAGTCAAATATGTTTTAAAATCAGTAACTTTAAAAGTATAAAAGGAGGGTATTCTTTTAAGCAATATTATTTTATGAATATAATATTTTGCAAAGATATTAATCAAATTAATTATGTAAATGTGTTCCTTTCAAATAGGTTAGTAGTGGTGGAGGAATTCAGGGAGGGGGGTTTGTATGTATATGTTGTGACACATATTATTGTACTTTGTTTAAGAAATAATATTTAACAACTGCTAATTGGCAAAAAATAAAGGTTTGGGTCTCCTCATTTTTGCAGTATTGCTGTTTGGTTTATTAAAGCAAACCTCTCAAAATAAAATATCTTATCTTTTGTTCTTTGTGTCTCATACTGTTTTTATGTGCAAATTAAACAAATCTTACTTTTTATAAGCTGAAATAATCAAGCACTTGTATTTCAAGTTCTCTACGAATTTTAATGTACATTGAAGCTCATTTGTATGGATGACTAACTTGTAAACTAATTTTTTTTAAATATGCCTTTATTTTAAAGGCCTTACAGTTTCCGGTCAACGCTGAGTTCGCTTCGCTTGACGAAGCTGTGAGTCTGTGGATGGAGGAGGTGTGTTGAGTGACGAAGACGCGGCGATCCGGTGGGGCGGAGTTAAAGGAAAGATTTAACCCCAACAGGAGAACATATTATGACTTTATTGACACCTAACAGAGAGGTTTATTTATTTATTTATTTATTTATTTGCTTATTTGTTACCTCCATGCAGAAAATGAGGAGGGGGCCCACCGTTATTTAAAAAAAATATATATCATTATTATTATTTATTTTTATTAGGGCTGTCAGTCGATTAAAATATTTAATTGTGATTAATCCCAAATTAATCACACATTTTATAAATATGCTGCTTTATGCAAATGTATGTATATATTTATTATTGGAAATCAATTAACAACACAAAACAATGACAGATATTGTCATGAAACCCTCACAGGTACTGCATTTAGCATAAAACAATATGCTCAGATCATAACATGTACTGACTTGACTCTGACTTGCCCCAAAACTGCATGTGATTATCATAAAGTGGGCATGTCTGTAAAGGGGAGACTCGTGGGTACCAATAGAACCCATTTAGATTCACATATCTGGAGGTCAGAGGTCAAGGGACCCCTTTGAAAATGGTCATGACAGTTTTCCCTCGCCAAAATTTAGCGCAAGTTTGGAGCGTTATTTAACCTCCAGCCTGCTACAACCTAAAAATCGCAAGTTGTGTGAGTGCGTTAAAGAAATTAGTGGCGTTAAAAACATATATATACATATATATATATATACATATGTGAACTTCATCAAACACCCAGGCTGGTCATATCTAGTTCATATTTATTTTATTATGTAGCAACCAGCAGATAATAAACACAGAGTCACAGTGTATTTAACTTATTCACCCGGCAACAAGCTGAGTCACAGCGCCGGCAGCCTTCCTCCCAGTCTGATTACCATGGCAACTAGCATGCCACAGAGATGTGTGTGTGCGTGTGTGTATTCTGCTGAATCACGGGATCACCATATCTACCCACCAAACAACAGGCTGGTTTCCATGGAGACCAAAGCATCAGTGTCCTAGCCAAAAAACAACAATAAAACTCTTAATTGTTCTATTTTTAGACTGGGGTCTGGTTCAGACTGTGATTGGATTACATGCAGCTACAACAATGACATAATCAACCAATCAATACACATACAAGACAGTTAAGTTAAACCAATAAAAATCATCCATCCCTCTGGCTGTTTTTATGCAACACAGTCTCACAGCAGTTTGTGAAATAGTCACAAAATTTAAGCTATTTGATTTGTGTACATAGACACGAATTTCCCTTTTTTTTTCGTGACTCTTTTCAAAGTAAAACTTAGTTAGGTTTAGGAAAAGATCAACTTGGTTAGGTTTAGGCAACAAAACTACTTAGTTAGGTTTAGGAAAAGATCGCGATTTAGGTTAAAATAACTCCGGAAGTGTAGACGAGGGGCTTTATTTCCTTGTTGACGGAGAGGGGAGGGAGGGGGGGGGTAGCAGCAGCTCGCTGGAGAGCCGGCCACAGAGCAGCAGAGAGGGGAGGGAAAGAGAGAGATACCTGCTGAGACAACACGACCCTTTTTAACATTACTCTAATATCTGGAGGGAGATCAGTCCACTCGTTTGTTTCTGTAACTGAAAAAGCAGTTTGAGTAACGTAAATTTTGTTCGGCAATGTTTTCTATCCGCCGTCTCCCCTCGTTGATAATCCTGTTTGTCTGACTTCACTTTGAGCTGTTAGAATAAATAGTTTAAATCTGCAGTATCTTATAAAGTAAACCAACAGAACATAAACAACTAAATCAAAGTTGTATTTTTCGATAATATGGTAATAGAGGTACGAGTTCGTTCTCGTTGTCCGGTGTTTTAAGAGCTGAGTTTTCTCTTCCACTCTCCAGTGAACGTGCGGCGGAGACGCGCTTTGAGTTCACGCTGGTGCACGCGTAACTTAAGTACGGAAGTTACGTGACAAAAACTAGCCTACTTAGTTAGGTTTAGGCATCAAAACTACTTAGTTAGGTTTAGGAAAAGATCGCGGTTTGGGTTAAATTAACACCGGAAGTGCTGTAACTTAAGTACGGAAGTTACGTGACAAAAACTAGCCTACTTAGTTAGGTTTAGGAAAAGATCGTGATTTGGGTTAAATTAACACTGGAAGTGCTGTAACTTATGTAAGGAAATTACGTGACAGAAAATAGCCCACTTAGTTAGGTTTAGGAAAAGATCGCGATTTAGGTTAAAATAACTCCAGAAGTGCTTTAACTTCAGTACGTAAGTTACGTTACAAAAACTTCTTAGTTAGGTTTAGGCAAAGGTCGCGGTTTGGATTAAATTAACACCGGAAGTGGCATAAATTAAGTACGGAAGTTACGTGACAAATAAATCAACTTTGACTTGTAGTTTCACACGGGACATGAACAGCGGTCTCCCGGTGAAAGTCTGGTGTTTTTTGACCCACCCATCCACCCCGACCTCCTCCCTACACAGTGTTCGCTGCTCTTTGTACTTCCTGGTTCACAATTACGTGGATTACATACAAATTGATTTCGTGCTGACCATCAGGAAAAAAATGTTTGATTCGTGTCTATGTACACGAATCAATACATTAAATTTTGTAACTATTTTATGAGCTGCTCTGTGACTGGGCTGGTTTAAAGGTGAGCCAGACTCTTATTTTGGTACAGGAAGTGTTTACGTGTGATCAAAGCAGAGCTGATAGAGACTCATACAGGAATCACATGTTCTGATTTGACTTTACTGACTAATCAAATTCACCTTTCAGTCACACTAGCAGGTTTGTGAAAGAAGGCACAGAGGTTATACGAGCTAACAAACTACACATGACTTTAATTAAAAGTCTGCTGAACTCAGATCTGTCTTCAAAAACAGATCAATGAAGAGTTGAATAATAATAACATCCTCTACAGTGGTGGAAAGTAAAAAAAAAATATTTGTTAGTGATAAACATGTATTTGTTAGTGATAATCCCAAAAAAGAGCCAGCGAAATACTGGAGGAACTGATTGAATCTATGTTGTTCTTGTGTTTCAGGCCTCTTGGAGAACATCAATACATGGAACGGCAGAAAAACTAATAAAGATTTTTAATTTGGGTATTTATTTTCACATTTATACAGATTTCTTATCAAATATTAATTATAATTTTAGTTTGATTTTAACAGATGAAACAACAAACAAAAAAACGACAGTACAGATATTTAATGTGACTATTTTCTTTCAAATGTAATCGACTTTAACTATTTACTTTGCCTTTAATGCGTATTCCTTTTTACTCAAACAAACAACAAGTTTTACCTTATATAATTTGATCTTACAGACTACAGAGATCAATACGAACAGCATATAGTTTCAGAAAAAGGGAATGTGACCGACAGCAAGGCCGCCACTTCTGGAGGGTAAAGAGTGAGAGCGCCATCTGCTGGTTGTTTACTACAAGTATCAAAAGATAACACTAAACACTGCAAAATGAATAAGATTCACAAGTAGTATACTGTATATAGTGTACAGTCAGACACAAAGGCAGGCTAACGTTATGGCTTTCATTTTGCAAGATACCAGTAGATTAAATATGTAAGGGATAATGTACAACGAGCTGGTCATTGTTGTGAAATAAACCCTGACAACAATGACACGCTAGCTGTACATTATCCCGCTTATTACACGGCTACTTACTGAAGAAATCAACAATTTGACACAAAAACGGTCCTCCAGAGTCTGACATCAGAACTGCGCCCATAGCAACGGTCTGTTATACATAGCAACGGTCTGTTATACGTAGCAACGGTCCGTTATACGTAGCATCGGCCCGTTATACGTAGCAACGGCCCGTTATACATAGCAACGGCCCGTTATACATAGCAACGGCCCGTTATACATAGCATCGGCCCGTTATACATAGCAACGGCCCGTTATACATAGCAACGGCCCGTTATACATAGCAACGGCCCGGATGATTGTGTGATGATTAACTAACTATAATTTTGTAATATACGGCCCCGTTGTCTCTGTTTAGCGTCTGTTTTATTCCTGACTCAGCTGTTTAACTCCTGCGCAGGCATTCACTGGTGTGATTTTAAGCGGACGATCACCTGAAGTGTTAAAGTATGGAAACAGTCTGGCGGTGAAAGTGTGTGTGAAGGTGTGAAGGTGTGTGTCCGGATCAGAGAAAGACAGTCTTCCTCCGTCCCAGTCCAGATGAACTCTGATCCTCTGGAGCGTCTTCATCACTGGGAGGACAGCGGGGGGACCAAATGTGGAGACTGCTTTGTATTCACCATTAAGGAACCCAATTCTCCATAAATTACACGGATGATTTCCCTTCTTCTGGACAGACTCTGCTGCCACACCCAGGACCCAGTCTGGATTGTCCCCGACCTCGACGTCCCAGCTGTGAGTCCCTGATTTGAAGCCCTCGGAGCCCAGGACAGAGCGGTAACCATCAAACCTCTCTGGGTTTTCAGGAAGCTGCTGTTTGTCTCCACATCTCACACTGCTCAGATCTTCAGACAGGATGAGTTCTGGACCAGCAGTGTTTGGGTCCAGAATCACAGGAGTGTAGGAGACCATGTCCTTCATCTTGTTCCAGATGTTGAAGGTGAGGTTGCCCAGGTGTTTGGCCTGGTCTATCAGAGCTCCTGAGAGCAGCTGTGAATCCTCCAGCAGGAGGCGCTGCTGGACTCTTTCCACTGCAGCCTTGTAGTTGTGCAGGAATGAGACGTCTTCAGCTCTCAGCTCGTCCTCTGTGGTTCTGACTGTGTCTGAAACAGCTGCTATCTCTCTGCTCACAGCCTCCATCTTCTCCTTCATCATCTGACTCTTCTGCTCCTCTTCCTCCCTCAGTGCAGCCATCCTGGCCTCCTCTTCCTCTTCTAGAAACTGGTGAAGCTTCTTAAACTGATCCTTAATCTGCCTCTCTGTGTGTCGGACCTGGACCTTCATGTGTTCTGATGTTTCATCACAGTTTCCTTTAACTTGTTCACAGAGCTTCAGTTTGTCCTGTAAGAGCTTCAGGGATTTCTGCAGCTCCTCTCTGTGATCCTGTGCAGCTTCACTGATGGGTCTGAATCTGTGGTTGTTGTGTGTTTTTGAATCTCTGCAGACGAGACACACCGGCTGCTGATGGTCCAGACAGAAGAGCTTGAGTTTCTCCCAGTGCAGACTGCAGAGAGTCTCTGAAGATCTCTCCAGTAAGAACGACTCACACAGGTTCTTTAGTACCAGGTTACATGGCGGGTTTCTCATTTGAGATTCGCTCTTACAAAGTGGACACGCCTGTGTTTGTTTCTCTCTCCACCAGCTCTGCAGACAGTCTTTACAGAAGCTGTGGCTACACGACAGGCAGACAGGATCTCTGAAGATGTCCCGACAGACCGGACACGAGAGATCCTGTTCTAATCCAGAGGCCATTTTCTCTCTGACGGACGCTGTAAACACACCAGAGGCCTGTTTCACCAAACCAAGATAAGGGATTAAGCCGGGGTTTTCCGGTTATCCTGGCTCAGTTTAGCCTTGATTCGGTTTCACGAAAGCAGTGGCACATAAGTTACCATGGAGATTTATTCTGTGCAGCTAGCCTGCTCCAGACCAGGCTAACAGCCAGGCTTAGTTTATCCTGGTGCCTTATCTGTTCAGTCAGAAGTCACTCTGATCGGAAAACAATGTGTTTTTTACAATTAGTCCATGATCTCATGCATGAATTTTACCTTATTTGTATTAGCCTGCATTAAAATACCATATTTTAATGCTGGCTAATAAAAATAAGTACTTAACTGAATACATACCACCATTCAGTTCAGTACTGTCATTTTAACATTGTGATCATCATTAATTTTCATTTTTATAATCATTCATGTGATAGTCATTATTACAGTTATATTGTGTTTATGAAGACTGCTGTTCATATTGTTGTTAGAGGTTTGATGAATATATTATTGATTAGAAATGGCTGATAAAGTTGACTGGACCAGTAACTATATAGTGTTTCTGTATATTCATGAAACAACAGGGAGAGGACACCACAATGCTTTTTGACCTTTTATTTTTCTTGGATCACTTGTCTGCTGGGGGAGACAGAAATAGCAAAGATTAATACATTGTGTTACTGTGTATACTTACAGTGTACATTGAAATGATCACTTACTTCTCTTTCTGATACCCTCAGTATGTATTGTTAAGTGTGTGCTGTACAGACATCTGACAGTTTGTGAATTCTGTAAAACACATATCAGTTCTTAATTCTGCATGGTGTGTGGATGTCCTACACTCACTACGATGCCAGGCTGCTCTCAGGCTGTAGAGTATCTGGGTTCTGTTAAAATGATGTTTTCTATGAGCACCACATAACTGACTTCTTATCCATTATGGACTAAATAAGTTTTTCCACTAGACTGACATGTAGGCTGCATCCAGCCTTCTTTCTTTCTTTCTTTCATCCTTTCTTTCTATATAAATAATGGTCGTAATAGGGCACACCATGCACGATTCCTGCTGTGCAGATTAAGGTGTTTTAAAGAATTCACAAACTGTCAGATGTCTGTAGGCATACAGCACACACTTAAAAAAGCAAATATAGTTTGCAGAGGTGCAAATATCAATGAAAAAAGTGATTTATTTAAAAAGAGTCGACATTTATAACCACAAAAGACGTGCAGGACTTGGACCTGGATATGGAGATAAAAAGAAATTGAGGAAATTAGAAAGAGAAGTAAGTGATCATTCCAGTGCACGCTGTAAGCATGTATGTAACATAATGTGTTAATCAATGTGTGTATATATATATATATATCTATATATAGATATAGATATATATATATATCTATATATATATAGATATATATATATTAGTGGTTGTAATTAATCTTCATGGTAAATTTCCTAAATAATATATTAACTTCCACCGCTCACTTTTAAGGCGAAGTGAGAGTAACTCCTTCAATAACAGCACTCACAGGTGAGTGAATGTAACGTTATCGGCTATTTTTAGATTACTTACGAGTTGAGTCGCTCCGCTATTGTCTGCCACGTTGTTTTTCTCGCTGTTTTATTACAGCGGCCGACGGCCGTGTCTCCTTTTCTACATATTATATGTTTTACTTCCTCCTAATCTTCCTTTCAAAGCTGTTTCTCGCTGGGTTTAAAGTACGCGGAACGCGTTTACGTCATTTCAGCATCAGTAAATCTGCGATCGACCTCGTGGTCTATTGAGGAAAGCAGTGAACGCGCATCTATCAGAATTACTTACACCTGGTTCAACCTAGTCGCTCCTCCTCAGCCTGGCTTGGCCTTCGTGAAACCAAACAAGCCAGGATGAATTGACTAGACTAGGTCAAGCCTCGCTTTCTCTCTTATCCCGGATATTTTTATTCTGCTTTGGTGAAACAGGCCTCAGGAAGTTAGAAGGTCCGTGTCTCCTCCGATCATTCAATTATTCCATTTAATCTGGCAAATGAAAAAAGAAAATAAACAAGTAAATATTTAGTTTTCTCAGGTTTTGTAGGTGTAAGAGCAACAATGTGTGAATATTATAAATATAAGTTCAATTACAAAACATGCAAAATTCATAATTTCTAGTCATTGTAGTTGACTTAGGTAATGTTTAAAAAAGGTAAAAAGACAAATGCATGTATATTGAAATTTGATGATTTATGCTCCCTTTAATATAGTGAGAGAGTGAGTGTGTAGAGTCAGGCAGAGAGCTGCGTTAGGCACGGGAACACAGTTTTTCTACCGTGTGACACAATGTAATATATAACTTTTTTCAGTAGACGTTTTAAACTGGATTACATCTCCTGTCATTCGCGTCAGACTGAAGTTACTGTGCCTACAGCTCGTTTTTGGCTTATTTTTTGGGATCCAGACGGAATGCCACTACAGTAGGCTTTAAAAAAGTAAACCAGCTGAATTTCCGCTCCAGTCTTTTCAAAATAAAACTACTCACTTTGGTTTAGGAATAGATCAACTTGTTTTGGTGTTTAAATAACTCTGGAAGTTCTGTAACTTAAAAGTACGGAAGTTACGTGACAAATAAATCAACTCTGAATTGTGGTTCTCTGTTTTTTGAACCACCACGACCTCCACCGCTCTTTATACTTCCTGATTCACAATTATGTGGATTACATACAAATTGATTTTGTGCTGACATCAGGAAAAAAAATTGAAATTCGTGTCTATGTACACAAATCAATACATTACATTTTGTGACTATTTCACAAACTGCTGTGCGACTGGGCTGCTCCATATTCACATTCATAACGTCGCAGCACCAGCATAACGTTATTTATGCAAAGTTTTGCACATCTCCAACCTATTTTCACTGGTCACAATCAAACACTGACAGTAACTGACAGTTAATCAATCACTCTGTGTAGCAGAGAGTGACATCGCTCTTAGTATCTGGACAATTTTTCGCTCGATTTATAGAATTTGATTTTACGGAAGAATTAAATGTTCAGACTAAGGCTGTGATAAATGATAAAAAATAATAATAATTTTATAAATAATATCATAAACTAACTTCAGTTTTGTAATACATCACTTATTTGTCTCTGTCTATACGTCTCTTTATATGGGTATTTATCTTTCTCACGTACTTTATATATTTCTGATGAATTATTGACAGATGAACAGACCGGTGACAGCATCGTAAAACACTTCATTCAAACTCGACAGAAACAAACTAAAAACTCACCAGAACCGCCGTCGTTATTCTGTCCAACAATCACCAACTCTGGTTTGGTCGAAATAAACTCCCATTTGACTGCTAAAGTTACCCGCGTTAAATAGCGGTCCACCTCACAGATATTTTATTTGGAATAATAAGGATATGTTGTATAAAAAATAAATCACTGTTTTATCGCTCATGGGTTGAAAATGGAATTTTGTTAGTTGGTCAACTGGTAAATAATAATGGTCTGTTGATGTCATATTCAGAATTTCTTCAAAGATTTAAGATACCAGTCACACCCAAAGAATATGCTATTATTTTTGATGCAGTTCCCACAGGTTCTCTTCAATTTTTAAAGAATTTTTAATCCCACAGCAACTGACATTATTAGTTCTGAGCATATTTTTATTGGAGATATTAACATTGTGAATAAGCCATGCACTAACAGACACATTAGAGATGTTTTGAACTGTGTTACATCTCCTATTGGTCGTCTATATACGGGTGATTTACAGTGGAAAAAGGCTTGTTGTATTCTAAACAAATATTGAATCAATAATAGAGTGAAAGAAGTATCCTTCAAGATTTTACATAGAATTTACCCTGTTAAAGAAGTATTAGAAAGATTTAAAATAAATACAGACTCTACATGTGTTTTCTGCGATTCAGATCGAGAAACAATATTTCATTTGTTTTTTCACTGTAATTGTTTGACTTTATTTCATAAATAGAAAAATGAGTACTAATGTACAGATTAACGTATCTGATGTGATGCTATATTTTGTGTTTTATGGGATGGATAGCAGCATTACCTACAGTATATAATTCAGCTTCTGATTATTCTTGGTAAATTCCACATCCACAAATGGAAATGTTCTGACTCCAAACAACCTGCTGTCGTGGGTTTCTTGTTGAACTCGAGCAGTATGGCACCTTACTGGAAAATGTCAAAAACCAAAAAGCTCTAAAGTCTCTCAATATTTTAAAGGAAGTACATTTTCTTCAACTCTGAAAAGACTTGAAATGAATAGACATTGAACTCCTCTGGCATTAAGGTTTTTTTTTTTTGTTTGTCTTGTTTGTCTTGTTTGTTTTGTACTATTTATTGTATTCCCTATACTTCTGTACTTTTCTTTTGTTGAAAATAAAGTTCTGAAAAAAAGCGGTCCACTTCCGTGTTTTGGTACGGTTGGCTTTCGCATCTGATGCGAACCGGACCCCGAACTCGGGCCCGGTTGTTCGGTACGGAGCGTTCACACTAATCAAACGAACTGGACTTTGGGGACAAGAGTACTCGGACCCGAGGCCTGTACTACGAAGCAGGATTTGGCGTTATCGAGGTAACTTCAGGGTTAACCCTGTGTTTTCCGTCCTACGAAGGTGGATCACTTCTTACCGGGGTAGATCTCCATGGTAACTTACGCTGAACGGCTAACCTGCTCCGGAGCAGGTTATGTTCCAGATAAGAGATCAACTCGAATAAAAACACCGTCTACTGACCAATCAGAGCTCAGTGCGCTGATCGTATGGTAATATTACACAAATACGAAGAAGTTTAAGTCATAATCCAGGCTAAAAACAACACAATTTAAACTGACAAATGCAGGAAGGACAGATTGATTTATGCTGCGGGTGTTTACTGCTTTGAATTATATTTTTATATTTATTTTTTTACTTGCTCTTGAGTCCGTTTCACACCGCAGGAGACGGGGACGCACCTGACAGAAGGTTCAAATAGTTATACACGCCGTTTGTTTAATAATGGGTATAATAACGTGTAACCGTCCATCCAGCCATCAATATAATTTCTTATTGCTATTTATAACCCGACGACTTTATCCGACTTTTGAGTGTTCCGTTAAATTAATAAGTCTGTTAATTTACGCATTCACACATCGGGAGTTTTTTCTTCTGCCAGCTGTCCTTCCTGCATTTAGCAGCTTCAACTGTGTTACTTTTAGTCTGGATTAAGTGTTTAACTTCTTCGTATTTGTCTAATATAGTTTACTCTTCCTTTGTAATATGTGCTGCTCTGTCTCTCTGTCTGCTGACAGTAGACTTGTCCATGTCTGTGATTGGTCAGATGCTGCAAACACCGCCCCGTTCACGTGAACGCGCTCACAGCCAGATAGAGAAACCCTGGGTTGACTTACCGAGTTGATAACCACCTTCGTAGGACAGTTTAGCTGGAACTCGTTTGTTAGGGTTGGTTAAGCCAGATAACGAGAAGATACCCTGGGTATGTTGAACTCGCTTCGTAGTACGGGCCTCAGGTGTTACGGTTTATCAGGCGACCCTGTTAACTGGCGACTTTCAGCCGAATGAGTCTGAAATACTAAACAAAGAGGCATTCGCGAGGACAGCTACGTATTCTCTTCCTGCTTTTAACAGCTGCCGTAACTACGACAACCTCAGACTCATTCGGCTGAAAGTCGCCAGTTAACAGGGTCACCTGATAAACCGTAACACCGGGTCCCGGGTGTGAAAGCTCCCTAACTTACCCTGCTAAATGCCAGCTCCCCAGAATCATATAAACACACACAAATATATATTTATATATATATATATATTTATATATATATAAATACTATTTAACTTCCAAAACAACAACGACAATAATACATCAACGTTATCATAGAAAGTTTACTCACATCAAGACTCGCTCCGCTCGAAGCCCGACAAAACTATCAGTGCAAAGACTTAAAGGTCTACAACTGTCCCCCAGCATCAGTTCCGCCTGGCAACACTACACAACCGTTACTTCTTTTCTTCCTCTTTTTCTTCTTTTTTTTTTTTCAGAACTTTATTTTCAACAAAAGACAAGTACAGAAGTATAGGGAATACAATAAACAGTACAAAACAAACAAGACAAACAAAAACCTAACACCAGAGGAGTTCAATGTCCATTCATTTCAAGTCTTTTCAGAGTTCAAGAAAATGTACTTCCTTTAAAGTATTGAGAGACTTTACAGCTTTTTTGTTTTTGACATTTTCCAGTAAGGTGCCGAACTGCTTCAGTTCAACAAGAAACCAATGACAGCAGGTTGTTTGGAGTCAGAACATTTCCATTTGTGGATGTGGAATTTACCAAGAATAATCAGAAGCTGAATTATATACTGTAGGTAATGTTGCTCTCCATCCCATAAAACACAAAATATAGCATCACATCAAATAAATTAATCTGTACATTAGTACTCATTTTTCTATTTATGAAATTTTGCATATCTGTCCAAAATAAAGTCGATATTGTTTCTCCATCTGAATCGCAGAAAACACATGTAGAGTCTGTATTTATTTTAAATCTTTCTAATACTTCTTTAACAGGGTATATTTTATGTAAAATCTTGAAGGACACTTCTTTCACTTTATTATTGATACCATCTTCTTCTTCTTCTTCTTCTTCTTCTTCTTCTTCTTCTTTGGTGTTTATTGGCGGTTGGCAAACCAGCTTAGAGGTGTATTACTGCCACCATCTGGACTGGAGTGTGGAGCAGTAGATTGTGCAGAAACTAAATAAATAAATAAACAAATAAATAAATAAAAAGATTCGTTTTACTAAATCAGTCTCTCTTAAAACTTAATAATTTCATAGTATATGTTAGCTGCTGTATTCCCCAAGAGACCTGACGATGAAAAGTCTTGGTGTTTTGCCTTCCTTAGTGACTGTAAAAGGGGATTCCTCTGGATAATGTATCAGTACACGTGGTTGGTTACAGCGTGTGCATTTCCCCGTTGGGTGTTTGCCTATTCTATATAATGTGTGGTTAAGACCTGTATCCACCTCTCTCCCTGCCCCAACATGGTTTTGTATATTGTACAGATGCCTTCCAGTTCGCTGATCATCCCAGTACTCCTGCCATACTGTTTGTGCTCACCATACTATTCACTACATACTCAACATGTGTACTATCGTTCAACATACTACTGGTCAAAATGGCGGAGGCGTAGCTCTGCAATAAAGTGTTGTGAACTGAACCTGCTGGACTATTTGTGATTTGACACTTCAGTGGCTAACCTAAGTTATTGAGAGGAGCAACAGTCAGCCATCCTCTTCCTTTTAGCCACATAAATACATAAAGAACATGAAGAAAACACAGTCCAAAAGGAGAGAAGCACAACAGGACTGCTGAAAAACCTCCTTTTAATATAGAAACCCACAGACAAATGAAGAGTGTGGATACAGATGGAAACTTATTATAAATCATATATAAATTACCCTATTCATACAAACAAGTAACAAGTGTTAAACAGAAGCGTTTTCATTCTGCAGTGAAACAATAAACTTGAGTGAATAAATGTGTTTTAAGGCACCGTTGGCTCCTGAATCTAACTCAGACAAAATAAATGTATTAAATAAATACACGTGAAATAATAAGTATGAAGGATGTTCTCTTATCAACTGATTAAAAACACCAACCTGCCTCTGGTTGAGCTGAGACGATTAATGAATTAATCGATTGATTAAAGGTTTATAAGCATAATCGATTAGTCGTTTAATTGTCTGATTACAGCTCCTCACGATACGGGGGTTATGATTCAATATATTGCGATATATTGCGATACTTTAAGTAAGGGGAAATAATGCAATTTTTTTATCTAATTTTAGGAAACCGGTCATAGTATAAAGAACACACCACCATATGCATAAAATCAGAGGAAAAAAGCTTTTTTATGTAATCAGAACAGTTGATCTGCATCTACCAAAGTCTCTGTAACATCCAACATTACAGCACTACTTTGAGAGGACACATACACTGAGGGCGCATCTCTTTGCAAATTAAATAAAGTATTGACCGAGTTAATCTTTGCATGTAAGCTATTAATTACAAATCGATACAGTGGTTTTGAGAATCGATACTACGACGGAGTATTATAGGGCCACATAGAGGAAAAAATAAAAAAATCTGAGATTTCGAGAATAAAGTCATAAATTTACAAGAATAAAGTCGTAATATTATGAGAATAAAGTGATAATATTATAAAATAGTAATTGTACGTGTTATTTTAGAGGGGAAATAGAGTGAAAATGAGGAACGTGGAGCATCTTGTGAAGTTATACTTTAGTTTAGGTTTCACAAATAACCAAATACTTCATCTTTTGGCTCATCAGCACCACATTATCATCAGTATCAGGACCTGGAAAAGATTGTGCAAGAAACTAAGTTTATTCTGAAGAAAGAACCACACGGACCTGATAGAGAAACTGACTCTTTAGAGGAGGAGAAAAATTACTTTTATTCTCGTAGAGTTATGACTTTATTCTCGTAATATTACGACTTTTTTTTCTCGTAAAGTTATGACTTTTATCTTTACTTGTGATGGGAATTATTACTGTATAGACAAACAATTAATTGATTAATTGAGAAAATGATCTGCAAACTAATCAATACTGATTTGAATAAAAAAAAAAAACAGGTTAGTTGTAGCTTTAGTTCTGTGTTTCATGTACTGAGTCTCTCATTTTTGTTTTTGTAACTTTTAGTTTAAAAGTTGGTATTTGATAGCGCGAACAATATAAAAATGTTGGTATATTATAAGCAAATGCGATAAAGTAGCTGATAACTTCAGTACAATTGAACACAATCTGCAGATCTTTAACATTTAAAAACTCCTGCAGTACTCCAGAGTACCACTGGAGGTACTGCAGTACTCCAGAGTACCACTGGAGGTACTGCAGTACTCCAGAGTACCACTGGAGGTACTGCAGTACTCCAGAGTACCACTGGAGGTAATGCAGTACTCCAGAGTACCACTGGAGGTAATGCAGTACTCTATAGTACCACTGGAGGTACTCGTAGCTCCATTAAAACACATCAGTGAGCCTCACTGTTGTTCCTTCATTACCATGAACACACTGTAGTTTATTTCATCCACCGTCCTGCTGACACTGATACTCACTAGAGCACCACATGTGGATTCATCCGCCGTTGAAAATAGTTCCCAACAAAGTCACCATTTCCTCCTGTTTGTTTGATAGAAACTACAGTGAGCAGCTGACTGATATTTGTGACTTGTTTTTAAAGATGTCTTCAGTAGGAACCAACCATTTGTTGACAATAACAAATATATAACGAGCCTCATGCTTTAATATTTTAAATCAAACTGGATCCATCTACTTGTAGCTGTGATACAGCAACTCTTGAACTTTTGTCCTTTTTTTCAAGGTTAAATGTCGTCAATTTAAAGAAGAATGTGAATCTTATTTTGAAAAAAATATAAAAACACTATCGCCCTCCTGGTTGAGTCACTTTACTTATTCTTTTGGATCTCTCATAATTATTTAACTGTTTTAACATATTTTTTTCACAAATAGCCATACTTCTCTCAACCTTGAGATCTCAAACATAGGGATGATTTCAAAGCCTCCCCCAGAAAAATTAGAGTTTCAGAGACTTTGTTTCCTGCATTCTGGTGACTTTTAAAGAATGAAAATAACAAAATAATTAGTTTATGTTAAATAGGCCTACTTTTAATTTTACTTTAAATTCTCAGGAAAGAAAACTGAATAATTTGCCTCTCTGGCGTGAACTTGTGCGAATCTCTGGTATAAACTAATATTCATCAGTTTTCATTCATCCGCCCAACCGGTCGAGGCAGATGGCCTCCCAAGAAAAAACTCCCCTTTAAAGGGGATTTTTTTCTTGCCATTGTCACATAAGAGTTCATGCTCAAGGGGGATCTCTTGGGTCTCTAGATTATATATAGAGTACGATCTAGACCTGCTCTATATGAAAAGCATCTTGAGATAACTTCTGTTGTGATTTCACGCTATATGAAAATAAATTGAATTAAACTGAAGTAATTAATTCACCTTTCACCCCTGTATTTCTTTCAGTTCGCTCTTTCCAGCACCACTGCGCTCTGAAACCTCGTTATTTCCAACGGCTCGCACCACGCCATGACGGCTTTGCTGTGATTTGCGGCGTAAAAGACATTAGGTGTATCTCTATTATCATCCGGGTGGAAACAGCAGAGCTTTTACGCGCTGTACAAAGCCAGAAACATGAGAGATAACGGAAAGGTTAAAAAAAGGTGTGGAAATTTGCCATAAATCGGGAGAAATGTGGGAGAATTGTGACCCTGGGAGGAAACCGGGAGAGGGTGATGAAAATCAGGAGGGTTGGCAAGTATGCAAATAGCAGGTTGGAGGTAAAACGATCTGCAGATGGAACCACGAACCATCACAGTGTTTAGTATCCTGCTTAATGAAACTAAGGAACATCTTCAGAAATTTAGTATCCTGCTTAATGAAACAAAGGGACATCTTCAGCAATTTAGTATCCTGCTTAATGAAACAAAGGGACATCTTCAGCAATTTAGTATCCTGCTTAATGAAACTAAGGAACATCTTCAGAAATTTAGTATCCTGCTTAATGAAACAAAGGGACATCTTCAGTAATTTAGTATCCTGCTTAATGAAACAAAGGGACATCTTCAGCAATTTAGTATCCTGCTTAATGAAACTAAGGAACATCTTGAGAAATTTAGTATCCTGCTTAATGAAACTAAGGAACATCTTCAGAAATTTAGTATCCTGCTTCATGAAACTAAGGAACATCTTCAGAAATTTAGTATCCTGCTTCATGAAACTAAGGAACATCTTCAGCAATTTAGTATCCTGCTTAATGAAACTAAGGAGCATCTTCAGCAATTTAGTATCCTGCTTAGTGAAACTAAGGAACATCTTCAGAAATTTAGTATCCTGCTTAATGAAACTGAGGAACATCTTCAGCATTTTACACATTTGACCCACAAACTCTGGAAGCGTCAACATGCAGAAACAGCCACGCTAAACTTTAGCTTTTTTAAAAAAAATAGATTATTTGATTATTTATTATTTTCAAAGCAGTTATTTCAAACATTAGTTCATCATGTTATGTTTGAGCTGTTTAGTCAGACTGAAGATAAAACACACAAGAGAAGTGAACTACTGTCTTATCCTGTAATGCAACAGTGTGTTTACAATGTTAAGAAGAACAACATTAAACCATATTTGCGTTGAGACTAATATTCAACAGGAAGCACTGATGAACTCTGTGTTTACTGAACGTTTGTACAAGATCAACATGTTTCATCCTGATTAAGCAAAAACAGAATTTAAGTTCAATACATAAATAAATAAAAAGTACATCATGAAGTAGCAGATCTAAATTATACTGAGAAAATGTATTCTATAGGTATAATTTGCACTGCAAACCAAAACACAGAAGAGAATTTCCCCTGTTATTATAACAAGTAGATTCATGTGTGAATAACATCCATTAATAATTAGACTGCACCGATGCAAATAGGGCTTAAAAAACCAGCGCTGGTTATCTGTCATTCATTCAACTTTATATTATTATTCAAACTCTGATGTTACAACATTTTCACTGAGAGGAATTATAGAAAAAATATAGATGTTTCTCTTTTGTTTGCGAAGTATAAAAGATTTTCATAATCACCAAAGATTTACAAAGATATCAGGTAGACTAAAAATCATATCGACATAGAAAAATAAAGCACCGTAGATTCATAAAACCCATAATATACAAACACATACATGGAGGATGATACAAAGAGAGAGGTTTTGTGGAAAACTGTGACAGTGTAGTGTTGGAAAACATTTTCCACTAACTTTAAATCATCCCCGTCGTACATTAGTTAACAAAAGAGTGAGGCTGTTTTGGTCATGTATGATTCTGATTGGTTAAACTTTAACCAGGAAGGTTAGTGTAGTGATGGAGGCTCATATCATCTCATCCTTTTCTTTAAATATTCTCTTTCTGCTTCTCTTGATTCCCACTCTTCTCGGACGTCCTCCTCTGTTTGCGTCGGTCCTCACACACTCATAAAGTTTGAAATTTGTCATGTGACCACGTCATTTACAGGTTATGAACTCATATGTTTGGTTGTTTGAGTCTGAAGCTGTCTAATCAGCTGATTTTAGCACTTTAAAGTCAATCGATTCAAATATTTAATCGCGATTTATCACAATTTTTTTATCTGTAAAAAATGTACCTTAAAGGGAGATTTGTCAACTATACCAATATATAGATGTTAGAGTTTTTAAATACTCAAATGCAGATATTGGTATGAGCCTCTAGAGTCCAGTATTGGTGTGAAACATCACAACACATAAAGTGATGGTGGAGTCCAGAACAACTCAACCACGTGGTCAACATGTACATTTCAAACTTTTTGACGAGGACCTGAACGCACCATCACGTCCTTCGCTTCAGTGTCTTTCTCTTTCTAACTCCAACTGACGTTTGACTGACCTGGTTCTGTCGGAGCGCAACTGTCGGCATTTCTCAAGCTGCTCTCCAGGAAGTTCAGATGTGGCCGACCCGATCTACAGTAGATCTGATTCGGTATCAGACCCGTCCAGACCGGTGCTAGTTCCAGTGGTAGAGCCCACTTGTTGCCCGTTTCACACCCTGAAAACAACTTAGCAGCGTGTTTGACTTCCCTACTTTGTGATTTCTGGAAAACCTGTTTTGTGTAGATCGATCAGCTCGGATCGGATCGGATCAGAATGGTTCGGTTCGCTCGGATAACCTGCTACGAATCCAGATCACAAACCTCTGCTTGTGTCTGTCTGTCCACCCATCGGTCCGTTAGTCTGTCCGTGGTCAGATCTCCCTCCCGCTGAGTCTTGGCGAGGTCGCTAGCGATGGCCAGCGCTCCTCCTTTCAGGAACCGGACGAAGTTCTCTCCGACCAGCGGCCCCATGGCGTAAAGGCCCGGCCCGTCTGCCGCGACCACCTTGTTCGTGAATGGGTCGACCTCGACCGGGTTCCTCCGGCACGTGATCGGCTCCTTGGGGATGATGCCAAGCGGGCGGCCGTTGTCGGCCAGAAAGGAAAGGTTGGGGTGGGCGCCGATCAGAACCAGCGCCTTTGAGATCTGGACCACCGTGCGCTGGCCAGAGTCTGACTCCAGAACGCACTTCCGGTCGGGTCGGAACGCCACCACCCTGTAGCGTGGGAAGCTCAGGTAACCCGGGTAGGAGGAGGGGGGAGAGAGGGAGAAAGGAGCCGACGGGTCACGGAGGTTCTGTGCGAGGTTCTGTGGAGGGCTCGGCTGGTACTGCTGCTGAATCATCATCTGGTGAACCTGGACGCCAAAGATAGGAAAGAGTGGGTTCGATGTAACTTGTGTATTTAACACTGACAGCCTTAAAAAGTCATGTTTCTGTTGCCACAAAGCAGGAAAAAAAAAAATGGTTAATCGAATTATCAATTGGTCCAATAATTGATTGGTCAATCAATGGGAAATTAATCATTAATAATTTGGATAATCAACTAATCGTTTACGTCATACATCAAGCATGTGGCTTTTCTGTAAATTGTATATGTCGTATTACGAAAAAATAGCTAAAGTTATAGCTAGCGTAGCTAAAGTTAGCCTGACATGGTGAAACGACAATAATCGTCAATAATTTGGATAATCAACTAATCGTTTACGTCGTTTATCAAGCATGAGGCTTTTCTGTAAGTTTTATAAAGACAGGTCGTATTACGAAAAAATAGCTAAAGTTATAGCTAGCGTAGCTAACGTTAGCCTGACATGGTGAAACGACAATATCGTCAATAATTTGGATAATCAACTAATCGTTTACGTCATTTATCAAGCATGAGGCTTTTCTGTAAATTGTATAAATACATGTCGTATTACGAAAAAATAGCTAAAGTTATAGCTAGCGTAGCTAAAGTTAGCCTGACATGGTGAAACGACAATAATCGTCAATAATTTGGATAATCAACTAATCGTTTACGTCATTCATCAAGCATGAGGCTTTTCTGTAAGTTTTATAAAGACAGGTCGTATTACAAAAAAATACTGCTGTAATGCTTTCCTTTCCCAATATCCTAGTGCAAACATTGAATACATAAAAATTCTTTATTTCTGCGTTTTAATGAAGCTACTGAATATTGAAAACCATCTCTCTCTTCACCTTGTGGTATTCTGGGTAGAGCAGTTTTGGCAGCTGGTTGAAGATGAGGCCGGGGTCGGTGACCGAGCGTCTGAAGGCGTGGTAGACGGGCGTGTTGAGATGGTGGGCGGCCAGTACCGCGTCGGCCGCCGTAAGCCCCGCCCCCACCACCAGCACCGGGTCCGACGACTGGTCGAGCTCGCCGCGGGAGATTGCCGCCTCCAGCTCCCAGAAAGAGTGGCAGACGTAAGGCAGGGACTCGCCCTCCACGCCGAGCCTGGCCGGGATGTCGTGGGTCCCCGTCGCCAACACCACGTTGTGGGCCGACAGGGAGAAAGGAACCTCGTCCGAAACAGCAGAACCTTCTAGAAGGAGGAGGAAACAGGAAGTTAATATATGGCACTCATTTTTTTAACAGCATGTTGTAATCAGGAGGGTTTTCATTCACTGCACCTCCCAGCTCTTCCCCCTCTCTGCGCTGCAGTCCCGTCACTCTCCAGCAGGACGGCGACCCGTCCTGGTTGCCGGGCTGTCTGGTTACCGAGGTAACGGTGGTTCCACAGGCAAAGCTCTGCTCCAGGGACATCTGGGAAACGTAGTGCTGGTAGTAGGAGGCTATCTCTGCTGGTGTGGCACGGTCATTTCGAACGTTTCTGGAATTAAATAAACATGAAAACACCTTTAAATACAAACACAGATACATTTAAATACAACACAACAAAGGACAGTTTTTTTATATATATATATATCATCAACATATATCATTTTGAGAGGTTGTTTTCATTAATTATAACATTTATATAACAATTGAAAAAATAATACGTTGTAGGACTATTGTTAGTAAAATAATACGTCTAAAAGTGCTGAACGGGAAGTAAAAAGGTTCCCGGAAGGAAAGTTAATAATCAAATCAGTTGTTATGACGAACAACATTTTATGTAAAACAAATGGAGCTCAGCTGGAAGTCATTTGAAAAACAAATAGAGAGTAACGCATGAACTCTTTGCTCTGTGGCTCAGTTTTCTTTCTGTAGAACTTCACTATTATGTCTGGTGATCCTGTTGGTGTAATAAGAGACTTTAATCTATCACAATACTTTCAATGTGGCTCCAAAACAACTTCAACATGAGCCCAAACACAAGTTCTCAGAATGGTTCATTTAAGAATTTAAGAAAAATTTATTTTTTAGTGTAATAGCTAATTATGAGACTGACAGATTATGGGGTTGTAATAAATTATTTTTTTCTCTTTCACAGCAAACAAGCTAACTAATGCAAGCAACAGACTGTCAGCTAGCAAACATTGTTTTCTTCAGGTAGTTAGCAACAACATTTTGATCAGGTTGTCAGCTAGATAACAACTTTTTGTTTGGGTCGTCAGCTAGTTGATAAGTTTGTTGAAGTTGTTTTGGATGTTTACAGATTATAAACCATCAGACAATCCTGTAATATTTCTCCATGATGGAGACTCAGTTGGCTGGGAGTGGAATAAAACTGTAATAAAGCGTCTTTTTCTGATTTAAAAGTTTTAAAACTGTGAACGAGCCTCTCTGGAAAAAGGACAACAGGAAATGTATTACGACTTGAAGTCCTACATGTGTGTCATGTTTTATTAACCCTGTTGTGTATAAACACACATAAAGAGTGGTTATGTGAGTCACATGTATGTTTAACTGTGGACTGACCTGCGTTTCTCTCTCATCCAGTCCTTCAGTTTGAGTCCAGGAAGCTCCATCCAGTTAGCCAGGCTCAGAGTTAGCATGGAGCCCTCCATCGCCTAGCAACAGCACACACACACACAAGCACAATGACTCAGCTGTATTCATCTGCTGCATTGTTCTCAGTGTATTCTCAAGTTTCATAAGTTTCAGCTGCTGCTCTTCTGTTGGGCTGCAGTCACATTCGTCTTGCATCATGTGCACATTGCTGCGTCAGTGTGTGCAAATAAGCAGCAGCCTGTGGAAACGATGCTTGTTTGCACACGTTACCATAATGTCTGCTAAGTAAATTTGTCTTCATGGTTCAAGGCTAAAGACAAAGACCTCGTTGTGTAATGTGTGTTAGCATGACAGGACATTTTTATGTAAGATAAATGTAATATTTTCAAGATATTACTGCCAAAAAAAGACACATAATCCTCAATCCCAACGTGTTTGGTGGATCATATTATCCCTGTTCTGTTCTGTGCTGTACTCTGAGGGTAAATACATCCATAGATGATCAGTATCTTAGCTACGTACATGCCAGGCTCCTCCAGGCGGACCCTTCCCCAGCACCAGGTGAGGGACGGAGCGCTCCGGCTCGTATCGCCATTCCAGCGGGGACTTGTGGTCCAATCCGAAGTCACTGTCGGGGAGCAGCAGCGAATCAAAGAGCACGGCCACGGGATTGGACGATCGCCCCTCTAACCCCTCGCACAGGTACTCCAGATCCTGGAGAGACAGAGGGCGAGAGACACTGTGAGGCACTGTACACATTTATCATCCTTCACTGAACTGATGCAACTTTATTTTAACTAAAACAATCAAAGCGGTCGCTGGATTTGGGTTCGAACATGTGTGTGTTTGTGTGTTACCTGCTCCAGCAGCGACAGGTGAGGCTGCTCTCCCAGCTTGCTGTGCAGCAGGGGGTTAGGGTGCGATGCCTCAGGTGACAGGTAGGGGGTGTAACCTGACAACAGGTATGACAGACAGATCCCCGATGGGCCGTTACCTGAGAAACAGAAAGAGAGAGAGAGAGAGAGAGAGAGAGAGAGAGGGTGAGTTTCATTGGGACTGTCAGCTTGTTGATCATAAGCAATGTGATCGGTAACCCCCATAATGCTCTGCTAGCTGTGTTATTATGGAGGACCAAACCTGCCGAAATAAAAAATAAAAAATAAAATAAATAAATGACTCGTTAAAAAAATAAATATGTTATTAAATATAGCAAAAATAATACTGAAAATAATTGTAGCCATTAATTGATCGATAAAAATGTGACATAAATTATTTCTGTTTTAATTTGATTCTTTATTTATTCGTCTTTGTATTAATTCCCTTATTTATTTACTCTTCTTCTTCTGTTCTGTTTAATCTTCCCATTTATTTATTTATATTCATTTTTAAATGTCGTTAATTTTGCATTTATTTTCTTTCTTTATTCATTTTTTTTTTTTATCTATTTTTTAAATCTATGTATTTATTTATGTATTTATGCATTTATTTATTTCTGTACAATTTCCCTTTGCATTTCAAATAAATAATAAATTAAAAAAAATAATACAAATAAATAAAATGGAAAATTATACAAGAGTAAATAAATAAGGGAAATAATACAAAGATAGATAAATAAAGAAGCAAATTAAAATAGAAATATCAATTTATGTCACATTTGATCAATTAATTAATTAATGGCTACATTTATTTTTAATATTATTTTTGCTACATTTAATGACATATTTATCGAGTCATTTATTTATTTATTCATTTATTTTGGCAGGTTCCGTCCTCCATATGTTATTGCATGTTTGTACTTGGTTGCTATAGACCTGCAGTAATCAGGAAGTTTGTCTATGATGTGTCCTCTGTATTTTTAAAAAACTCGGAACAGAACAGCTACTGTAGAAAACACAAATAGCTACAGCTAAAATAAATATATATATATATATATATATATATATATAGCCATTACACAGTCACTGACTAACCATGACATGAAACTCACTGGGACTGCAGCATGACTCAGCAAGTCTGAATGCCACATATTAGCCTGTACAACAAGCCAATGACTCAGCAAAAGCGCACACACGCACACCCACAAGTCAAATGCAAAGCAGTAAAACTTCTGATTTGCCTTCTCATGCTGACTAGTGAACATCACACGTTCACTGTTGAAGAAACCAGCTGATGGTTTTACAACTAAATAAATCCGGACTTCATTTGCACACAAAAACTGTGAATTTTTGAGGATTTTGCAACAAAATATAGACCTAATGCGATATGTAGGTTTATATAGTTAACCTGAAAGTTGTCTGTGAGTCTTTAATCTGTGATGGAATAATTTTCATCATCTGTCTTCTGGTAAACCGCTGACCTCATGCAGGAAGGCCTCGCCCACTTCCTGCTGTGGGTAATGTCAATACTTTCTCAGGCTTTTTGGTATTAAGCAATTATTTGCAATCATTCTTCTCACCACTTTCTTCCACAATCTGTTTCTTAACTCCCAACTGCAACGCTGTGTTTTACCAAAGAACGTCTATTGATAAGAAGTGAAAGTAAATTGTTCGTTCCATTGCAAAATCAGCGTCCAGCAGCAGAGCTACATCTCCACTATTTATTAAACTTTTTAGCCCGGCTGCTTCCCAGAGGAGCAGAAAGTGAGAGATGGACATAAATGGAAGTTATAAAAATCCAGCACACAGATTCTGAGATCAATCTCAAACTTTTTCATGTCCAGGATCCAAAATGGAGTCCAATAGACCACAGACCATGGATGTAGAAGAGGGTCCAATAGACCACAGATCATGGATGTAGAAGAGGGTCCAGTAGACCACAGACCATGGATGTAGAAGAGGTTGTGTCCTGGTCTTTTGCCCTGCATGTTAGTAAATATCCTCCAACTCCATTAAATCCTGTTGATGTCATGCTACTAGCACTACTAGCTACTAGCACTACTAGCTACTAGCACTACTAGCTACTAGCTACTAGCATTACTAGCTACTAGCTACTAGCACTACTAGCTACTAGCACTACTAGCTACTAGCTATTAGCACTACTAGCTACTAGCACTACTAGCTACTAGCACTATTAGCTACTAGCACTATTAGTTACTAGCACTACTAGCTACTAGCTACTAGCACTACTAGCTACTAGCACTACTAGCTACTAGCACTACTAGCTACTAGCTACTAGCTACTAGCACTACTAGCTACTAGCTACTAGCACTACTAGCTACTAGCACTACTAGCTACTAGCTACTAGCACTACTAGCACTACTAGCTACTAGCACTATTAGCTACTAGCACTATTAGTTACTAGCACTACTAGCTACTAGCTACTAGCACTACTAGCTACTAGCACTACTAGCTACTAGCACTACTAGCTACTAGCTACTAGCACTACTAGCTACTAGCACTACTAGCTACTAGCTACTAGCACTACTAGCTACTAGCACTACTAGCTACTAGCACTACTAGCTGCTGTCCGATAGCCGGTTGTTTAGGAACAGAGACGTTAATCCATCCACCACGGTACAGGCTGACAGAATACAGCCCATGGGGGGATTAGAAGATAATAAAAGTGATGAATTACAGCCAATAATATCCATTATTACAGCCTCATACAGCTAGAAGGAAGCTGGCAGAACCAGATATGTTATATGAGCGTGCAGGGCGGTGCGGTCCCGTGGGTCGGATGACCGTTCATTACGGTGAAGAAAATAACTCTGGATTCAGCTGTTAGTTTCATTTTGTTGAGTTGTAATAATGAAGGACAAAAACACTCCTTGAACACTACACTGCTACTCCTTCTACACAATGTTCTCTTAATTGTAAGATAAGAAATATAAAAAAAAGATATATTTCTTTTTAACTCTCAACACTTTTCTCGTTAATCTACCACAATGAGCAGCATGTGTGCTTTAAAGTTTACTTCATCGTTACCAGCTGAGAGTGTTGCAGCGTTCCAGACAACTCGGTGGAAGGAATTTTCCCAGTTGAAATTTCCAAATCCCGACCTTCAAGCGTTCCAAGGTGCACGACGCCAAACGTAAACAAAAACCATGGCCGACCGTGACAAACTGATATTTCTTTGGCCGGTGTTCACACAGTTGAACTCTCAGCAGAGCAGCCTCCACATTTTTTTGGGGGGGATTTTGTAACGTTTTCCCGAATAACTTTTGTGCACAGACGATAACTTTCAGAGATTGTTTAGTGTAACCAGCTACCGTATAACATGCAGAACAGGTTTTATGTAAGAGATAATGTACAGCTAGCGGGTCATTGTTGTGAAAGAATCCCCTACAGCGAGATAATGTACATAATGTCCCAGACAGGGCGATGCTCCTCATCGCCCTGTCTGGGACATTATGTACATTATCTCGCTTTTTACACGGCTACTTACTGAAGAAATCAATATTTTGAGACAAAAACGGTCCGCCAGAGTCTGACATCAGAGCTGTGCACATAGCAACGGTCTATTAAACATAGCAACGGTCTATTAAACATAGCAACGGTCTATTAAACATAGCAACGGTCTGTTATAAAGTAATAACAGACCGCAGAATGCCGTGATTGACCATTCAGAATCGAGTATTCAACACAGCCGTGTAATAATATATGATAATATGTATTATGTAAATGTATAAGGGCGGGTCCATTAATATATATATATATATATATATATATATTTTTAGGTTTTTATATCATTCTGTATCTTCCCAGTGGTTTTCCTTATGAATTCAAATTGTTTTCCCGCATGGTGACCTGACGTAGGTTTCTGCATGATGATGCTGCTACATGTACAGTATATATAAATACATCCTTATAGTCAGTGGATTAATACAGTAATTTAGATGGCGGTCGCCGTGCTCCCAGTTTGGAGAAGCAGACAAGCGTACCGGCAGGAAGCTAAGCAACGTACTGCTGTGTGGACGCCACGTTGGATGCAGCGGTAGACCAGCAACTCCGAAGCCGTTATATATCGCTCTCTTCAAAGCCACCAGACTCCATTCACTAAAACAGTAATTTTACCTCTCAGAACGCAGGAGTATACATACAACCCCACTTCAAAAAACCCCAAACTAACCCTTTCAGTTATTTCCAAACTTGGCACAGCTAACGTTGGTTTATAATGTTTGCTTCCATTGTTTACAGCTATAAACTACAACTTTATGTGGCGTTCATTGTACTTTTTCCAGTAGGAGGTCGGAAATTTGTCCGAGTTGTCTGGAACGCAGCATGTGAGCTGTTGTTTTATTGGTGCGTTCAGGTGCTCTGGAGAAGGTAGGAAAAATAGGAATTGTGCTGTTTCATAGTTACTATAGCGACACATGATGTAAGTAAGAGCAAATCTAGCCGCTTCTCCTTTAACGTTTCCCACCGTGCATGTGTTGTGTGTGTGTGTGTGTGTGTGTGTGTGTGTGTGTGTGTGTGTGTGTGTGTGTGTGTGTGTGTGTGTGTGTGTGTGTGTGTCTTACCGATGATCACCACGGGCAGAATCTCTCCGGGGATGATTTCTTTATCATGAAGATCCATTTTGACTGAGGAGAGAAGACATTATTATTATTATTATTATTATTCCTGCAACATCAAGTTCATTTCCATCCTCATCACTATTATCTAAGACAGAGAAAGTAGAGTAAAGGGTGTATTAGTTAATTATTGCCAGTCACCAGTCACACAATGGTCAGTCAGTATATTTCCACTGACCTCTGACACACACACACACACACACACACACACACACACACACACACACACACACACCTCCCCTGTCTGACTTCATACGTCTAACATAGCAACATGACCTCGTTTAAACAAAGACACTAAGATATGGCGGCTCACTTAAAAGTGTTCGTGTGTGTGTGTGTGTGTGTGTGTGTGTGTGTGTGTGTGTGTGTGACCCGACAGAGACACAACAATTAACTATTTATTGTCCTGCAGATACAGAGAATATCCTTCTTGAACTGTCTGAAAACATTTTGACAAATCTCCCTTTAAGGTATATTTGAACAGATAAAAAATACAAATATTTCAATCGATTGACAGCCCTACTTTTTATAAAACTTACTTCAAGAAATATTTAAAAAAAATTCTACAAAATCCATTTTTTTATTTCCGAAAACAAAATGTCGTCTAAACTGGCACTGATGCTTCAAAAAATTATGTTTTCAGTAAGATTCAAGTCTGATAAAGGTCACAGTCATTGTGTTCCTCAAATGCAAAATTTCTGTGAAACTGATTATTTAAATTCTTCTGCTTTTGCGGTGCTGACGTGGTGAACTGGTTTGTGAATGGAGCTCTTTGTTGTTATGTGCTGATGGTGCGATTATGTGAGAATGCGCTTTAATACATGACTTGCATTATCATCATCATCATCAGAGGAGGAAGTTATGTGTTGTCGTGCAAACTGACTGACACATAACCTACTTACATGATCGCTCACATGTCATTGTCGTCTCAGGTGTGCTATTATTAATAAGTAATGTGATGCACCTGTTGAGGGATAAATGAGTGTTTTTACTGCCAACATTTGGCTCATTCTACATCTACATGCACGCTAATATTCCGACTATTATTTTGAAAAAGGGGTCAAAGTTAACGTGATAATAACGTGTTAACGCAATTAGGTTTTAATGACACTAATTACTTTAATGCAACTTGCGGGCTCACTTTTAAAGCTAGAGTGAAGATACTGGTATCATATGAAACTAGAAAACCTGATGAATCCATCGGTTCTAACCAGGTCATACTAGCTTATCAGGAAGGTGGTTAAATAACGCTCGTAAGTTACGCTAAATGTTGGCGAGGAAAAACTGTCATGTCCATTTTCCAAGGGGTCCCTTGACCTCTGACCTCCAGATATGTGAATGTAAATGGGTTCTATGGGTACCCACGAGTCTCCCCTTTACAGACATGCCCACTTTATGATAATCACATGCAGTTTGGGCGCATGTCATAGTCAAATCTCACTTTAAGGTACATTTTGTACAGATAAAAAATTAATTTGCGATTAATCGCGGTTATCTATGGACAATCATGTGATGAAATATGTTAATCGACTGACAGCCCGAGGTAAAACACCAGCTGAGTAGTGGGGAGTGTTTGAGGGGTTAAAACACCGACAAGTTTAAAGAGCGAAACATAATATATATGAACCGTGATGTCAGCTGTGATCTCACTCAGGTACGGTTCACTTGCAGAGGGACGGGCGGGGTGAGCCAGCGGCGGTGCGATTAGCGTTTAACAATCTGCAGAGTCATGCTTACACAGAAAGTAAAACGTGAAGTGAGTGAAGAGAATTAAAGAAGAAGAAGAAGAAGAGGAGGAGGAGGAGGGAAACGAATGAGAGGGAAGTATGGAGGGAGATAAAGAGGGTTACATAAGGGCAGCGCTGAGGTTGGCTGCAAGCCCAGACCAAGAGTGTGTGTTCATAGCCAATGGGTTTACTGGACAGCACACACACACACACACACACACACACACACACACACACACACACACACACACACACACACACACTGTACATGAATATGTGCACCCTTACTGGCCCAGTCTCCTTGTGGAGCAGATTTGACAGGATATAATTGGTCTTCCTTCATTTTTTGGCAGAAAACGCCGACAACAAGCGCCAAGAGCCGGTGACCAAACGCCTGATTTACAGTAAAGAACCACAGTCATCAACGAGCCCATTGTTTTCTGAGTCCATTCATTTAATAATAATGGGGTCACGGAGCGGTGTTTATTTTTAATAACAAGCTGGATGCCAAACAGGTTCATCTTCTCAGATACAATGATCTGAAGTGACTTTAAAAACAAAGACGGTGTCGGTTTTAGTTGTTTGTTTTATCAACACACAAAAAAAAGCTCCTAAATAAACACTCATTTACCCCTCAACAGGTGCATCACATAACTCATTACTTATAACACACCTGAGACAACAATGACAGCGCATGTGAGCGATTGTGTAAGCAGGTTACATGTCATTCAGTTGGAATGACCACAAATAACTTCCTCTGATGATGATGATGATAATGCAAGTCATGCTTTAAAGCAGACATAAGAACAAAGAGCTCGATTCACAAACCAAACCACCACGTTAACACCTCAAAAGCAGAAGAATTTAAATAATCCGCTTAACAGAGCTTTGCATTTGAGGAACTTAAATTTGGAAGAATCAGTCCCAGTTTAGACGACATTTTTCTGAAATAAAAAATGGATTTTGTAGGAAAACAAATGTTATATTTCTTGAAGTAAGTTATATAAAAAGTAGGGCTGTCAATCAATTAAAAATATTTAATATTTGTTATTTTTTTATCTCTTCAAAATGTACCTTAAAGGGAGATTTGTCAAGTATTTAATACTCTTATCAACATGGGAGTGGACAAATATGCTGCTTTATGCAAATGTTAGATATATTTATTATTGGAAATCAATTAACAACACAAAACAATAGATATTGTCTGGACAGATATTGTCCAGAAACCCTCACAGGTACTGCATTTAGCATTTAACAATATGAAAATCTATTATTGAAAGATTTCAAACACCACCAAGTCGACTTTTATGTGATGTTTTTTTTGTCGCATGGTGCAAACAAAGGGTTCACAAAAATGTCAAAAAGCAAGACAGATAGTGAACTTCCCTTATTTTGGTAACACATCATTGTTTCATGTAGAACTTTTGCAAACCACTAAAGAGGAAGATCCGGCCCTCGTCCCCGATGTGACTCTCACACGGGTCGTATTCCCCCTGCTGCAAATATAGCAAAGCCCGAGGTCTTATCCAGCTGCTGCTGTTTTATTTTAATACACGGACACCTCTTTTATTTCATGCACCGCCCCTCTGACCATATGGCACCAGCACCGCCGGCGTCCTGAAGTCAGCCCGCGGCGGGCCGGCCCATCTGCCATCTGCAGCGGCCGGCCAGACGGCTAATGAGATTTTAATTATCTGCAACGGTGAACGAGAAAACTCCTGCTGGGAGTTATAAACCTGATAAATACAGACTGTCTAACAACGATAGTAAAGCATTAAACTGACCAGTACTGAAAAGATTAGTCAGTTAGCATTACATTTAAATTAAACATTTTATTTAAAACTGGTTCCTGATTCTCACGTTTGTCTGATGTGATTGTAAAGTGAATATTTTGGGAGTGTTGATTAAACAATCAGATAAATCTGAGGGGTCACATTATGATTAAAGGGACAGTACGTTTAAATCTTCACACCTGTTAAAATACCTCCATATAAAAAGATCTGAGGAGGAAAATGACACCTGGACTGCTCACAGCTCAGAGGATGAATCTACTGCTTCATCACAGGTATCAACCTCCAGAGTCTGAGAAGTGAAGTCAATGCTGAAGCTCCTTAAAGCTGCATTCTCTCTACCAGCCAGCAGGGGGCGACTCCTCTGATTGTATAGAAGTCTCTGAGAAAATGAGCTTCTACTTCTCTCTTGATTTATTACCTCAGTAAACATTGTAAACATGAGTTTATGGTCTCAATCTCTAGTTTCAAGTCTTCTTCAATACAGCATGATGTTCATTTAGTAAATTATGGTCCCATTTAGAGTCAGATAGACCATAAAGCAGGGGATGCTTTAGGGCGGGGCTACCTGGTGATTGACAGGTCGCTACCACGGCTTTAACCTTTCACGGTGTGTTTTCACTTCATCAAAGTTAATTATAACATTTTGATCGCCTAAAAATGTTTTAGGTTGTACTTAGCCTCTCGTGTCACTTCTGGTTCCAAAAAAACAAGATGGTGACAGCCAAAAATATACATAAACGACAATATATAACTACCCAACAGCATATAACGTCATTGAAATTAGAATTAAAGTGATGATATATATAAATATAAATATTAGTCAAATAACAGAAAATATTAGTAAAGTATCATATAAAAATTTGTAAAATATCCATCAGTAAAATATCCGAAAAACACAATTAAAATATCCTTGAAATATTAATAAATTATTAGATAACAATTCGTAAAATATCACCAAAAAAAAAAAAAAAATATATATATATATATATATATTTATATATTAGTAAAATAACAAAAAAATATTAGCTAAGTATCAGACAAAATTTTGTAAAATATCCAAAATAATATCAGTAAAATATCCTTAAAATATTGGAAAAATTCGAATAAATTATTACATAAGATTTGTAAAATATCCCTAAAAAATAATTAAAATGAGCTCCACCTTCACCAGCTGCAACATTAAAGTAATGATCTATATAGATATAAATATAAGTCAAATAACAGAAAAAAATATTAGTAAAGTATCAGACAACATTTTGTAAATTATCCAGAATAATACCAATAAAATATTAGTAAAATATTGATAAATTATAACAAAAAAATATATTTAATGAGCTCGACTTTTAAACAATAAAGTGATGAACACGTTAATGCATCAATAATTATAACACAATAATATAATTATTACTGTGCATAATCAAATACTCTTATTTTTGGTACTTTTAAGTATCTTTTGATGATAATATTTTGTACTTTTACGTAAGTAGCATACTACCAGTGTAGCCAGTGTGAGACTGGTATGTAACCAGTGTGTGTGTGTGTGTGTGTGTGTGTGTGTGTGTGAGCTGCGTGAGTCACACCATCACGTAAGAGAGCTGAGGACCCTCAGACCTGCACACACACACACACACCTTCTAAATAAAGCTTAATAACAGAAACCTTCTTGTGTGTAACGGTGTGTCTGAATTGCAGATGAACTCACAGATATTATTTCCTGCTGATGTTGGTCCTCCAGCAGCAGCTCTGAGCAGCACACGAAGAAGAAAATGAGTCTCTCTTCTTCTCCTTCAGTCTCTCATGGCACGGCTCGGCACGGCTCGGCTCGGCTCCTCCGGTTTCCTCGCGTTTTTATTCGGTTTCTTCCGTACATGTGCGACACAACCCGTCCGGCTGCCGCTCGGAGCTGCACAGTCACGGATTATATACCGCTACAGCCAGTCCGGCCCCGCCGACCAATCAGCAGCCAGCCCGACCCCGCCGACCAATCAGCGGCCAGCTCTGCTCCCCGGCACTCCACCCCGCCCTCACCCAAGATGTCGTCACAAGAACAAAGATCGTCTATTAGCGGAGAGAAGGCACGAGGATGACGTAACCGACGGAAGTCGCCGAGAGCTGCTGTTCGGTAACAAAGACCTTGAGGCGGAACGAGTACTCAGATATTTCACTCCCAATTTGTATCTAATAATTTATTAATATTTTAGGGATATTTTACTGATATTATTTTGGATATTTTACTAATGTTTTTCGGATATTTTACTGTTATTATTTTGGATATTTTACTAATATTTTAAGGATATTTTACTAATGTTTTTCGGATATTTTACTGATATTATTTTGTATATTTTACTAATGTTTTTCGGATATTTTACTGATATTATTTTGTATATTTTACCAATATTTATATATATCATCACTGTAATGTTTCAGCTGGTAAAGATGGAGCTCATTTTAATTATTTATTGGATATTTTACGATTTTTTATGTAATAATTTATTAATATTTTACTAATATTTTAAGGATATTTTGCTGATATTATTTTGGATATTTTACACATTTTTGTCCGATACTTTTTCAGATTTCAGATACTTTTCAGATACTTGTCCGATACTAATATTTTTCTGTTGTTTGACTGCTATTTATATTTATATATCATCACTTTAATGTTTCAGCTGGTAAAGGTGGAGCTGATTTTAATTATTTTTTGGATATTTTATGAATTTTTATCTAATAATTTATTAATATTTTAAGGATATTTTACTAATGTTTTTCGGATATTTTACTGATATTATTTTGGATATTTTACTAATATTTTTTCTGTTATTTTACTAATATTTATATATATCATCACTGTAATGTTTCAGCTGGTAAAGGTGGAACTCATTTTAATTATTTATTGGATATTTTACGAATTATTATGTAATAATTTATTAATATTTTACTAATATTTTGAGGATATTTTACTTATGTTTTTTTGGATATTTTACTGATATTATTTTGGATGATTTACCTTTTTTACTAATATTTTCTGTTATTTGACTGATATTTATAATTTTATATATCATCACTTTAATGTTGCAGCTGGTAGAGCTGGAGCTCATTTTAATTATTTTGTGGATATTTTATGAATTTGTATCTAATAATTTGTTCATATTTTAAGGATATTTTACTGAAATTATTTTGGATGTTTTACAATTTTTTGTATAATTTACTAATATTTTTCTGTTATGTGACTAATATTTACATTTATATATATCATCACTTTAATGTTGCAGCTGGTATAGGTGAAGCTCATTATTATGATCTAATAATTTATTAATATTTTAAGGATATTTTACTAATGTTTTTCGGATATTTTACTGATATTATTTTGGGAAATTTTACAAATTTTTGTAAAAGCTGTCACATAAATGTAGTGCAGTAAAAAGTACAAAAGTTGCCCTAAGTACAGTACAACAATACTTGAGTGAATGTGCTTGGTTACCAGTGGTGGAAAGTAACTAATTACATTTAGTCAAGTACTGTACATTTTTCTACAGTTTTGAGGTACTTATACTTTACTTTAGCATTAATTGTTCTGCTACTTTATACTTCTACTCCACTACATCTCAGAGGGAAATATTGTACTTTTTACTGCACAACTTTAGTTACTTTGCAGATTCAGATTATTAATACAAAATATAAACAAATAAATTCTGATTATAGTTAAAGACTTTATTGCCCCACCTTTACCAGCTGCATCATGGAAGTGATGAAAACATTAATGCATCAATAATTATAATTATAATACAACAATATAATATATATATTACTCTGCATAATGAGTACTTACATTTTTTGTACTTTTACTCAAGTAACATTTTGAATTCAGGACTTTAACTTGTAACAGAGTATTTCTACATAGTAGATCTGAGTACTTCTTCCACCACTGGTGGAAAGTAACATTTACTCTACTGTACTTAAGTGCAATATTTAGGTAACTGTACTTGACTTTACTTGAGTATGTAATTGTTCTTCTCTATACTTCTGTACTTCTTATTAAATACTGTTTACTTCTACCTGACGCACACACCTGAAGTTATTTTGCATTCCACTTTCAAATCATATGATCAGTTTGTCAGTTTGCCTCGAGGAGAAACCTGTACAGAGTTCAAAAGATCCAAACGTTTGACAGCAAACACAGCACCGTGATGACAGACTTCTCTGCTTTCTTCACAGCCGTTGGATAAAAGCCAGATTTTAGAAGATGTATGTCCTGCAGCGGTTTGACTTTTAGAAAACTAGAGCCGATCGAAATGTGGGACATCGTCTCAATATGTGGGACGTGGGATAAAAATGCTGTGCAGTCCCTCATAAAGTGGGACACCTGGTCACCCTATTAGTTTTGTAGGTATTTGATCATAAAGTGTGTGTTAGATGTGCAAGAATCCTTGTGTATGGTACGTTGTGTACAACGCTTTTCATGTGACAAACTCAATAAAAAAAGTGCAAAAGTTGACCTGATGATCACGGTTCATCCTGAGGGGAACATGAACGTCTGAACTAAATTGAATGGCAATCCATCCAAATATTGTGGAGATAATTAATTTAATTTAAGTAACCAGTACTTTAAGTTAAACTCTAAGTTGTGCTAATAAATTGCACTTGAGCGAGCCACAGTGTGCAGACTCTTTCTACATTATTCATCGCTGTTTTCTATTGGTCGAGCACCTGATGTGTGCATCTTACATTGTTTGTGATATTTAATTAGAAACCACAAACTTCATGGTGGCGCTGGAGGAGAAGTCAGACGATCACCAACATCTAAATGCTTCATCGTGTGGGAACCATGACTGTGTGAGCCGACGGACCGACGCTGCCGTCCATACATCCCGCAGCGTGGCTAAAAATATGAACGTGGACGCAGTTTGAAACAATGGAACCACTGTGAGAAACACAGCAGACATCAGCGAGGCAGCCGGGCCTCCGGGAGAAATAAAAGAGAAATATGTGCAGCTATACATATGATATGCAGATGTGTTGTGGCACGCAGAAGAAGCTGTAAACTTATATAAGATGCAGATGTGATGTTAAACTGTACTGAATGTACAGACGGCACGTTGCCCGCAGTCACAGCCTCCAGAGAAAAGTCTCATAATGATAGTTATCTTTTATTTGGCTGATGTTCAGCTGCCTCTCACGTGCACTGTTGACTTTTTAACCTCCATGTAGGAGGACAAGATGTTCAAAACAACAGTGGTACGCGCCCATATATCAGTAACAAATGTTATCAACACATCTGAAATGATAATAAATCTTTGTTCAACTTGAATTAACAGATTATCTTTTGTGAATGTGTTGTTGATCTGGCTGTTAACAAGGCAGTTGGTGATACGATGTTTTTACTGACAGAATGTAGAGAAGTGAGTCATCTAATTATTGATTCACGTTGCTAATTCTTAATTTCCAAATCAGTCGTCCTACAAACAAAATATGAGATTTATTGAACCTCATACAGACATTACATGTTATAAACACCAGCCTTCACTTAAAGCTGCAAAAGATTTAGTTGGATCACAATGACTTGTGTGTTTAGTAATAGTAATAAATATAATAATAATAATTTTAATTATCATTATTATTACTTTATAATATTATGATAATCATAATAAATAATTTAATGAATAACTTTTAATAAAAAATATTTAAATAATGGTAATAGTGTAAATCTTCACTATTATTTACACAAAATTTTATAAATTTCACTATTATTTACAAATAAATATAATTACATTTCAATAAAATAAAATAATAATTATTATTTTACAATTATTATTATTATCATTATTATTATTATAACAACACTTATGATAAATAATAATTTAATAAATAACTTTTCATACATTTTTTTAAAATAAAAAAAAATGTTGTGTGAATAGTGTAATAGTATTTGTGTGCAATGGCAATAGTGTAAATCTTCACTATTATTTACAAATAAATATAAATACATTTATTAGTAATAATACTATCAATTATTATCATTATTATAAATATAAATAAATTGTAATAAATAAAATAATAATAATTATTATCATTATTATTGTTATTATAACAACAATCATAATAAATAATAACTTAATAAATAATTTTAATAAGATTCAAGATTCAAGAAGATTCAAGATGCCTTTATTTGTCATTCTTATGCTCCACATAAAAACGAAATTATGTTTCACACATCCACCACTCAGTAATTCAGTGCAAAACAATTGGGAAAAATAAATAAATTGTTAAGTAATTAGCTAATAAATAAGAGCACTAATAAATAAGCTAAAAGTATGATAAAATAGGATAGAATAAATAGTTATAATTTAAAACGTAAAAAATATTTAAAGGAACAGTCTCTTAAGTGCAGTTCACATTCTCTGATTTAGCAGTCTGATTGCTGTGGGAAAGAAGCTGTTTAACAGCCGAGTAGTCCTTGATCAGATACTCCTGTATCTTCTCCCGGACTGCAGGAGTGCGAACAAGCCATGAGAGGGATGAGTGGAGTCCTTTATGATACCGTTTGATCTGCGCACGCAGCGCTCGGTGTAGATGTCCTGCAGACATGGCAGAGAGGCACCAATGATTTTTTCAGCCGATCTCACTATCCTGTTCAGTCTGTGTTTCTCCTCTGCTGTGCTGTTACCAAACCAGGAAGAGATGCAGTAAGTGAGGATGTTCTCAATGGTGCCTCTGTAGAACATGGTCATGGCTGGGATGGGGAGGTCCACCTTCTTCAGTCTGCGGAGAGAATAAAAGCGCTGTTGGGCCCTCTTGATGACAGCTGTGGTGTTGTCACTGGAGGTCAGCTTGTCCGTCAGATGAACCCCCAGGAACTTGGTGCTGTGTACCCTCTCCACCTCAGAGCCGCTGATGGTCAGTGGGAGATGGTGCCGGTGACCAGTCCTCCTGAAGTCAACTACCATCTCCTTGGTCTTCTTGGTGTTGAGGGCAAGGTTGTGTGTTTTGCACCACTCTGTCAGCTGCTCCACCTCTTCTCTGTAGGCCGACTCATCGCTGTTGGTGATGAGGCCGACAACTGTGGTGTCGTCGGCGAACTTTATGATGTGGTTGGCGTTGAAACTAGCAGAACAGTCATGCGTCAGCAGTGTAAACAGTAAAGGGCTCAGTACACACCCTTGAGGTGATCCTGTGCTCACTGTGGTCGTCTTAGATGTTACGCTACCTACTCTGACTGTCTGCCGTCTCTCTGTCAAAAAGTCCAGGATCCATCTGCACATGCCAGGATCCACACCCAGCAACAACAACTTTTCAATGAGCTGTTGAGGCAAGATTGTGTTAAATGCCGAGCTGAAATCAAGTAACAGGATCCTGGCATAAGTGTTCTTGTTTTCCAGGTGCGTCAGAGTGAGGTGGAGCAGAGTGGAGATGGCATCCTCCGTAGACCGGCTCTGTATGCGAACTGCAATGGGTCCAAACTGGTTGGGAGGCATGACTTGATGTGATTCATGACAAGCCGCTCCAAGCATTTCATGACTATAGGGGTCAAGGCTACAGGGCGGTAGTCATTCATGGAAGCCGGGTTTGGCGTCTTGGGCAGAGGTATTATGGTGGTGCTTTTGAGACAGATGGGCACCCTGGCTTGGCTGAGGGAGATGTTGAATATGTCCGTGAAGACGTCCTTCAGCTGTTCTGCACATTCCCTCAGCACACAACCTGGGATAAAACAAATTTAAATAAAAATGTTGTGAGAATAGTGTAACAGTATTTGTGTGTTTAGCGACCTGTCAATCACAAGGTAGCCCCGCCCTAACGCATCCCCTGCTTTATGGTCTATCTGACTCTAAATGGGACCATAATTTACTAAATGAACATCATGCTGTATTGAAGAAGACTTGAAACTAGTGATTGGGACCATAAACTCATGTTTACAATGTTTACTGAGGTAATAAATCAAGAGAGAAGTAGAAGCTCATTTTCTCACTGACTTCTATACAACCAGAGGAGTCGCCCCCTGCTGGCTGGTAGAAAGAATGCAGGTTTAAGGAGCTTCAGCATTGGCTTCACTTCTCAAACCTGGAGGTTGTTCACTGGTTAAAACATTATTAATGGTTTGGTGCTGTTGTGTTCGCTGTGTGAGGTGAACTGGGTGAACTGGGTGAGGCTGAGAGCTCCTCTAATGATCAGTTCTGCTGTGAAGCGTGTATCGCCGTTGTTCCCCCGAGGCGACGCCAGGTGCTTGTAGATGTGAGTTTCACATTAGACTGAATGTACGACTGAACACGAGGACTCACAGAACTGGGTCGTGTGTTTGCTGAACCTGGAAGACCAGAATAGAGCAGACGAGGCTCAACATGCCAAGGATGGGGAACAGTGAGGGAGCTCATCGAGGTTTTATGTCCCACAGGAGACATAGAGGATTAAGTAAGTAAGTGTTGAAAAAAAAAATCAACATATCAACAGAACGATAGAAATGTTAATGAAGCTTTAGATTCCAGGAGCTGAGACGGTTGAAAACCAAATGAAGTACGTTGACGGTGAATGTTTTGCAGATCCTTTCAGTACAATTCATCACTACTTTAAAGATGTTTGAAGATGGGATCCTGACCTCCTGGTGTTTTAACCCTCTGAGACCCACAATAGACCCGTTTGAGTCTTTTCTTAGGGGGGGAAAAGGGGGTCTTTATGGGGAGATAGCAGGTCAACCGAGTCGGTCAGGTCAGTTTTTCTGTCCCACATTAAACAGCAGTTTAAATGTTTGTCGTATCAACGCAGTTAATCAAGTAAACCTGCAGCCTTTTAATCGTTTTGTGGTGGATGAATTGGACATATGGTAACATGCGTCCATCGTGGAACCTTTAATCCCCTGATATGTGGGAATATTTGGGGGAAACGTATCTGAAACAGCTCCTACAGTAATGTGACCTCATGCTTCAGACAGCTCTTGGTGTGAAAGCAGAGCGGCGTGAGTCTAAAGATGCCTTTGGGAAACCCAACGCCGGCCCGTGAGTCACCGCGTAATCCCGTCCAGGAAGCTTTCCTTTGTCCGTGTGTGCCGACGTCACCGGGATCTGCTTTCACCAGCAGAGATCACAGGCAGAGGATGAACAGATCAGAGCCGGACAAAAGGGCCTGTGAAGGGTTAAAAGTACACAAAGCATTCCTCCTCTGTCGTGTTTTCCAGGAACAGAGGGAACATCTGAACGAGACAGAGACACAGTGAGGTACCGACACTGAGCCGGGTTTCAAACTTCACACAGCCCAAAGAAAACAGCGACAGATGAGACGACTGTGGCTCTGCAGCCGGCTGCTCATGATGTAGTTAAGAGACGGCGTTGAACCTTTAAAGTATTACCTCCTGGGGGGACACTGGACGGAGGACACTGGACGGAGGACACCGGAGCACTCAATGCCCTGGAGAACCAGGATCTATCACAATAAATAAAGTTTTATTCTAAGTTCAAACTCAAGTTCTTTATTGTCATACGCACACACAGTCGTTGGCCTCCAACAATGCTCATTAAATATGTATAAAAAATAAAATAAAAGAAAAAAATTAAAATCGAAGACAGAAATATGGAGAACGGAACCTGCCAAAAAATATTATTAAATGTAGCAAAAATAATACTAAAATGTCGCCATTAATTAATCTATAAAATGTGACATAAATAGCTATTTCTGTTTAAATTTTTTTATTTTTTATCATTTTTGCACATATTTTGTATGTTTTTTTTTTTAAATGTATGTATTTATTTAGGTATTTATGCATTCATTTTTATGAATTTTTAAATATTTATTTATTTTTGTATTCATTTTTATTTATTCATTTATTTAATTATTTATTATTATTTTTTTTTATTTATTTATATATTTTTTTAATGTATGTATTTATTTAGGTATTTATGCATTTATTTATTTATTTCTGCACAATTTTCCCTTTGCTTTTCAGCACGTATTTATTTCCCCAAACTTATTTATTTCTGTATTCTTTTCTTTTTACATTTCTTTCTGTATTTCTGCCTCATTATGCAAATGAGGGGGCTGTCACAACATTCAAAAGTTAATTAAAAAATAAATCCAAACATTTTAAATAAATGCAAAAATAAATTAATTAATTAAAAAAATAATAAAAATAAATACATAAATAAACAAAAAGCAAAATTAAACAGAAGAGTTAATAAATAAGGGAATTAATACAAAGATAGATAAATAAATTATGTCACATTTTATCAATTAATTAATGGCTATATTTATATGTAATGCTATTTTTGCTATATTTAATGACATTTTTATTTATTTATCGAGTCATTTATGTATTTATTCATTTATGGTTTATTTTGGCAGGTTACGTCCATACATAAAGACATAAAATAGTGCAGCAGTTAAAATATAGGGAAAAATAATAATATAAAGTAAAAAATAACATATGATACTGTGGTAGACAGGTGTACAGCAAAAGTAAAATGTGTATACATAATACGAGAACATGTTGTAGAGTTCGTGACTATTTCATGAACTCCCGTGCGACTGTTGGATGAGCATTAAGAATAAACTATATAGAAATCTTCTCTCTGATGGTCTCGTGTACTTCTGTAGGTCATATAGAGGCATCAGGATTACACTGAGACCGTTTAATAACCAGTTAAAAGTTCCTCACACAAACTTTAACTTCATTTTATAGTGTTTTCTAGTTCAGCCTGCTACTTTATTTTATTTATTATTTAATAAACTGAGCCATAGTTTTGGCCATCATTTAAATTAATAATATTTTTATTCACATTTTACAACAGGGATGAAACATGAAGCTTCAGTTGATCAGGTTTTGTTTTCTCTTTAACCTTTGACCTTTACAGTTTACACTTTACACAAACATTATGCAGCATTGTTAATCAGAGAGCTGTTGGTGGCTAACGGTTTCCCCCCGCTTCCAGTCTTTATGCTAAGCTAGGCTAACCACGTCTGATATCGTCTACTCTCACTCTCACAGAGAAAGCAGATAAGTGGTTTCCCTTTAAGATTCATCTGACCCAGTTTCTCTGTGGGAATTGAACCCTCGACCCTGTTAGTGCCCCCCCACCCCGACCCCCCCTCGTCTGGCCTTGGTCTGGTTCACTACTTCCTATATGGACCGAGGAGTTTGTTGACAATTGGATTAAAATATTACATAAATGGGATTATGCAATGCTTAGTCTTTGTGTGCGGAGAGGCTGACTGATTGGTGGTGACGTAACTCTTAAACAGCATTATGGTGTTCGCTGGGATTATCACACACAGTCTCGTAGTGCCTTGCTCAGCAGATTAAGGTGACTGAGACTTCCAGGTTTGGTGCATTTTTTTTAAATGATAGTATTTGTTTCTTTATGATCTCTGAGCAGGCATACTTTTATAATTCTATGTGAAAAGGAGACTCTAATCAGATAATTTACACCGCAGAAACATATTCTAGTAATAATAATAATAAGAAATAACTTTATTTATGCAGCACTTTTTAGCATGAAAGCCAAATGCCTGAAGTCAAATGTGATTGACGTGTCATTTAACCGAAAAAGGGACGTTTTCCACCCCGGTTCCAAACCTCTGATCACCACCTATATTTTTGGTTTGTTCAAACAGGTTGAACGAAGTGAAATTAAAAGGAAAATCAGTCTGATTATCAGGAATATCTGTGTAATGTCAACCCTGTCCCCTACAAAATTACGTTCCCATTCAACTAAACTACATTCTCACTTACGTTTGGAGGGAAACGTATTTCCTCCCGGATTACGGTCGCAGTTTTCAACAGTTTTAAACATGTGGTTAATGCAACAAAAGTACTTTGTTAGGTTTCGTAAAAAAACATCACGGTTTGACTTAAAATGACGACGTTTGTTACGTTATTAAGCTACAACACAGTCTCACAGCAGTTTGTGAAATAGTTAGGACATTTAATCTAATTTAATCAGCACGACTTTCAACAATGTATTTTTCATGTATTTTCCTAAAAGGCAGTAAGTAAAACTGGCTGGAGGGGGGGGGGGGGGGCTTTAACAAGAAATTGAATGTGGTCGTACTCTCCGGAGTCTAGATCTTGGAACGAGAACAATCTGAGGATCTCAATATGACCTACATATTTAACCTGAAGCCTGAGGTAACACCATCAGCTTTTGTAACCTGTTTGAAAAGCAATGGGTAGCCGAGTCAGTGAAACATGGTTGTTTCTTTGTTGAAGTTGCAACTCTGGTGGCTGCGTTTTAAATGAGTTACAGATGAGGCTACGAAGACCATTTAAGAATAAAATATTTACACCGACTCTCTGGACCTTTTATTAGAGTCTCTATCTGATTACTATTTGGTCGAACGAAATCCTGAGACACCCACTCGTGGATGTGAAACCATTTTTAATGTATGTTAGATGAGAAGAATCAGTGTGTCATCTGCGTAAAAGTGGAACCTGATAAACAACGGTAAACTATCATCATTGGTTATCACTATCAGAATATAGTTTAGGTATATACCAGGGGTCAGCTACCTGCGGCTCCGGAGCCACATGCAGCTCTTTAGCTCCTCTCCAGTGGCTCCCTGTGGATTTTTAAAAATGGAAATGAATAACTGTTTTTTGTTTACATTTTTATTTTTATTTTTCATTGTTCTATGGTACGACGGTACGACGGTACGACGGTACGACGGAGTATTAGGGCCACATTGAGGAAAAATAAATAAATCTGAGATTTCGAGAATAAAGTCATAATATTACGAGAATAAAGTCATAATATTACGAGAATAAAGTCAGAAGTCCCGAGAAAAAAAGTCGTAATATTATGAAAATAAAGTCATAATATTATAAGTAGTAATTTTACGTGTTATTTTCTTTTTTTCTCGTAAAGTTATGACTTTATTCTCGTAATATTCCGACTTTTTTTCTCGTAAAGTTATGACTTTATTCTCTTAATATTACGACTTTTTTTCTCGTTAAGTTATGACTTTATTCTCGTAATATTACAACTTTTTTCTTGTAGTTATGACCTTATTCTCGTAATATTATGACTTTTTTTCTCGTAAAGTTATGATATTATTCTCATAATATTAGGACTTTTTTTTCACGCTAAGTTATGACTTTATTCTCATAATATTACGACTTTTTTTCTCGTTAAGTTATGACTTTATTCTCGTAATATTAGGACTTTTTTTTCTCGTTAAGTTATGACTTTATTCTTGTAATATTATGACTTTTTTTTCTCGTTAAGTTATGACTTTATTCTTGTAATATTATGACTTTTTTCTCGTAAAGTTATGACTTTATTCCGTAATATTACAACTTTTTTCTCGTAAAGTTATGACTTTATTCTCGTATTATTACAACTTTTTTTCTCGTAAAGTTATGACTTTATTCTCGTAATATTACAACTTTTTCTTATATCTATGACTTTATTCTCGTATTCTATGACTTTTTTTCTTGTAAAGTTATGACTTTATTCTCGTAATATTACGACTTTTTTTCTTGTAAAGTTATGACTTTATTCTGGTAATATTACAACTTTTTTTCTCGTTAAGTTATGACTTTATTCTCGTAATATTAGGACTTTTTTTGCTCGTTAAGTTATGACTTTATTCTCGTAATATTATGACTTTTTTTCTTGTTAAATTATGACTTTATTCTCGTAATTTACGACTTTTTTTCAAAGTTAAATAATTAACATTCAGCTTTTCTTGTTGTATAATTTTGTTTCCTCACAAATGTTCTGCAGCTCGGTGTCAGTCAACCTGAGTGGTCGGAGACTGCAGGTTTATTGAAACACATTAGTTGTGTCGGCATCTTTTAGGTCCCTCAAACAAGTTTTATGTTCTCCTGTCGTAGGACGAAGCATTGTGTGTGTGTGTGTGTGTGTGTGTGTGTGTGTGTGTGTGTGTGTGTGTGTGTGTTATATAACAATGACTGAACAATTTCATTTGAGCGTGAAAGCCAAATGCCAGAAGTCAAATGTGATTGACGTGTCATTTAACCGAAAAAGGGACGTTTCCAGACCGGTTCCAAACCTCTGATCACCACCCATATTTTTGGTTTGTTAAAACAGGTTGAACGAAGTGAAATGAAACGGATAATCAGTCTGATTATCGAGAATATCCGTGTAATGTTGTGCTATTTATACACCTTACCGTGAGAACGGGTTGGAGAAGGAAAATTAACTCATCTGTGTTTGATGTATTCTGACAACCCTGTCTCCTACAAAATTATGTTCCCACACAACTAAACTGCATTCTCAATTATGTTTTAAGGAAAACGTATTTTCTCCAGGATTACGGTTGCACCTTTAAACACGTGCTTAACATTGTAAATCGAAACAAAACAAAACGACTTGGTTATGTTTAGTAAAAAAAACCATCATGATTAAAACACGTCAACGTTGACTTTTTGTTTAACACGAGACACAAACATCAGTCTCCTGGGTAAAAGAAATGTGTTTAGCGTGCAATGAGTTCGCCTTTCTTGATTTCTGCGTGTCTTTTGTACGCCATGTATCCTGTACTGACTGCAATGTAAACGCATTGCGTATAAATGCTACGGTAAGAGTTAGTGACGTAGTATAAAAAGAGAGAAAGACCATTTACAGTGGGCGGTTGTGGGGAGGTGGACGGGTCCAACAAACACAGGACTTTTAACCAGGAGACTTGGTTGTATAAGTTACGTTAGTGGCGCTTGTCACGTATGTTTTGTTGACATTTGTGACGTGTTTTCCATACTTTTTTCCGTACATGTTTTACTTAGTTTGCTTACTTATTTTAAGCCCAACCACGACGTTTTCCCTGCACCAGTTTTAGTCTCTTTGAGGTAAGACTGTCTGACTTCAGGAGGAGGAGCTGGTGAACAGGGCGTGGTTACAATAGAGTATATAAAAAGTGGACGTAGTCACCGTGACGTCACCCATTGGTTTGGTTGGCTGCTGTTTTGAAGCCTGGAGTTCGGTATTTTGGCCGTCGCCATCTTGGTTTTTTCGCCTTCGCCATCATGGTTTGTGGCCGTCGCCATCCTGTTTTTTGGCCGTCGCCATCTTGTTATTTGGCCATCGCCATCTTGGTATTTGGCCGTCACCATCTTGGTTTTTTGACCGTCGCCATGTTGGTTTTTGGCCATCGCCATCTTGTTTTTTGTCCGTTGCCATCTTGGATTTTGGCCGTCGCCATCTTGGTTTTTGGCCATCGCCATCTTGGTTTTACGCCTTTGCCATCATGTTTTGTGGCCGTCGCCATTCTGTTTTTTGGCTGTTGCAATCTTGGTATTTGGCCGTCGCCATCTTGGTTTTTGGCCGTCGCCATCTTGGTATTTGGCCTTCGCCATGTTGGTTTTTGGCCATCGCCATCTTGGTTTACGGCCGTCGCCTTCTTGGTTTTTGTCCGTCGCCATCTTGGTTTTTGTCCGTCGCCATCTTGGTTTTCGGCAGACGTCATCTTGGTTTTTGGCCGTCGCCATCTTGGTATTTGGCCGTCGCCATGTTGGTTTTTGGCCATCGCCATCTTGGTTTACGGCCGTCGCCTTCTTGGTTTTTGTCCGTCGCCATCTTGGTTTTTGTCCGTCGCCATCTTGGTTTTCGGCAGACGTCATCTTGGTTTTTGGCCGTCACCATCTTGGTTTTTGACTGTCACCATCTTGGTTTTTGGCCGTCAGCGTCTTGGTTTTTGACCGTCACCGTCTTGGTTTACGGCCGTCGCCTTCTTGGTTTTTGGCCATCTCCATCTTGGTTTTTGGCCATCTCCATCTTGGTTTTTGGCCGTCACCATCTTGGTTTTTGGCCGTCACCATCTTGGTTTTTGGCCGTCAGCGTCTTGGTTTTTGGCCATCTCCATCTTGGTTGTTTTTCTAAATGGCTTTGGCTCCTCACATTGTGCAATCATTTGATTGTGCCAGCTTGAAAGCGACAGAATCAAACTGTCAGGACATCTTCTACAATGAAGCAACTGTTGCGGTGACTGAAGATTAATGGGATTCAGTTCTCACCACTGACTTGACAGTTCATTTATAAACATTATGAAACATCCATTGTGTCCATTACCGTTAGTAGCATCATGTTACATGTGTCAGCTAGGAATGAAGAGGCCTAATAATGTTTTTAATGCTCAGCAGGTCTGAATGTGACACACAATGGAAGGCTGTCACCTCCGTCTTAGATACAACTGACAGATTGTAAAACAATCCTGAGTCTGTTCGTGTTAACACGCAACACACCTTATTTTGAAACAAACAGAAACCAGGAGATATGGTGTTGAGGGATGAAAATCTTTGCCACACTTTTTTTTCTTTTCCTACTTTTTAATTTATTTCCGCTGAATTGTAGAAAAGAGACAATTTCTGTGGTTTTTATTGAACCTTGACCTGTTTCTGTCCATCTGACTCAACTGACATTTTTCTTCTTGTTTCCAATCAAATGCTTAGCAAACTTTTGAAAGGTCGCAAAAAAGAAATGCGAATTAGCGTTTCCATCAACTCGTCTGGAGCGAATAACCTCGGCTACAGCGTAGTTTGGTCAGTAGTTGGCGCTATAGGCTACGCATGGCTGTAATGTACCAGTAAACAGAGTAGAAGAAGAAGTTGAACCAGGAACAAAACAAGTCGCCTCGGCCGTCTAACCAAGGTCGTGTCTAGAAGGAAACCCGCAAGTTACGATATCTGCTCTGAAATCTGCAAAAACTCTCGCGAAACTCGTTGCTCGTTGACCTATCCTAACCTAACTATTCAAGGTCAATGCCCAACCTTAACCTTCTTGCGAAATCTTCCCTATGGAGGACAGAACCTGCCAAAATCCAAAATCAATCAATAAATAAATGACTCGAGAAATAAATAAATAAATATGTTATTAAATGTAGCAAAAATAATATTAAAAGTAAATGTAGCCATTAATTAATTGATAAAATGCAACATAAATAGATTTTTTATGTATTATATATTGGTATATATAAATAAGGTGAATTAATACAAATATAAATAAATTAAGAAGCAAATAAAAACAGAAATATGAATTAAGACATTAACAAAGAGTTACAAATATCTGTATAGAGTTATGTATATATGTAATGTTTATAGATGTTTTACATGCAATTTCATAAAGGTTTACAAAGATCTTAATCATTAACAAATACTTAATTTCATTTCCTTGATTGTTAACAGTAAAATAACTATTAACTAAGTTTAATTAACTATCTTTAACAATCTTTTTTTTTACGCAATTGAGGAAGTTTTATTGAATTTTCCCGTTTCCATACAGCTTTTCTAATGCGATGCTTCAAAATGTGCATAAAATATGTGAATGGAAACACGGCTACTGTTTAATGTAATTTTTAACCCACATTTCTTCTTATCTCTGCAGTAAATTTCCCCTCTTTCATTCAGCGCTCTTCTATCTCTCCGCTGTCATTAACATCTCAGAGTCTAAGGTTCACTTCTTGTTTTATAATCCGTCTGTATATTTTCCTCTGATAGTGTGAAGTTAGTCATTAAGAAGCTTTTTTTTTCTTCCATTCAAGGACACTTTTGTGTTACGACCTGCTCAACATTCTTTAGCAAAATCCTACATTTGGATTAACGCTCACTGCCAGCTTTATATTATTCTTTAATTTATTCAATTAGTTTTTTAGGGTAACGTTGATGTTTTAATGTATCTTTGCAGAATTCCAACTTGACAGTCATGAAAACTTAAGTGATATCCCACCGTTCATCCAGACCTGCAGCCAATTAACAAATAGCGGACCAAGTGGATTCATTTTTTTGGACATTTTTCATACTTTTTATACTTAGACATTTTTTTTGGGCCATTTTTCACACTCTTTCTTCGGAGATTTTTCAGATTTTATTTCTTAGACATTTTTCAGACATTTTTCACACAATTTTTTTGAGACATTTTTCACAATTTTTTTTCGGACATTTTTTAGATATTTTTCGGGGCCATTTTTCACACTTTTTTTACTTAGACATTTTTTTGGGGCCATTTTACAGACTCTTTCTTCGGATATTTTTCACACTTTTTTTTTCGAACATTTTTCCGATTTTTTTTCGAACATTTTTCAGACTTTTTTTCCGAACATTTTTCACACTTTTTTGGGGGGTTTTTTCACACTTTTTTCAGACATTTTTTAGACTTTTATTCCGGACATTTTTCACACTTTTTCTTCGGACATTTTTCAGATTTTTTTTCTTAGACTTTTTTCAGACATTTTTCACACTTTTTTTACGGACATTTTTCACACTTTTTCTTCGGACATTTTTCAGATTTTTTTTCTTAGACATTTTTCACACTTTTTTTCCGGACATTTTTCACTTTTTTTTCGAACATTTTTTTAGTAAAAACCAAACCGGTGTCACGGAAGACGTATAAATACCACGACATTACACAAGCATTCCTTGTGTCATGAGTACGCCTTTTAGCGTTTTCTCATCAAATACCGCCGCTTGGTCAGTGCCCCTCCGAGTACCTTTAACGTAAGTGTAACTTAACTCTATAAAACACACAGAAATATAGGTTAGATTTATTAACCCCAAACAGTTAATGCACACAGTGCACTTTAATAGACTGAGCCACTTTAACTTTAATTCTGCACACTACAAAACTTCTCTACCTCAGTTCTTATCCTGCATTATATTCCATATCTGACATTTCTTAATATCTGTTTCTCCTATATTTTATTATCCAGCACTATATCACTTTCTGCACTACATTCACTTTTTCTTTAAATAGTCCTGTATCTCAGTTGTTTTTACCCTGCACTATATTCATTTTTAACAGTTCTTCTGCACATTGCATATTTTGTTTTGTTTGCATATTTTGTTTTTATACTCTGTATTACTTACATGTGTCTTGTTACTACTTTTGTCGTTTTACTAATATGTGTACTACTCACCTGTGACGTTTTTTACTAACATGTGTACTACTTACCTGTGACGTTTTTACTAATATGTTTGCACTATGGAACTGTGATGCTGGATACTTGAATTTCCCTCGGGATCAATAAAGTTACTATCTATCTATCTATCTATCTATCTATCTATCTATGAAAACCCAACTTGTTAAAAACTAGAATTATCCTTTAAATCTGTATTTACATATTCTTTCTGGAAGAACTAGATGGTGTCTAAAGAACATTGAAGCTCACGGTATATAAGAGAAACGTAAGCATGATGCACACAGAAGCAGCTGGACTGAGACTCTAAATCACTCTGTCCTCCTCTGAGGACACAGATTGTGTAAATGTGTCATTCTGCATGTATGTTTCAGCCCCGCCCGGTAACCTGCCGGCCGGCTCCTTTGTCTCGTCCTGTGTTTGCTCCAAATCCACACAAAAAGCCAACAGTGTTGCTAAGGGCTTATAAGCACCTCTGTTACCGAGGCTGGAGGTGCTCAAGATTAAATCTGTCCTAGTCTGCTGTTGATTTGATTAAACTGCAGTGTCAGTGAAATATGAAATACGATCCAGGAAGTTCAGATTGAGTAACGGATTAATGTCTTTATGCCGAAACGGCGGTTTGTAACGCTCTCATTTCACAACTCTGGAAGGTTATCAACTATTTAATCTTCCGACACAACGAACACCAGAGAGTAGAAAAAAACACCATTCATGACACACAGAAATCCACAAGGAATGTGTGCTTACTGGGAGCGGCAGAAAAACAGATTTTAGCCACCTAAAAAAATCAATATCGTCGTCAAACAGCCCTTTCTGACGGGGAACTGAAGCCGTTATATTGCTCTCTTCAAAGCCACCAGACTCCATTCACAAAAACAGTAATTTTACCTCTCAGAACACAGGAGTTGCTGGTCTACCGCTGCATCGATCGGTTAGTTAGTTTGTTTTACTGTGTGACTTTCTGATCTAAACTAAAGTGGCGTCCACACAGCAGTACGTTGCTTAACTTCCTGTCTGCTTCTCCTGACTTGGAGCACGCCGACCGCCATCTAAGTTACTGTATTAATACACTGATTATAAGGATGTATATATAACATAAATAAATAAATAATGGACCCTTTAAACCAGTGTGACCAGACAAAACGTCCTCGTTCATTCACAACTCACACTGGTCCTCACAAAGACAGAAATACAAACACACACAGCATGCAAGCACACATGTACATGTCTAGACACATCCGCATGTTTGACCCCGTGACACCGTGTCAATGAGCAGAGGTCACACACACACACACACACACACACACACACACACACACACACACACACACACACACATGGGCTACTTCTCTAATCCCTCAGTCAGCTGAACCCGCTAACCTCAGGACTCCAACAGAGCTGGTAAAACTAACTTGAAGAGAGTCGAATAGAAACCGCTTCTTCCTTTTAGTGGTTGTTCTTTACGTAAACTTTTACTACGAGCTGTAAAGATAAGATGTAAAAGGCAAAATCCTCGCCTGCAGATGTTAGAAAGCCTTATTTATTACCACTTTGCTGAAACTGGTTCTGCAGGTTTCCGTCAGTTTTCCTCAGTTTAAGCTGCTTTGTAGCCTAAAGGGATTTACGCCGAGGAATGAGGAAACTTCCTGCAGAATTAGACCTCTTGTTTGATTCAGAAGGAATTACAAAGGTTCAGTCAGGACCAGCAGACACAACATCCCATTTATGAGGTAAATAAGATAGAATTTGCCTTTTGAATACAAAGAACACATGCCATTTGAAATATTTCAGCCGATTAGACTGTTGTCAGGCTATTAAATATAATAACGTATTATATAATATAAAAAAGGCGTTATCAGTCGCTTTCAGCCCCATAGATGTGGGTCAATAGGGGCCTACTACAACCACTAGTAGGTTTTATCATCTATTCACATGGTAGATGATTGAAGGAAGGTATAAAAGAACACGAAAGCGGCCTCTAGCGACCGTAGTAATTACTTTCACCCAGGAGACTGGAGTTCGCATCCCGTGTGAAACCAACAATGTGTAGTTGTCTTTGTGTTCGTAGTTATTTAAACAGAAAACACAATGTTTTTCCCTAAACTTAACCAAGTGTTGTTTTTTTTTTCTAAACCCAAAGAAGTTGTAGTTTTGTTGCCTAAACCTCAAGAAGTTGTAGTTTTGTTGCCTAAACCTAAAGAAGTTGTATTTTTGTTCCCTAAACTTAAAGAAGTTGTAGTTTTATTGTCTAAACCCTTAAGAAGTTGTAGTTTTGTTGCCTAATCCTAAAGAATTTTTAGTTTTGTTGTCTAAACCTAAAGAAGTTGTAGTTTTATTGTCTAAACCTAAAGAAGTTGTAGTTTTGTTGCCTAAACCTAAAGAAGTTGTAGTTTTGTTGTCTAAACCTAAAGAAGTTGTAGTTTTAGTCTGTAGTCTTCCTTATTTGATGATAAACAGCGGGAGAAAGCTTAGAAAAATTTGTGATAAATACGGTATCAATAAAAAACTTAGGGAAGTGTCTTTTAAGATATTACATAAAATGTAACCGGTAAAACTTGTGTTAGAAAGATTCAAGCTGGATATTGATTATTAATGTGATTTCTGTGGACTTGATAAAGAGAGTATTTATTTCCCATCTATTCTTTCATTGTATATATACAAGAATATTCTGGATGGATGGAGCCAACTTTCTACAAAAGAAACTCAAGATGAATGTTGAAATAAATATGTTTGATGTATGATATAGTTTAGTCAAGATAACATTGGATATAACATGTTGTATATAATACAATTATTTATTATTTTTAAAGACAAAATGGTCAGGAATCAAGCACACTTTCTTGCACTTTAGAAATAAATTCAAACAGTATAACACCATCATACAGTATCCAATATTAAAAACAACAACAAAAAAAGCCATTAAGACTTTTAAATTATTAAATGATTATAATATGATGTATCTAACATAAACACAAACTCTGGCATTATGAAATGTATATGTAATTATTTTTGTTTTGTTTTATTTTTGTCTTGTTTTTTTTTTTGTTCAATTATTATCTATTAATCAGCAGACATGGAACTAAAGCTGATCAATTAACTTTGTATTCCTTTCCTGAATGATGATGATGATGATGATGACGATGATGATGATGATGATGTGGGGAGGATGGAATGTATCTCTCTATGACACTACCTGTCTTTTCATCACATTATGATGTCTTCACACTCTCATGACAACACAGTGTGATGACATCACATCACATTCTCATGACATCAGAGTGTGATGACATCACACTCTGATGTCATCAGCCTTCCTTTTATGTTGGCTTTGAAGTTTTCATCCTTTGATAACGATTCTTGTGTATAGACCAACAGATTTAAATCTCTCACACTCGCTGATATTGTCAGCTAACTGGTAACCAATTTTAACATTACCAAGCGACGAGGGTGACTGCTTTATTTACATCTCGATGGGACAAGCAATATTGTTACCAAGCTCTTGGGAGCTGATGACAAAAATGGAGGAATTACGACAGATCGCAGAGAGCTCATACAACATTCTGATGGAGATCTCAACAAAACTTTCCGAGAAAGAACAGAGCTGGGAGAGGAGACAACAACACTTGGAAGACAAAAATAAGGACCTAGAGGACAAGTTCACAGAGGTCCAGGTTCAAAAACAAGTCTGTGAGACGCTGCAGGCTGAACTCCAGGGGAGGGTGAACCAGTTGGAGCAACAGATCCACGAGAGGGACGCTGAAATCCTGGATCTCCGCAAGCAGCAGACGAGTCTCTATTATGTGCTCAATGAGTCTAAAAAAAAGCTTTGGGAAAAAACAGATGAACTCGTAGACTGTGAGGAAACCTGGCAGGTCAAATACAGGGAACAGAAGATCAACTTCGATAATGTCCTGGACAAGAAAGACCAGTTCTACATGACCAAAATCAGAGAGCTGATGAACGAAAAGGGGAACCTTCAGGACAAGTTCAACGTTGACCTGGCAGAGACAGACCAGAGCTGGTGGTCCACAGTCCAACAGATAGAAGTTGAGAAGACGCTCCTGGAGGACATCTGTCTGGACCAGAAGGAGAAGAGGAGAGGATTCTTTTCTCGCAGGAGGACCGAGGATGGAGGGACAACGCTGGAGAAGATGAAAAGCAAAATGCGTAAGAAGATGAGGGAAAAGGAAGAGGCGGAGCTGGAAGCTGAGGTGAAACAGATAGCACAGCAGGACGAGATGGAGGAAATAAAGGAGGCGGAGCAGAAGAAGACGGGTTGGTTTCGTTGGATGTTCAGAAAGAGGAAAAGTGACTGTGACAGTCAGGTAGAGGAGGCTGCTGGATGTTCAGCTCAGGTTGGACTACATTAGCTCCCTCTTCCTCCCCCCTTCACCTCTCCTCCCTTCCTCCCCCCCACCTCCCTCCTCATCTACCTCAGGTACCTCAGGGGCGACTGTGGCTCAGAGGTAGGTAGAGCAGGTCGTCCACCAATCTGAAGGTCGGTGGTTCGATCCCTTTGCTCCGGTCACAGGTCGATGTGTCCTTGAGCAAGACACTTAACCCCAAACTGCTCCCGAAGGCTGAGCCATCGGTGTGTGAATGAGTGTCTAGATTAGTCCATTTACCATTTACTAACCCTTCCTCTCTCTCCCTCCCCCTCACCCCCATCCCCCTCTACGTCTCCACCCTCACATCCTGTCAAAGGGATAGTCTGGGTGTTTTGAAGTGGGGTACTTGTACTAGTATGAGGTACTTATCCATAGTATGTGTGATACTTACAGTGGATGGAGGACCTCATACACCCCCACTTCAAAACACCCAAACTATCCCTTTAACTTTTAGGGCGACATAGTGACTAAGTGATTAGCACTGTAGCCTCATAGAGACACCAACAGCTGTCCAGCTGTGTAGAGTTTGTATACTCTGCTTGTGTCTGCGTGGGTTTTCTCCTGGTGCTCAGGTTTCCTCCCACAATATCCAAAGATATGCACTTTAGGCTAATTGGACACTCTAAATTACCCCCAAATATTTTTTTCAATCAATCACATTTCAGTAAGGGGTTTCTCCTGGTGATCAGGTATATATACAGTATATCTCTATATATATATATAGAGATATACTGTATATAAGTGAATATATACTGTATATATGTGTATATATACAGTATATATGTGTATATATATATATATATATATATATATATATATATACAGTATATAAGTGAATATATACTGTATATATGTGTATATATACAGTATATATGTGTATATATATATATATATTAATACAAATAAATTATTAATAAAATAAAAAATAAATAAATAAATAAAAAACAGTCAAATACAATTTTGATATGTCTGTCTCTCTGAATAAATGTGTACAGTATAAATACAACTGTATGACATTATGGTGGCTATAAAGTAGAAGTACTGGTATCTGTTTAAGTTGTGATTTAAACAACGCTAAAGCTGATCAATAAAACGATCAATGTTACGTAATAAAAGATGTTCCAAATGGTATTTTAGGCGCTGGTTAACAACTCTAAACCTAAAGAATCATTTTTGTTTGTATTTTACAACGTGTTAGAACGTGTTGCTTTTTAGTTTCACTTTCACCTTTACAACATAGTAGGCCCCTACTGACCCACATCTATGGTGCCTATTTAATTGCCTGATAACAGTCTAATCGGGTGTGTTGTTATGTAAAATTAGGTATTTTTGCACTTGACTGATTGATGCAAGGAAACAAAATGAGTTGAAAAACGAATTTTACTTTGTTTTCTTGATCCAGATCCTTATATTTACAGAATATCTTTCATTTAATTTTGCACTACTTGCCAACACAGTTTCACGGCAGTTTGTGAAATAGTCACGGAATTGAATCTATTCGATTCGTGTACATAGACACGAATTTCACTTTTTTTTTTCGACGTTCAGCACGACTTTCAACAACATATTTTTTATGCGTTTTCCTACAAATGTCCAGCAACACATGATGAATGTGTCGATTTCCACTCCAGTCTTTTTAAAATAAAACTACTTAGTTAGGTTGAGGAAAATATCGCGGTTTGGGTTAAAATAACTCCAGAAGTGCCATAACTTAAGTACGGAAGTTACGTGACAAATAAATCAAAGTTGACTTCTGGTTTCCTCCCCGACCTCCTCCCTACGTGGCGTTCGCCGCTCTTTCTACTTCCTGGTTCCCAATAACGTGGATTACGAATTGATTTCGTGCTGACCATCGCGAAAAAAAATGTGAAATTCATGTCTATGTACACTTACGTACATTACATTTTGTGGCTATTTCACAAAGTGCTGTGCGACTGGGCTGAAATTGTTCAAATGTAAAGTTCAATATTAGTTCAGAAGCTCACAAACGGAAAAAAAGAAAGAAAGAGATTCAAATTGTGTGCAGATTCTTCTGAAAACGTACCAGCTAATAATAAAACCTGCTGATACCTGAAGATGAAAGAGCCTCATCTCATCATAAACTGGAGTGTGTAAATATTGTGTTTGCGTAACATGGATGTTAGTCGGGTCCTTTAGCCTCTTATATCATTATCCTTATCCGACGGTAAACAACGTCACATGACGTGACTAAACACAACTCACATCCTGGAATAAAAATGTGACCAGCAAGTGTTTGTATTTACAGCCAAAGCGTCTTAAACTTTTCCACAGTGAGCGATCAGGTCATCAGTCAACAGAACAATAACAGTCAATGTTTAGACGTTTTTTTACAACCGAGGGCTTTAAAACTTTTCCACCACGGTGTCGTTGCTGTTTTCTAATAAAATATCCAACAAACCAAATTTTATGAATCACAGATTCACAATGTGTACATAAATTATTAGACAGTTTTTCACTGCTGGTGCGTTAAAGGAGACATTTTTAGATTTCAGCTGCTGAATTATAGAAAAAGAAAAACATAAAAAATCCCATTGACCTCATTCTACTGTCGCTCCTTCAACTCTCACAGACTTTCAGACTTTGGCGTGACCTCAGATGTGACTCACTGTGAAATCAGCAAGTCTTTGAGGCCCCTCGTGTTGACCTCTCTGCGGACTTTGCTCAAGGAAATAACTCATAATGCATAGCACTGTGATGTCACAACAACAATGACAGTGCAATTGCACAACATAAGAAAAAAAATTGCCAGTTGGCCAATTATTAAATAAAAATGGTTATTTATTATCTTATAAAGAATTTCTTGATAAATTCAAAATGCTTGTTAAACCAAAGGAGTATTCTGTTGTTTTCTATACCAGAAAGTATCCTTATACTTCTACGAAACCCTGCTACTGTTGATCAGCCTTTTAATTCAGAAGATTGTGTGGAAAATTTATAAATTGGAGGTACTAATATAGTGAAAGAGAAGTGCTCTAACAAACATATTAGGAACACACTCAGTTATGTTTCTATACCTTCATCTAGACGTTTTTGGTCTTCCTTATTTGATGATAAACAGCGGGAGAAAGCTTAGAAAAATTTGTGATAAATACGGTATCAATAAAAAACTTAGGGAAGTGTCTTTTAAGATATTACATAAAATGTAACTGGTAAAACTTGTGTTAGAAAGATTCAAGCTGGATATTGATTATTAATGTGATTTCTGTGGACTTGATAAAGAGAGTATTTATTTCCCATCTATTCTTTCATTGTATATATACAAGAATGTTCTGGATGGATGGAGCCAACTTTCTACAAAAGAAACTCAAGATGAATGTTGAAATAAATATGTTTGATGTATGATATAGTTTAGTCAAGATAACATTGGATATAACATGTTGTATATAATACAATTATTTATTATTTTTAAAGACAAAATGGTCAGGAATCAAGCAAACTTTCCTGCACTTTAGAAATAAATTCAAACAGTATAACACCATCATACAGTATCCAATATTAAAAACAACAACAAAAAAAGCCATTAAGACTTTTAAATTATTAAATGATTATAATATGATGTATCTAACATAAACACAAACTCTGGCATTATGAAATGTATATGTAATTATTTTTGTTTTGTTTTGTTTTTGTCTTGTTTTTTTTTTTTGTTCAATTATTATCTATTAATCAGCAGACATGGAACTAAAGCTGATCAATTAACTTTGTATTCCTTTCCTGAATGATGATGATGATGATGATGATGATGATGATGTGGGGAGGATGGAATGTATCTCTCTATGACACTAACTGTCTTTTCATCACATTATGATGTCTTCACACTCTCATGACATCACAGTGTGATGACATCACATCACATTCTCATGACATCAGTGTGATGACATCACATCACACTCTCATGACATCACAGTGTGATGACATCACATCACATTCTCATGACATCACAGTGTGATGACATCACACTGTGATGTCATCAGCCTTCCTTTTATGTTGGCTTTGAAGTTTTCATCCTTTGATAACGATTCTTGTATATAGGCCAACAGATTTAAATCTCTCACACTCGCTGATATTGTTTGCTAACTGGTAACCAATTTTAACATTAACAAGCGACGAGGGTGACTGCTTTATTTACATCTCGATGGGACAAGCACCATTGTTACCAAGCTCTTCGGAGCTGATGACCGTAATAGAAGCCTTGGAGGAAAAATGCAACGCTCTGAAGGTGTTCTCAAAAAAAGTGTCCAAGAGAGAACAGCGCTGGCAGAGGCGACTTCAACAGTTGAAGGACAAAAACTACGACTTGAAGGCCAAGTTGGACATGGCTGCGAGAGAAAGGAAACTAGAACAGATAGTTGACGAAAAGAAGGACCTAAAGGACAAGTTGAACCTGGCTGTGAGAGACGAGAGACTACAACAGTTGGAGGACGAAAACAAGGACCTAAAGGACAAGTTGGACTTGGCTGTAAAAGACAGGAGACAACAACAGATAGTTGACGAAAATAAGGACCAGAAGTACAAGTTGGACCTGGCTGTGAGAGACAGGAGACAACAACAGATAGATGACGAAAACAAGGACCTGAATTACAGGATGGACCTGGCTTTGAGAGACAGGAGACAACGACAGATAGTTGACAAAAATAAGGACCAGAAGTACAAGTTGGACCTGGCTGTGAGAGACAGGAGACAACAACAGATAGATGACGAAAACAAGGACCTAAAGGACAAGTTCACGGAGGTCCAGGTTCAAAAACAAGTCTGTGAGACGCTGCAGGCTGAACTCCAGGGGAGGGTGAACCAGCTGGAGCTACAGATCCACCAGAGGGACGCTGAAATCGTGGATCTCAGCAAGCAGCAGACGAGTCTCTTTCAGAGCTTCACTGAGACTAGGAAAGAGCTGTTGGACAAAACAGATGAACTTGTAGACTGTGAGGAAACCTGGCAGGTCAAATACAGGGAACAGAAGATCAACTTCGATAATGTCCTGGACAAGAAAGACCAGTTCTACATGACCAAAATCAGAGAGCTGATGAACGACAAAGAGAACCTTCAGGACAAGTTCAACGTTGACCTGGCAGAGACAGAGCAGAGCTGGTGGTCCACAGTCCAACAGATAGAAGTTGAGAAGACGCTCCTGGAGGAAATCTGTCTGGACCAGAAGGAGAAGAGGAGAGGATTCTTTTCTCGCAGGAGGACCGAGGATGGAGGGACAACGCTGGAGAAGATGAAAAGCAAAATGCGTAAGAAGATGATGGAAAAGGAAGAGGAGGAGCTGGAAGCTGAGGTGAAACAGCGAGCACAGCAGGACGAGATGGAGGAAATAAAGGAGGCGGAGCAGAAGAAGACGGGTTGTTTTCGCTGGATGTTCAGAAAGAGGAAAAGTGACTGTGACAGTCAGGTAGAGGAGGCTGCTGGATGTTCAGCTCAGGTTGGACTACATTAGCTCCCTCTTCCTCCCCCCTTCACCTCTCCACCCTTCCTCCACCCTCAACTCCATCCCCCTCTTCGTCTCCTCCCTTCCTCCACCCTCACCTCCCTCCTCATCTACCTCAGGTACCTCAGGGGCGACTGTGGCTCAGAGGTAGGTAGAGCAGGTCGTCCACCAATCTGAAGGTCGGTGGTTCGATCCCTTTGCTCCGGTCACAGGTCGATGTGTCCTTGAGCAAGACACTTAACCCCAAACTGCTCCCGAAGGCTGAGCCATCGGTGTGTGAATGAGTGTCTAGATTAGTCCATTTACCATTTCCTAACCCTTCCTCTCTCTCCCTCCCCCTCACCCCCATCCCCCTCTACGTCTCCACCCTCACATCCTGTCAAAGGGATAGTTTGGGTGTTTTGAAGTGGGGTACTTGTACTAGTATGAGGTACTTATCCATAGTATGTGTGATACTAACAGTGGATGGAGGACCTCATACACCCCCACTTCAAAACACCCAAACTATCCCTTTAACTTTTAGGGTGACATAGTGACTAAGTGATTAGCACTGTAGCCTCATAGAGACACCAACAGCTGTCCAGCTGTGTAGAGTTTGTATACTCTGCTTGTGTCTGCGTGGGTTTTCTCCTGGTGCTCAGGTTTCCTCCCACAATATCCAAAGATATGCACTTTAGGCTAATTGGACACTCTAAATTACCCCCAAATATTTTTTTCAATCAATCACATTTCAGTAAGGGGTTTCTCCTGGTGATCAGGTATATATACAGTATATCTATATATATATATATATAGATATACTGTATATAAGTGAATATATACTGTATATATGTGTATATATACAGTATATATGTGTATATATATATATATATATTAATACAAATAAATTATTAATAAAATAAAAAATAAATAAATAAATAAAAAACAGTCAAATACAATTTTGATATGTCTGTCTCTCTGAATAAATGTGTACAGTATAAATACAACTGTATGACATTATGGTGGCTATAAAGTAGAAGTACTGGTATCTGTTTAAGTTGTGATTTAAACAACGCTAAAGCTGATCAATAAAACGATCAATGTTACGTAATAAAAGATGTTCCAAATGGTATTTTAGGCGCTGGTTAACAACTCTAAACCTAAAGAATCATTTTTGTTTGTATTTTACAACGTGTTAGAACGTGTTGCTTTTTAGTTTCACTTTCACCTTTGCAACATAGTAGGCCCCTACTGACCCACATCTATGGTGCCTATTTAATTGCCTGATAACAGTCTAATCGGGTGTGTTGTTATGTAAAATTAGGTATTTTTGCACTTGACTGATTGATGCAAGGAAACAAAATGAGTTGAAAAACGTATTTTACTTTGTTTTCTTGATCCAGATCCTTATATTTACAGTATATCTTTCATTTAATTTTGCACTACTTGCCAACACAGTTTCACGGCAGGTTGTGAAATAGTCACGGAATTGAATCTATTCGATTCGTGTACATAGACACGAATTTCACTTTTTTTTTTTGACGTTCAGCACGACTTTCAACAACATATTTTTTATGCGTTTTCCTACAAATGTCCAGCAACACATGATGAATGTGTCGATTTCCACTCCAGTCTTTTTAAAATAAAACTACTTAGTTAGGTTGAGGAAAATATCGCGGTTTGGGTTAAAATAACTCCAGAAGTGCCATAACTTAAGTACGGAAGTTACGTGACAAATAAATCAAAGTTGACTTCTGGTTTCCTCCCCGACCTCCTCCCTACGTGGCGTTCGCCGCTCTTTCTACTTCCTGGTTCCCAATAACGTGGATTACGAATTTATTTCGTGCTGACCATCGCGAAAAAAATGTGAAATTCATGTCTATGTACACTTACGTACATTACATTTTGTGGCTATTTCACAAAGTGCTGTGCGACTGGGCTGAAATTCTTCAAATGTAAAGTTCAATATTAGTTCAGAAGCTCACAAACGGAAAAAAAGAAAGAAAGAGATTCAAATTGTGTGCAGATTCTTCTGAAAACGTACCAGCTAATAATAAAACCTGCTGATACCTGAAGATGAAAGAGCCTCATCTCATCATAAACTGGAGTGTGTAAATATTGTGTTTGCGTAACATGGATGTTAGTCGGGTCCTTTAGCCTCTTATATCATTATCCTTATCCGACGGTAAACAACGTCACATGACGTGACTAAACACAACTCACATCCTGGAATAAAAATGTGACCAGCAAGTGTTTGTATTTACAGCCAAAGCGTCTTGAACTTTTCCACAGTGAGCGATCAGGTCATCAGTCAACAGAACAATAACAGTCAATGTTTAGACGTTCTTTTACAACCGAGGGCTTTAAAACTTTTCCACCACGGTGTCGTTGCTGTTTTCTAATAAAATATCCAACAAACCAAATTTTATGAATCACAGATTCACAATGTGTACATAAATTATTAGACAGTTTTTCACTGCTGGTGCGTTAAAGGAGACATTTTTAGATTTCAGCTGCTGAATTATAGAAAAAGAAAAACATAAAAAATCCCATTGACCTAATTCTACTGTCGCTCCTTCAACTCTCACAGACTTTCAGACTTTGGCGTGACCTCAGAGCTGACTCACTGTGAAATCAGCAAGTCTTTGAGGCCCCTCGTGTTGACCTCTCTGCGGACTTTGCTCAAGGAAATAACCCATAATGCATAGCACTGTGATGTCACAACAACAATGACAGTGCAATTGCACAACATAAGAAAAAAAATTGCCAGTTGGCCAATTATTAAATAAAAATGGTTATTTATTATCTTATAAAGAATTTCTTGATAAATTCAAAATGCCTGTTAAACCAAAGGAGTATTCTGTTGTTTTCTATACCAGAAAGTATCCTTATACTTCTACGAAACCCTGCTACTGTTGATCAGCCTTTTAATTCAGAAGATTGTGTGGAAAATTTATAAATTGGAGGTACTAATATAGTGAAAGAGAAGTGCTCTAACAAACATATTAGGAACACACTCAGTTATGTTTCTGTCCCTTCATCTAGACGTTTTTGGTCTTCCTTATTTGATGATAAACAGCGGGAGAAAGCTTAGAAAAATTTGTGATAAATACGGTATCAATAAAAAACTTAGGGAAGTGTCTTTTAAGATATTACATAAAATGTAACCGGTAAAACTTGTGTTAGAAAGATTCAAGCTGGATATTGATTATTAATGTGATTTCTGTGGACTTGATAAAGAGAGTATTTATTTCCCATCTATTCTTTCATTGTATATATACAAGAATGTTCTGGATGGATGGAGCCAACTTTCTACAAAAGAAACTCAAGATGAATGTTGAAATAAATATGTTTGATGTATGATATAGTTTAGTCAAGATAACATTGGATATAACATGTTGTATATAATACAATTATTTATTATTTTTAAAGACAAAATGGTCAGGAATCAAGCAAACTTTCCTGCACTTTAGAAATAAATTCAAACAGTATAACACCATCATACAGTATCCAATATTAAAAACAACAACAAAAAAAGCCATTAAGACTTTTAAATTATTAAATGATTATAATATGATGTATCTAACTTAAACACAAACTCTGGCATTATGAAATGTATATGTAATTATTTTTGTTTTGTTTTATTTTTGTCTTGTTTTTTTTTTTGTTCAATTATTATCTATTAATCAGCAGACATGGAACTAAAGCTGATCAATTAACTTTGTATTCCTTTCCTGAATGATGATGATGATGATGATGATGATGATGATGTGGGGAGGATGGAATGTATCTCTCTATGACACTAACTGTCTTTTCATCACATTATGATGTCTTCACACTCTCATGACATCACAGTGTGATGACATCATGACATCACATCACACTCTCATGACATCAGTGTGATGACATCACATCACACTCTCATGACATCACAGTGTGATGACATCATATCACATTCTCATGACATCAGTGTGATGACATCACATCACACTCTCATGACATCACAGTGTGATGACATCACATCACATTCTCATGACATCACAGTGTGATGACATCACACTGTGATGTCATCAGCCTTCCTTTTATGTTGGCTTTGAAGTTTTCATCCTTTGATAACGATTCTTGTGTATAGGCCAACAGATTTAAATCTCTCACACTCGCTGATATTGTTTGCTAACTGGTAACCAATTTTAACATTAACAAGCGACGAGGGTGACTGCTTTATTTACATCTCGATGGGACAAGCACCATTGTTACCAAGCTCTTCGGAGCTGATGACCGTAATAGAAGCCTTGGAGGAAAAATGCAACGCTCTGAAGGTGTTCTCAAAAAAAGTGTCCAAGAGAGAACAGCGCTGGCAGAGGCGACTTCAACAGTTGAAGGACAAAAACTACGACTTGAAGGCCAAGTTGGACATGGCTGCGAGAGAAAGGAAACTAGAACAGATAGTTGACGAAAAGAAGGACCTAAAGGACAAGTTGAACCTGGCTGTGAGAGACGAGAGACTACAACAGTTGGAGGACGAAAACAAGGACCTAAAGGACAAGTTGGACTTGGCTGTAAAAGACAGGAGACAACAACAGATAGTTGACGAAAATAAGGACCAGAAGTACAAGTTGGACCTGGCTGTGAGAGACAGGAGACAACAACAGATAGATGACGAAAACAAGGACCTGAATTACAGGTTGGACCTGGCTTTGAGAGACAGGAGACAACGACAGATAGTTGACAAAAATAAGGACCAGAAGTACAAGTTGGACCTGGCTGTGAGAGACAGGAGACAACAACAGATAGATGACGAAAACAAGGACCTAAAGGACAAGTTCACAGAGGTCCAGGCTCAAAAACAAGTCTGTGAGACGCTGCAGGCTGAACTCCAGGGGAGGGTGAACCAGCTGGAGCTACAGATCCACCAGAGGGACGCTGAAATCGTGGATCTCAGCAAGCAGCAGACGAGTCTCTTTCAGAGCTTCACTGAGACTAGGAAAGAGCTGTTGGACAAAACAGATGAACTCGTAGACTGTGAGGAAACCTGGCAGGTCAAATACAGGGAACAGAAGATCAACTTCGATAATGTCCTGGACAAGAAAGACCAGTTCTACATGACCAAAATCAGAGAGCTGATGAACGACAAAGAGAACCTTCAGGACAAGTTCAACGTTGACCTGGCAGAGACAGACCAGAGCTGGTGGTCCACAGTCCAACAGATAGAAGTTGAGAAGACGCTCCTGGAGGACATCTGTCTGGACCAGAAGGAGAAGAGGAGAGGATTCTTTTCTCGCAGGAGGACCGAGGATGAAGGGACAACGCTGGAGAAGATGAAAAGCAAAATGCGTAAGAAGATGAGGGAAAAGGAAGAGGCGGAGCTGGAAGCTGAGGTGAAACAGATAGCACAGCAGGACGAGATGGAGGAAAAAAAGGAGGCGGAGCAGAAGAAGACGGGTTGGTTTCGTTGGATGTTCAGAAAGAGGAAAAGTGACTGTGACAGTCAGGTAGAGGAGGCTGCTGGATGTTCAGCTCAGGTTGGACAACAGTAGCTCCCTCTTCCTCCCCCCTTCACCTCTCCTCCCTTCCTCCCCCCTTCACCTCTCCTCCCTTCCTCCCCCCCACCTCCCCCCTCATCTACCTCAGGTACCTCAGGGGCGACTGTGGCTCAGAGGTAGGTAGAGAAGGTCGTCCACCAATCTGAAGGTCGGTGGTTCGATCCCTTTGCTCCGGTCACATGTCGATGTGTCCTTGAGCAAGACACTTAACCCCAAACTGCTCCCGAAGGCTGAGCCATCGGTGTGTGAATGAGTGTCTAGATTAGTCCATTTACCATTTCCTAACCCTTCCTCTCTCTCCCTCCCCCTCACCCCCATCCCCCTCTACGTCTCCACCCTCACATCCCGTCAAAGGGATAGTTTGGGTGTTTTGATGTGCGGTACTTGTACTAGTATGAGGTACTTATCCATAGTATGTGTGATACTTACAGTGGATGGAGGACCTCATACACCCCCACTTCAAAACACCCAAACTATCCCTTTAACTTTTAGGGCGACATAGTGGCTAAGTGATTAGCACTGTAGCCTCATAGAGACACCAACAGCTCTCCAGCTGTGTAGAGTTTGTATATTCTGCTTGTGTCTGCGTGGGTTTTCTCCTGGTGCTCAGGTTTCCTCCCACAATATCCAAAGATATGCACTTTAGGCTAATTGGACACTCTAAATTACCCCCAAATATTTTTTTCAATCAATCACATTTCACTAAGGGGATTCTCCTGGTGATCAGGTATATATACAGTATATCTATATATATATATATAGATATACTGTATATAAGTGAATATATACTGTAAATATGTGTATATATACAGTATATATGTGTATATATATATATATATCAATACAAATAAATTATTAATAAAATAAAAAATAAATAAATAAATAAATAAAAAACAGTCAAATACAATTTTGATATGTCCGTCTCTCTGAATAAATGTATACAGTATAAATATAACTGTACGACATTATGGTGTCTATAAAGTAGAAGTACTGGTATCTGTTTAAGTTGTGATTTAAACAACGCTAAAGCTGATCAATAAAACGATCAATGTTACGTAATAAAAGATGTTCCAAATTGTATTTTAGGCGCTGCTTAACAACATGAGCTGTTGAAAATGATATTTTGCAGTAAAAACCATGTGACCTTTATGACTGAGGGGCTCGTGATTTATTTTAATATTAGCATTATTTACTGGTAATTAAGTTTAATATATTTTTTTTATACATAATAAAGAATATTATAAAAGTAAAGAAAATGTATGTAGGTGAATTATGTAGAGCAGCACATACACAAACATAAAGCCATTGTGAGTGAAATTAATGAGGCTTTAGAGGCCAAAGGTCAAACTCTGGGTTTGAACCTGCAGCGTTGGAAGTGGCCGGTGGATTCTCAGGTTTCTCTGAACGGATATCCTCAACTGAATTATGACTAGTCGTGATTCCAGTTTCAGATATCTACAATTTAATTCTGACTAGTCATAATGTAGTTGTAGATATCGCTAATGCTAATTCCAGATAGTCAAGTTCAGCTTTTAAATATTAAAACAGCTCGCCATAATCTCCAGATCACCAACATCACTATTCGGCACTATTCTGCATAAATCCAGCCCATCCCTGTCCACTGCCGACTTCCCTGCAACAGTTTCAACAGTATCCAACACTCCTTCTCTAACCTTCTTCTAAATGCTAATAAAACTAAATGCATGGTCTTCAAGTCCATGACCTCAAGTCACACCTGCCCCCCTCAAAATCTCCTCCCTGGATATAAACCAGATTATTATTGTTTTTATCTGATATTATTGTTTTATCATTACTTAATCATATTATAAACTACTCCGGTGTATGCTGCAGTTCATGGTATCATAGCACTCTCTCTCTGGTCGTAGGTACTGCATGTATTGCTATCCATGTAATTTTGACTTTTTTTTTAATAATATTTACGGGAATGATAGCTCAAAATGAAGTAGTATGATAAGAAAAATAATAAAATAATAACATATATATAAAATAAAACAAATAATATATATATATATATATATATATATATATATATAAAATAAATAAAAAAATGAATAAAAAAATTATACAAAATAAAAATAAAGAAGCCAGCAAACACAAAATTAATAAAATACAGATTAATAAATTTAACATTTCGCAAAGGAAAAGATACACAGTTTGCAAAATAACATTTAGTCCTGTTCTTGGCGGTAGACTGGGAAAGGAAGTGTAATTTTGACTTAAATTGCTTTTTTATTTTATATACATCTAATTATTTCTGACTTTTCGGTATTAATCTGTGTACATCATTTCCTTATTTCTGTCCTGATGCTGCTTCATCTTATCTTATATAACTATTAGTCCAGTCATAATGTAACTTGACCTCACACAAATTGTAACAAAAACTTTTTTACTTGCATCGTACCTCTAAAGGTTTCCTCTCCGACATATAAAACGTCTTGATGAATAACCTGAAGGGAAAATCCTGAAATCCAGGAAATCCACCATCTGCCTTCATGACAATAATTACTTGATATTTGAAAGGGTCACAATCAGAGATGGGCAGTATTTATGTTAATATTCTGAATAAGCCCAGATCTGGTCCTATTCTAGCCAGATCTGGGTAAAACAGAACCAGAACCAGAATCTCGTGCATATTACCATCTAATTGACACATACTGACTAAACTCAACTGTAAAATAATTCAACTGTGCAATACTGTCTTTAATACTGCATTTATACTCTCGATTCAAGAAATACTCTAATTAATTTCTTATTTATTCCATTCTGGCTTTTATATTTAACACACTCAATAGATCCCACTTCTCAACATTTTGTATGTACTTATTTACTCTGTAGTTATTTGTTATATATTGCACGTCTTAATGCAAATATTTGTACATATTTCATATATTCTCATTTTATTTTTTTTAATTTTATATTTCTTTACATATATTGTGTTTATATTGTAGCATTATGTACATAATTTACATGTCACATACTCCTTTATTTCTATTTTCTTACATTTCTTTATGTTTCAGTGCATTTCTACATTTTAACAGACCCTGAAAATAAACTGTAGTCTATCAATGCATAATACAAAAATTATATATATATATATATATATATTAGAGCTGTCAATCGATTAAAATATTTAAGCAGGATTAATTGCATGATTTACCATAGTTAATCACATTATTTATCTGTTCAAAATGTACCTTAAAGGGAGATTTGTCAAGTATTTAATACTCTTATCAACATGGGAGTCGACAAATATACTGCTTTATGCAAATGTATGACATTTTACATATGTCACGTATGAAAAGACCCAAAATTAACAGCAGAATTTTTTTTACGTTACACCCTTTAATTGATTCTGTCCCGAGATGTTTGATCACTAGAAGAGGTTTCCACTGTAGAAATAGATAATGCCTCAACACGATGGTCCATCTAAAACACATTTAATAATCAAATGTGTTGTCGATGAATGTAAATCGATCATGTAAAGATTAGCTGTTTCCAGCCCCTCAAATGTGAAGATTTCCTGTTTTTCTTCATCTTATATGAGTAAAAAGCATTCAACATATAGTGAAAATAATTGCTCTTGTTGTGTTATATTATTATTATAGAAACAATAAAGCTGAGAAGAACAAACTTTAACAGTTAATTAACAGTTTAATACAAAGTGATCATCATCAGCTCAGTCAACAACATGACAAACACACATTCAAGTACTAGAGGAGGTTCACAACTGTCACATTTTTCTATATTTTCACACGTTAATTAAGGAATTTTACCTTTGATCCAACGAACAGCTCTCACAGCTGTAAAGGGACTTTTTAATTGGTCTATTTTATTTTGTTCAGTTCACACGACAATGTGTTCTAACATTAATGAAAAGTCACAGTTCATTTATTCTCATTATTGCTCCTCCAGCTGTTTATTCTGATCTCTGCACTATTCCATGTAGGGATGCACTGACTGACTCAAACAGCTGGATCGGATATGAAAATGGGGCCGATCTATTCAATTCAATTCTATGTTTATATTCTATATACATAGGTTGACCAGAGGCGAGTTCAACGTACCCAGAGTATCTTCTCCTTATCTGGCTTTTTTTTTTACAAACTATAATATTAGACAAATACCAAGAAGTTAAACACATTATCCAGACTAAACATATCACAGCTGCAGCTGACAAATGCAGGAAGGACAGCTGGCAAAAGGAAAAATTGCCGATGTGTGAATGTGTAAATTAACAGATTTATACTCAAAAGTCAGATATAGTCGTCTAGATGGGGCGGTGATATTATAAAAAAACGTTATATAATATATAATATAATGGATGCATAGATTACACCTCATTATGGTCTTTGGTAATGACGTAGCGTGTTTGACTATTTCAGCCTTCTCTCAGCTGCGTCCTCGTCTCCGATGGTGTGAAACAGACTTGAGAGCAAGTAAAAAAATAAATATAAAAACATAATTCAAAGCGGTAAACACCCACAGCATAAATCCAGCTGTCCTTCCTGCATCTGTCAGTTTAAACTGATGTTTTTGATCTGGATTATGACTTTAAATTCTTCATATTTGTGTAATATTATCATACGATCCGCTCACTGAGCTCTGATTTGTCAGTAGGCGGTGCTTTCATACGAGTTGATCTCTTATCTGGAACATAACCTACTCCGGAGCAGGTTAGCTGTTTAGCATCAGTTACCATGGCGATCTACCCCGGTAAGAAGTGAACCACCGGCGTAGGACTGAAAACCCTGAAGGGTTAACCCTGAAGTTACCTCGCTGACCATAAATCCTGCTTCCTAGTACAGGCCTCAGGTCAGCTACTGACGAGGTTTATTTAGAATTATTTATAATTTTAAGTTAAAAACTCACTAACTTCGCCACAATGTTGTTTGATAGTTGAAAGCAGCTAGAATTAAGACCAAAGTCCTATTAAATTTTATCTTGAGATCACAGCATTAATCATATCTAGAGGCCACCGGTAGTGACAGCAGTCAACAGCAGCAGTAGAAGAGAAGTAACCAGTTTATTACAGAAACTGAGTTACTTCCAACCGAGTTAAAGTTTTTATTCTAACATAATTTATTTCGATATTTACTCCCAGTGACTGAGGGCGGTTCAGTGCATGTGAACAGATTCAGGCATCAGGTCTAAGCAGCTCCTCTGAGCAGCAGGTAGACAGCAGAGATGGTGATGGCGGTCGCGCTGTAGGTAAACACGGCGTTATAAAAAGTGTTTGTCCTGATTCGTTCTCCCAGCGTCCTCTGGGTCTCCTCCAGATGCTTCACCATCACCTCTGGCTCCCACTGGTCCTCTCTCTCTGGACTCACTGGTCTCTCTGGTCTCTCTGGACTCACTGGTGTTGCTAACTGGGGCTGAGCAGCCTGTGTTTCAGCCTGTGATCCGGTCTCCAGCAGCTTCCTCACCTCCAACATTTCCCCCTCTACTCTACCGAGTCCTTTCTCCAGTTGTCCCAGCTGTGGCCGGAGGGACTCCAGAAGGGACTCCGTCCTCTGGCTGCCGGTCTGGAGGTCTCTTAAGGCCGAAAGAGGCACCGTGGGTGAGTCTGGGGTCGGAGCTCTCTTGTCCTGAAGGACGAGGTCCCTCTGTGTGAAGGCGTCATTCAGAGCGAGCCTGAGGCTGTCGATGAGCGTCCGGAGCTCGTCCTGCTGGGAGCGATGGTTTCCAGCCTGGACTCTGAGGGCCTCCTGCAGGCTCTCTGGACCTTTCTGGGCCTCCAGCAGCAGAGTCTTCAGCTCCTACAGGTGAGAGAGGTGAGGATCTATCAGCTGAACAAAGACCAAAGACTCACTGGTGTCCTGGTGACGGGTAAAACATCAACAACTTCATAGTGAAACTAGAATTACTAGCATTCCTCCACCAACACGTCAAGTTGCAGTTTACATCCAATTCTGTCCAACACTTCATCATTTAATCGTATACAAAATTTGTGCCTGGTCCCTAAAAATAGCAGAGCATGTTAGCACCATAAACTGTATAAAATATGGACGTAGTCTCTGTGACGTTACCCATGATGTCACGGTGTTAGCTGGAGGCTAACCAAAGGAAAGACTGGAGGCTAACTAACACTAGCAGTGGGCTAAAGCTACACATCTAAAATGTCATCTTGCTGTGTTGTTGGCTGCTAGAATCCAGATATCACAAAGATTTGAGATGACAAACTGTGATTGGAGGCTCTAGAGAGCTACAATATGAGAGAAACGTTTCAGAGATGGAGAGTAAATGTTGATCATATTTAGCCTTAGAAGGCTAAACTATTAGCAACCCTTTCTCTCCATCTCTAAAACTCTTCTCCGATATTGTACGACTCTCTTTTTTGACTGACTTTTCTGAAGGATAGTTAACTATAGACATCCAAAGATTTATACGCCCTCAGTTTATCTTCACAGCGATGCCGTTGGCCAATCTGATCTGAAATCTGCAAAATCCTGCAAAAACTCTCGTGAGACTTGCTGCCCGACGACCTATCCTAACCTTAACTATTCGAGATCAATGCCTAACCTTAACCATCTCGTGAGAGTTTCCCCAACTCTCTGGTTACCTCCTAGACGCACCCCTATAAAATGGGCTAAGAGTTGGGTGGAATGAAGCCTGGTTGCTGAAAACACACCCAACTAGCTTGAAGCTACCAAGCTAGCTAAGGCTACCAAGCTAGGCTGTATAATGGAAGAGAGCTGGCTATATGCTACTCTGTGTAGCCGGCTACTCCTTAATTACACTGTCGTCTGTCTCCATCACCAGGTACAACTAAAAGATGGATGATTTAACTTCATATCAGACAATGAAAGCTATAGGGAGTCACAACTAAACGTTAACTTAGCTTAAAATAAAACAATATACTGACTTACCCTACTGTGCAGGAACATTGTTGTTACACGTTTGTCCTTCAAGTGAGTTGTCAAGATGTTGGTTGTCTGACGCTTGCATCAGGACCTTTTCCCTCGATATTAATGTCCTCTTCATTCTCATATACTCCGCCGACAAATTATACTGTGAATGTAGCTCTCAGATGCATATTGTAGTCCTTTCTGTCTACTTCTCTCTGGTGTTTCACAACTATTATTGCAGAAATCTACCATTATTTCCTTTGGATTATCTCAATGATAATCGCTGAAAACGGCATATTGACATGCTAGGTGTGAAGGCTTGGCCTAGCAACAGTAACTAAGGGGGGGAGAGGCTTAGCGAAGGGTGAATAAGTGCTGAAACGATAAGTAAATGAATCCAACTGTTATCATCCCCCCCTCCTCCTCACCTGCAGCCGGACGCGGTTGATGTATGTCGATCCCATGACGCCGATCAGAGCTCCGAGCACCGAGCCGATGATGGACCAGTTCTTGGTGCGTTCCGCTCTCGTCCTCTCTTTCTCGTGGCTCTCCCTGACGCCCGCTGAAAACAAGTTGAACTTCTCCCTCTCCGAACCCTCCGAGTTCTCATACGTTGTCCGGAGACGACGCTCCTCCTGCGGTCGGAAGAGAGCTCTGTTATCACACAAACAGGTAAATTATTCAACAGATCTCTCTGACTAGACTAATGAGTATATTCTAGGGCTGTCAATCGATTAAAATATTTAATCCTGATTAATTGGAAATTAATAACACATTTTTTATCTGTTCAAAATGTACCTTAAAGGGAGATTTGTCAAGTATTTAATACTCTTATCAACATGGGAGTGGGAAAATATGCTGCTTTATACAATAAAGCTTTATGCGTTTAGCATAAAAAATATGCGTGCTAACAGCGGCGCAGCTGCAAAGAAGCTTCAAAGCCCCAAAAAATGGTATTCAAGACGGCCCAATATATTATATATAACCTGCAGCAGTTTGTGCTCCAGCGTGGCCAGCTCCAGGTAGTGAGCCTCCTCCCTGGAGACTCTGTCCAGCCGGTCTCTGATCTCCTTCAGCCGGACCTGCAGGGCCTCCAGGCTGATGTGAGCCTCGCGCACCATCCCTCTGGCCACCATGAACGCTGCCTCAGCCTGGAAGAAACACACGTCTGAGACTCTCTCTCAGTACAGACGGATAGATGCTGGAGTTCATCTATAACGCAGGGAATCAGTGAGCTATGGAGAACATTTAGGATTCATTCCTGCTTCTTACTGTCTGCTGACCTCAGTGACCTTGGTCTGGGCCACGCGGACCTCGTTGAGCCCGACGAACTCCTCGTACCTCTCCCACCAGTAGTTGACTGTGGCGGTGGCCGTCTGAGCCGACCTCTGACCCCACTGCTGCCCCAACTCACCTGCATACTGGAGGAGGGAGATAAGGGAGAAAGAGGGAAGTGTTTATGTTTTTGTGCATGTAAAAGTTCTGCAAAGTTACAAAGTCCACACCAAAGGGAGTTCCTCTCCCCCACAGAAACACTGCTCCTGAACTGCCTGAAACGCCTTGTTGAAGTCCTGCCTTTTTTTCCATAACATGATGATGTCACCAAGTAACACATTTGCATAACGACTGGTTTGGTACACCTTCAAAAAATGCTAGTTGGAGCAGAGTCAGAGGTGTCTATGGTCTGGGAAGTTGTTGTAAACAGTCATAAGAGGGATTTCCTGTACCTGTAAGGCAGCCACGGCTCGCTCCTTCACCACCTCGGCTCCGCCCTTCCCATCAGGAGGGGGGGGGTTAGTGGGTGGGGGGGCGCCGGGCTGATGGTGGGCGCTGTAGGTTCGGACCAGAGTGATTCTGCCAGGCAGAGGTCCAAGCAGGGAGCGGCGGGTCAGACAGCACGGTCCATGAGCCCGGAGACAGATCTGAGCTCCTCTGTACATGACGCAGTAAAGATACCGTTAATCATCTGAACCAGACGAATAACAGCTCAGGTCTTTCCTCTGAAGAAATACCTCATTGAGAACGGCAGCGGTCAGGAGTGCAGCTTGAAAACTGTCAGAGCTTCACTTCCCCTGCAGCTACAGAGACACTGGAACAGGCACCTGTGAGAAAAACCAGTGAGATGATTAATAAACTATCAAGTGTGAATGTTAAACAGGTTGAAAGCCTCTCATTTAGACAACCAGCTAGAGGTGTGCTGCTGGATCAAAGAGATCTGACTACTGAACTGGATCCAGAGTCTCTTATTTCAGATACAATCCAGCTGTTTGAATTTGAGTTCTTCGCAATTGATATTATTTAGACATTTAGGCGTTATTCGCTGCAATGCAAATGCACCTAATAAACTGGCAACAGAGCATATGCTAATTATACATCATCATACATCTCAGAGGCAAATATTGTACTTTTTACTCCACTATACTTATCTGAGAAAAAACACGACTAATATGCACTCTGCGCATACTACATGATGCATGTAAATAATCACATTTAGTCAAGTACTGTACTTAAGTACAAATTTGAAGTACTTTTACTTTACCTGAGTATTTTTTGTGTGACTTTATACCTCTTATCAGATCTCAGAGAGAAATATAGTACTTTTTTCCTCCACTACACAACATATTTAGTTACGAGCTACTTCACAAATTCAGGTTTTAGCACAACATCTGAAAACGTACTACTGAATCCTTTAATTGATTGACAGAACATTGATTAGCAACTATTTTAGTAATCATTTAGTCAAGAAAGAAAGAAAAAATATCAAACATTTCATGGTTCTAGCTTCCCAAATGTGAAAATTTGCTGCTTTTCTTTTTACTGTAAAAATGTTTAATGTATTATAATAATGTTGAGGTTTTGGACTGTTGGTTGGACTAAACAAACATTGTGAAGGTGTCACTTTGGACTCTGGGCCATTGTGATGGCATTAACCAAACAATCAATTGATTAATGGAGAAAATAATCAGCAGATTAATCCATAATGAAAATAATCATTAGTTAATAATTCAAAAGTAGCTCCAGCTAAACCAACTACAACAGTAAAATCCTGCTTTCACATTAATGCATGAATAATAATCTAATGATTGAATCTATAATAGTACAACAGTCACAAAGGCACTACTTTTTTATATTTTAAGTACATTTTCCTGATTATACTTAGATACTTTTACTTAAGTAACATGTTCAATGTACTTTTAAACTATCAAGTGTGAATGTTGCTCAGGTTCTAGGCCTCTCATTTACACAATCAGCTAGATATATAATATTTTAAGTACATTTTCCTGATTATACTTAGATACTTTTACTTAAAGGTCGCATATCGTGCTCATTTTCAGGTTCATACTTGTGTTTCCACTAGAACATGTTTACATGCTGTAATGTTTAAAAAACCCTTTATTATCCTCATACTGTCTGCTTGAATATACCTGTATTTACCCTCCGTCAGAAACGCTCCGTTTTAGCGCATATCAACGGAATGGCAATGGAATTGCGTTGCTAGGAAACAGCTTGGGTCCATGTTTACTTCCTGTCATTCACATACTCTGCAACAGGAAATAAACTGGGACACATTTAGAATGTTTACGTTTAAAACCGTGTAATGGTCTAAATATTGTATATTTGTGACATCACAAATGGGACAGAAATCCTGACGGCTTGTTTCAAATGCACAGTTTCTGAATACGGGCTGTGTGTGTATTTATCTGTGGATTAAGCGTTTTGATACTTTCACAGTATTTATATTTTACAACCTGCTTTACGATATAAAAGACATGAACATCTCACTTTTTACAATATGGGACCTTTAAGTAACATGTTCAATGGACTTTTACTTTTAACTTGAGTATTTTCCACCACTGCAGGTAACTTACAACACTTCTAATACTGACTGATATGTGAAATGAATAAGCAGACAGACTTTAGGAGGATACAGTTCACAGAGCCTCACATCATTAGTTCTGTATAACTTACAGAACAGTTTTCCTCCAAGGTTATCTGACACTTCTGTCCACTTCCCTGCTTCACTGCTAGCTAGCTTTAGCTCCACGTTGCTAACAGTTACCTGTAAACCTTTTAGTAATATAAAACCGTCTGTGATAGTTTCACTCATATAACACGGTAGATAAATAAATGTACCTGTTTTCTTCAATGTTGTCAAAGGAAACATGTCACACGGTGGTTTCTCTTGGCTAACTTGCTGGTTAGCATCCTGATGAGACAGCTAACAGTTTGGGTTTCCGGTCAGGCACGTAAGCGTCCTTCTGTTTCCGGGTCAGAGTTCAACCCGGGGTCCTGACAGCGCGGATTAGAACGACAACCGACTGCAATCCGCAACACTTATATATATATATACGTTTCTATATTTCTTTCCCTTTCAAAGTACTGCGACGCGTTTTAATCATGTCTGGTAGAGAAGGTGAGACGTCGCTTCAGCTCATCTCATCATTAAAATATGTTAAATAACGTTTTAAATCTCAGCGTGGCGGGATTTATTAGCCTGCGAGCTAACGAGATGCTAACGAGGAGCACGTTAATGTTTTTATTTTGCTGTTTTCGGGAGCTAACGTTATATAAATAAGACAGACGATGTTTATATATCCTGTACGAATCACTGAGATCGTCCGGCACATTCGGCGTATAAATTATCTTCCGACGACTAATTTAAACACAGTTATAAACGTATTTGCGCTCGTGTTAGCAACAGGCAAGCTAATTTAGTTGACGTCAATCTGACGTTAATTGGACGTCAATCTGACGTTTCTCTGACGTGTGCGCTGTTATACAGGAGAGCAGATCTTCACTGGACAACAAAACCCCCTGTCTTATTTCCAATTGAGCTGTTTATTAAATCAGGCCAGAGAGCTGATATAATATTTATTAATTTATTGTCCACAGGAGGCAAAAAGAAGCCGCTGAAGGCGCCCAAGAAAGCGAGCAAGGAGATGGATGAGGTAAGTGTCCTCTCAGACTGTACGATTATTTTCAGCTGTTTTCTTTCTTAACGCAAATATCTGTGTTGTTATTTGTACATGGCATATATTCTTTGTACAATGAACATTTGCACATTCGTAATCCGTTCTTTTTGAATTCCATTATCTTCATTTTAAACACGGCACAGCTCTTTTCAGTTTTTATATATATATATATACATATATTTTATATATGTATATATTTATATATATATAATACAATATATATACATATATAAAATATATGTATATATTTATATATATATAATACAATATATATACATATATTAAATATATGTATATATATATATATATATACATATATTTTATATATGTATATATATTATATATATATACATATATATATATATATATATTTTTTTTATATATATATATTGTGTGTATATATATATATATATATATATTTTATGTATATATATATATTTTATATATATATTGTATATTTTGACCATTATGCATCACAACACCAAGGCATATTCCAAAAGTCCTTGTGAAACGTACATGGCAATAAATCCCTTTCTGATTTCTGATCGTTAAGTCTACATAACGTCATAAATCACTATTTCCCAGAGCCCAAGGAGATGTCTTCAATTGTCAGCGGAGTATCTGTTGTAAAAAATAAAAATCCCTGAAGCAACATTACTTTTTGTTGTTTCAGCTCTGGGAACCTCTGATACTCAGTTTTAATCTTTCTAGGACTAAAATTGCCGAAATAGAGTAATAAATAAATATAAGCTGCAGCCCAAAGTGAAGAGGAACATCAACCAGAAGTGATAACATGGAAAGAGTTTAGTCAAAGGATTGTGAACTGACTTTGTGTCTGCAGGATGAAGTTGCTTTCAAGCAGAAGCAGAAGGACGACGCGAAGGCCCTGGAGGAGATGAAGACCAAAGCTTCAGGAAAAGGACCTCTAGGTAAGACAGGAAAGCAGGCATGGTGTATCAGACATGTATGTGACCCTTAGAGAAAACGTGTCTGATTTTTTTCAAGTCTATCTTAAAAAGTATTTCAACTCTGGAAAGATGCTCTTTTCATAAAACTAGACTGTCTATGCAGTAGAAAGGTGCAATGTTTTTGAAATTGGTGCTACATGACCAGAGAAAAAGAGCTGAGGTATTTATTTTTGCTCAAAAGGTAGAAAACCTACAACACCCAGAATGCACTGGGCTCGTTGCAGCCATTGACTAGACGTTGTTTTTTTTAAAGCAACTTTATTTTAATAGGGCTAGGACTATACACCTATCTCCTGATTTGATATTATCATGATACTTGGGTGCCGATTCAATATTACGATTTACTGTGATTGTTAACTTTTTTAACACTAGACCATGAAGGGAAAAAGTTGAATCACACACTTATAGGGACTTTTACTTTGGAAAATATCAAAATTAATAGAGTGAAAATGTTTGATTTTCAGCATGTATGTAGTCAGAGACGTCCTGAAGTCAAATATATCAGTCGTTGTCAGGAAGAATTTATTATATTCTTTCTAGGAACTAAAAAAATCAAAGAATAAAGACATTTCCCTCACAGATTAGTGGTATTTTCTTTTTAATTTATAAGGGACATGTAATGTTTTATACTTCTGGTGAATATAATCCATCAATCTTATTTCCATAGATTGTATTTTGTATATACAGTTCCCTTTGTTAACACCTTATTTTGAAAAGCGGATGTAGTCACACGTGTCTACTTCCTCTAACTTCTCCAAGGCCGTCTCTAGCTCTCCCGTCAGCTCCGTTCTCTTTATCCATCCATGGTCAGCTCCATCGGGGCCGTTTCAATGCATTTAACAGAAATGTCAGTATATGGGTGCTCTACAGTTGTAGCGTCGGCCCATTTGACCACGGAGATGAGAGCGACGGCCGGCTCGACCGCACGTTACCGCGATACGATAACGTTTCCTGTCCGTGACAGAGTTAGCATGCAGCTTTAGCCGTGATGTCTAGCTCTGCTTTTCCTGCAATGTGTGAAACCCAAAGTGTTTCCATCCTTTACTGGATGTGTAGTGTTTACCACTTTGGATTTAACATGTGAGGGTGCAGGTCGTATCCACGACGACCCTCCAACGTTTTATACTTTCTCGTTTCGGCTCGCTGCGGTTTGTTTTGGTTGACGGATACGGAACGGACAAAACTCACTCACTGACAAACTCCAAAACAAAGTGCGAAATTATTTGATCATATTAGAGGTTTTCTGAAGCACATTATTTTTTTTCTTGGTGTTTTCCCGTCCAGGCGGCAGTGGCATCAAGAAATCAGGCAAGAAGTGAGACAACGATGTTGATCTGCTCCCCGGCTTCGCTTCCTGTGTCCGAGATGTGCGTTTGCTCGCTGAGAAGACAGTTTGTTTTGCTCTGTTACACATGAACCCCATCAAACTCCAAAAACCTGCCCTGGTGTCGACCTCCTCTAACCAGTGAACATGAATTGAATCATTTCGAGAATTTCAAGGACCAGGAATATCTTTTGCCCCGTACACACATCATAACTCCTTAATGGCATATAATTAGAGGTCTCACTGTGATGTTAGTTGTTAAACAGTTCACACACTGACCCAAAAGCTTCAGTTTAGAAATGTTCTGCAGCTTTAGAAATGGAGAATGATTTCCACCGTATTTAGTTTTGTGTCCATGTGAGACTTAAACCATCAGAAACACAAATCACCCAAGTTCTTTTTTCCTTCTGATTGTATTGTATTGTAAAGGTGGAGATACTAATAAAGTTTTTGTAATTACTGCTTGTCATTTCAATTCTTGGTTAGTTGGAAAGGAATCAGTCAAGAATCTCAACCATAAAACTAAAGTAACAGAAGTTATTAACGATGTCAGATCTCATTTAATCAATAATTTGCTTTGGTACGTTGTCTTTTAAGACCCAGAGACACTTGAGGAGAATTTTCAAGGATGATGAAATTATGCCAGCTTTAAAAGAAGATGTCACTTAACTGATTCAACACATTGTTTAAAAAAGATGCTGAATAAAAGGAAACCAAATCTGTAGAAGAATAAGTCCAGATTTCTGTCACAAATGAGCCAGTTATAATTTATTTCATCAACTTCATACTTTGATTTAGTCAAAAACACTACCTGAAAAGAGTTCATCTGGATAAAAGCAGCAATCCAGGATGGATCCTGGGGTACAGTGGTATGAATATCTAAAAAGAACGACAGCCTATAGATCACAATATAGCATGATTTCTGGTGATTCAATAAATAAACAGTCAACTATTGTCTGTGTAAAGATAAAGAGGAGTAATGTCTACCTGAGTCTATGATATCAGAGCATCAATATATCATCAACTATTGTCTGTGTGAAATAACCACATGATACTTGACAAAAGTATTTTCTCATTTTAAGAACCAGAGTGCAAAATGAACAGTTTTAAGTGAATTGATAGAGAAATACATTGACCCCAGATCAGTGAGCAGCTAGTGTTAACACCATCGGTTTACGGTAGGAGTGCATTGTTGTGTCGAGTTTCATCTCCGCGGTTCATGCTGGCCATCTTCAGCCGGAGGATCTGGATCTCCAGGCTGAGCTTCTCCCTCTCCAGCAGCAGGTTTCCTCTCTTCAGCTCCAGCAGATCCTCGTCCACGACCACGAGCCGAGGCGGTACCGGCGGTTCCACTGGACCTGCAGAGAGAAAAAAAACACATAATCCACTGAATCCTGCAGAGAAAAATCACAAATAATCCACTGAATCCTGCAGAGAGAAAACACACATAATCCACTGAATCCTGCAGAGAAAAAACACACATAATCCACTGAATCCTGCAGCCACATCAGCACGGGTTAGGAAGGCTGGTCTTTACAGGAAGAGTTCAACATTTTGGGGAAATTATTCAATAAGAAGATCAATACCACTCTCTTTAAATTTGTTAAATATGAGGCTATAGGGAAAGTGTCCTCATCAACAGCAAGTCGGCCATTTTTAAAGGATAAAGGGTAAGGCTGCCCTCTGCTGGCTGTTAGTGTCAAAAAGAAGTGATAAACTAACAAAGTTATGGGTTTCATTTTGCAAGATACCGGTATATTAAATATGCAGTATTAGCCGACGTTTGGTTAGTAATCCGTTAGCATAACGTTAGCTAGTTTATCTTTGTCCGGATGATTGTGTAGTTGGTATTTGGCTTGTAGATCTTAATGTCATATACGTACCTATTTGTAAACTCGACCTCCAAAGATTAACATATTTTGAACTGCTGACAGGTGTTCACTAACAACAAAACACATCAGTGACTGTAACGGGAGGCAAACTGTCAAAGTCCTCCTAATAAATAAGGATCTATATCATTAACTAAGTTCAGTTGTGTAATACACGGCCCCTTTTGTCTCTGTCAGCTTCTCTTTATATGGGTATTTATACATTTCTAATGATGAACGATTGACAGATGAATAGACTCCAAAAATGGCGGCGGCGCCCCAGAATGCCCCGTGATTCCCATTCTCAGCCAGTTAGCTTAGCTTAGCATAACGACTGGACCGAGGGAAACAAGGTTATGGCTAGAAGGGGTTTGTCTTGTGTAAATATGACGATCAGATACCCTTCGCGGGGGAAGAGAAGACTGTTGTGTTAACGTTGTAATCAGACTAAATCAAGCAGGTTCACGAGAAACTCCTTCAGCTCACAGCAGCGGGGCCTCCGGGAGCGACCAGCCCGCCACGGACAGACCCGGGTCTTTGCCTCGCTGCTCCACCGGTCCTCGCTGGGAGCCAACACCTCGCTGCTGGAGGCCCAGGCCGAAGGGAGGCACGGGAGAACCAGAACCAGGACTGTGCGAGGCAGACTGTCGGACCCTGCTGCAGTAAAATAGGAGGTTTTCTAAAGGGACTCTGGTGTTCGGAAACACTACCGCTTTTGTCCGTAGGGATCGCCAAAATCAACAGAAAATTATAATGAAATAAAAATGAAGATCTTGATTCATGACTTCATTACATTACTGGAACCTTAATCTAAACAAATTACATTCAAATTAGCATTTTAACATGTCACAGAACTGCAAATGCAACGTTTCTACAGGTGTAGAGATACAGGATGCCTGCAGAACGTAAATACATGAACACTAACTCTCGCCAGAGTTTTACACCAGACGGATCCTTTCTAGCCATAACTGTGAAACAGATAGCCTGGCTCTGTCCAACAGGAACTAAATCCACCTACCAGCACAGCTACAGCTCGTTTATTAACACGTTAAATATTGTTTGTTTAATCTGAACGAAAACCAAAGAGTAAAAATGACAACTTTCTGTTTTATGGGGGGTTATGTGCCGGACTGTTTCTTGGCCAGGAGCGATTGCCAGCCAACCAGCGAGGCTCCAGGAAGTTACAAGCCAAGAAATAGTCCAGAGCATAACCCCCGTTAAACGGCGAATTGCTGTTTTTACACCTCAGCTCAGCCACAGCAATGGAATAGGATCATGTAGCAGCTCGTAATGTAATAACTGCACATAATTTAGTTAGCGTTGGAACCAAAAACTCTGAATTTGGTGAATTTGAAATATGGTTCTCGTTCTGGCCAAACTGAACCTTGTGATGTCCGCGTACGGAGGCATCCTTAAACAACAGTATGTGACGAACCGGGCTTTCAACTAACTCCAATGTAAACCCAGCCGCGGCGTTATTCAACGGTCGGAGCAGTGACGTAGTATTAATAGTGTGAGAGTCCGTTCAGGGTGGGAGAGGAGGTGGTGGATGGGTCAAACAAACACAAGACTTTCCACCAGGAGACCGCTGTTCATGTCCTGTGTGAAACTAAAAGTAAAGTTGACTTATTTAATCACGCGTGTTGTTAGTCACGTAAGTCGAGTCAGAGAAATTAACGTCAACCACGACCGTTTCCTAACCCTAACTAAGAGTTTGTGTTGCCTAAACCTAACTTCCTGTGAAAACAGAAGTTTATTTTGAAAGGATATTATGCAGGTAATATAAATTACTAAGGTGTATTGGTGTGTGTATTGTGGTAGGCTATGTGTATTTTATTGTATTTTCATATTTGTAGTGTATTGTGGTTTTATCATATAGAAAGCTGTATATTTTAATTACACTGTTCATGTAAAAGCCCAACTAGGGACAAGAGTTGAACATTAAACTCTCCGTGCAGCACATCAGTTTCATGCCTTGTATTAGAAATATGTTAAATTGCATCGTCCCTATCAAATAAAAATAAAAATCAAATCATGTGTTGGTTGTTCATATATAATTCTTAGCCTGATTTATACAACATTTATTCCTGAAAACATGGAAAAAATAGTTTTTTTTTTTGAATGGCTGCAGTTAGCCCTAAAGAAAAGGGCGTCATCACACCTTAATTATCCAAGAGGGTAAATACACCAAGCTGCTCTCACTTGTTAATTAGGAGTCAGTCAACAGGTGATCTGAATCACCTCCAACTCAGAGGAACATTCAGCTAACATGACAGCAAGTACCAAAGAATGATGGACTGCTACAATCACTTAGCATGAACAAAACTGTGATTTTATTATTATTATTATTAATAGTAGTAGTAGCAGCAGTACACGATCATAATAATAATAAGTATGTAAGTATAACTGTGCCGGTTACCATCCTCTTCACGTGCCGAGTTCGTGCTGGACTTCAGCTCCACCTCCACGGGGTAATGATCGCTCACTGACAGAGCCTGAAACATAAACAGTTATTTATTGATCGACAATACTGTCAACTGAAATAATTCTGGATGAATGTGAACCAAGTTGTAAAAAAAAATCAAACCAGGAGTGAAAGTTTCTGAACGTTTTCTGAATTAGGTGATTTTATAAGCTGTTCTAACTCCAGACTTTAAGGCTCTTGCACAACAGCACAGATAATAAATTTGTGAAATTAAAGGATCAAAATAACAACAGACCTGCTCGTCACTGAGTCCGTATGCCTTCTGGAAGTTGAAGGGTTTGGCAGATTTTGGTACGACAGCCTGGACCATGTCGTCTCCGTAAACTACGATCCTGAACAGAGACATGCAGACAGAAGACCACATTAGAAGAAACCATAAATCTGTGTTTTTAGTTTTGTCTCTATGCATTTCATAATCGTTTCTGTTTTGGGGGGTTTACATTTATTGTTTATTGCATTTATGTATCTATATATTGGACATTTTCCCGTTAAGTTTACCGACATTTTCTTAAACCCTAAAACGGAAATTTCTGTAGATTTACAGTATATCCTCGGTACCGAGCCAAATAACAGGCCCAACCTTTACATTCTGGAGGGAAAACAGACGCTAACGTTAGCATTTGTACGTTACTTATCGGTCCGCCTGAGGCTAAAACTGGGGCTAACTCTACCTGACGCCCACTGAAGTCTAAAATATAAACATTGGTAAAACGTAAATTACAAAATAATCCTGGCGTATATTGTAACGTTAACGGTCGACAACAGCTGAACAAACAAAACATCTTTCCAACTAAAACGATACTGAGCTAACGTTAAGTCTAACATAAATCATTTTGTTTAGACATTAATTGTGGATTTTTTACCACAGAAGTGTGAGAAAGGTTTCTCCACATCCGAAATTTTAACTAAACTTTGCCGCGTGTAATGATCTCTGCCTCTTCCAACTTTCGCGCTATAGCGGAGGTTCTTGTTCCCACAATGCAATGCGTATTTAAAAATAAGGGTAAAAGTCATATTATACTTCATATTAACACGGTACACTGGCCTGTATTTTTACGGACTTTTCTTAGAGTGCATGTTCACCGTGTTCACGAGATGAGTGCATATGAACGCCCCCCTCTTGTCGTATTCACAACGTCGTAAGTAGAAAGTTTCTGAAAGCTCCGAGTTCACGAGTTGTGACTTGTTTGTTGACATTGTCAGAAATGGTGGAGGCCTTGGAAGTTAATTTTTCGGTGCATAATAAGTTAATATATTGTAATTTTTGTCGAATATTTTTTTTCTTCGTAATTTTATAATATGTCTGAGGAAAATGTTGAGATTCCCAACGACCTCATCTTCTTCCTCTGTCATTATGTCTTTGCATTCACTACATTATGTTACCCACTTGCTAGCTTGCTAAATTGTTAGCCGTTAACGTTAATATTGCCGTTGCTTAGCAGCGACGTTCTCACGACTTGAGCGTCAAGAACAACTTCCCACGTTGTAAACACGAAATCACCAGTTTCATTTGAAGGCATCAATTGTTGTCGGAGAAGCCAGTATTTCAATGTTTCCTTAATCTCTGATGGTCATTTTATGATTTAATTATTACAGTAACTATATTATAGATTGGTCCTTTAACTAAAAGTACAGAGGTATTTCCAGCAAAATGTACTTATGAAGTATCACTAATTAATGGTATAACAGCCAAATGGACCCAAAAGTTTGCTTAATGTCCGATGAGTAATCTTAAAAGTGTTATTAAATGATTTGATGAATCGTAATACAGCCGTTTATCAATGAACCCCTTTATAAGTATGTCTTACTATAAAGTGGTACCCAGCAGTTACATGTTGTAGCTGGTAAAACTAATGAAGTACTTTTATATGGACAGTTTATAACACACTGGGGTTTGTGTGTGTGTTACCTGTCGTATGTGTGGTCGTTTTTGGTGCTCGCCGTGGTGTCGACGTCGTCTCCAATCAGCCAGTGGAAGTTCTCGTCGCTACGGATACGGATGCCCTTCATCTTCTTCTTGGAGACGTACAAGCCGTCCGCATTGAAGTCGCCCAGGATCATCATGTTCTGGAGGACAGAGACCCAAACAGGTAAACACTCACAGAAACACTTTAATTTATCACAGTGTTGGATCGTTCTTTAGATGACTTCCTCAACTATTTGAAAATTATTAAAGAGGTGTAAGCTGGACGTTTAACATTTATCAGTTACTTTTTTACAGGCGGAAACCTCCAGGTCTGAGAAGTGAAGTCAGCGCTAAAGTGTCTTAAAGCTGCATTCTGTCTCCCAGCCAGCAGGGGGCGACTCCTCTGGTTCTATAGAAGTCTATGAGAAAATGAGCTTCTACTTCTCTCTTGATTTATTACCTCAGTAAACATTGTAAACATGAGTTTATGGTCTCAATCACTAGTTTCAAGTCTTCTTCAATACAGCATGATGTTCATTTAGTAGATTATGGTCCCATTTAGAGTCAGATAGACCATAAAGCAGGGGATGCTTTAGGGCGGGGCTACCTTGTGATTGACAGGTCGCTACCACGGCGTTGTCCGGTCTAGGAGTTGTCCGTGTTTTCGTCTTACAACTTTAACCCTTTCACAGTGTGTTTTCACTTCATCAAAGTTAAATATAACATTTTGGTCACTTCTGGTTGCAAAAAAACAAGATGGTGACGGTTAAAAACCAAGATGGAGACTGCCAAAATGCCAATCTCGAGGCTTCAAAACCGTTGTCCACAAACTGATGGGTGACATCACGGTGACTGCGTCCACTTCTTATATACAGTCTGGGATTTTAGCATTTAACGCTTCTCGCTATCTTTTTCAACCATTTCTTTACTTTTAGCTAAATATTTGAACTGTTTATTTGGATATATATTTTCTAAATTAAGTTCGTAGTTCATGGTTCAAGTTCATAGTCAGCGTACTAATGATGTCATGTCCTTACATCAGTCCTCCACTTCTTCTTCACGTGCTGGAAGACATCGTAGAGTTCATCCAGCTCCTTCTCCGAGTCATCTGGTTTGGTGTGAACGGGGATCAACACCAAGTCCTTCAGCACTGTGGTGGGTACGCACACACACACACACACACACACACACACACACACACACACGCGCACACACAAACACACCTTTACATTCACACAGCTGTAGCTGACAGGAAGTAATATTAAGATTCTGTGTGAAAGTATTCATGACAAAAATACCAGTTCAAAAATATATACTGACATGCGAATTAATCGCACGAAAAAAAATGTTGGGGGCGTGACGAATAAAAGACACGAAAATGCAAATTACTAGCCTGGGCTTTTATTGTGAAAGGGAAGAACAGAAGGAGTGGATCTGGTCTGCGCTGCCTTTGTCAAGGTTTAAAGGAGTAATAAAGTTTGCCATCTTGTTTCAGACTACAGAGCCTCCGTGTTGTTTTTTCATAAATATAGACGCAACTCAACCTGTTCCGTACAACGTGATTCGCCTGAAAGCTCAGAAAATCAACCTCTTTCCGAAAAATATTTTCACTTTTTGCCGCGTAATATTTGCAGTTTTGTTTGAAAGTATTCATGACAAAAACAACAGTTGTAAATAATATATTGACGTGCACATTAATCAAAAAAAAATTCTAGGGGTGTGGCGAATAAAAAACACAAAAAATGCAAAATGCTTGCCTGGGCTTTTATTGTGAAAGGGAAGAACAGAAGGAGTTGATTTGGTCTGGGCTGCCAAAGCTCAGAAAATCAACCTCCTTCCAAAAAAAAAAAATAATGTCGCTTTTCGCCACGTAATATTTGCGTTCTGTGTTAAAGTATTCATGGCAAAATCAACAGTTTGAACAATTTAAATGAAGTGCAAATTAAATCGCACAAAAAAACTTCCCTGGTGTGTAATGGCCTTAAAGAGGTGAGAACACGTGTTGTTGCATTTCCTTAATTCATATTATGTCTTTTTGAAGATATATATTTTTTTACCTGTACTGAGGCATCTGAATCGCAGGATGTAGGGATCTCTGGCGAAGACGTCTCCTCCCTCAGTCAGCAGGTCATCAAACTGATACGAGCCCACCAAGTCAACCAGGTCGTCCCTACACAAACAATCAATACATCATATTTTGATTATGCAGCTTCAGAATGATCAGCTGAGCAGGTTCCCCGTAGTTAGGAGGGTCATGTCCTGTTGGAAATGGATCAACTAAACCAGCTCAAATGATCAACATCCATCAGATACCACAGTTGTTTGAAGGCAGTTGGGCATCATTACATGAACTTCCTAAATCTTATCTCATTGAGGATTTGTGCTATTACAGAAACACGCTTCCTAACTGCATTTAGGAAAAATCAACTTATCTTAGGATGAGAATTTAGCTGTTAAAGACTGTATTTTGAAATAGATTGCTCCATCTGAGTCTATGTGGAGGTAGAAGGAAGTCACCGCTTTTATTGCTCTAGTCTGAGTAACGTGACGTCATATCCGTTCCGTATCCGTCAACCAAAACAAACCTCAGAAAGTATAAAACGTTGGAGGGTCGGCGTGGATACGACCTGCACCCTCACATGTTAAATCCAAAGTGGTAAACACTACACATCCAGTAAAGGATGGAAACACTTTGGGTTTCACACATTGCAGGAAAAGCAGAGCTAGACATCACGGCTAAAGCTGCATGCTAACTCTGTCACGGACAGGAAACGTTATCGTATCGCGGTAACGTGCGGTCGAGCCGGCCGTCGCTCTCATCTCCGTGGTCAAATGGGCCGACGCTACGACTGTAGAGCACCCATGCTTTTTGCCTTTTTTATGGCGAACCGGTGAGGATGTGCTGCAGGTGAACACTCACCTGTACAGGAACATGAACTGCTCCTTGTAGCGCGTTCGGCCCAGACGACTGCTGATCTGCAGCGTGTAGTGATGCTTCTTGTTGGCTCTGGACAGACAGACGTGCACGGGTTGGAATTAGAAAGAAGGCATTATTATAGGGGGGGTTCATTAGAGGCTGTGACAATCATAACTGGGACATTTGAGTGTTTACAGATATTTGTCGGGACTCGGGACACCCAGCTTGAAACCGGGACAATCGTCTGGTCACCGTAATCTAGCACCATCAGCAGGTCAACATGTTAATGTGTCCAATACTTTTAAGTTTATGACCAAATACCTGCAGAACCAAATTTATTACTCCTTTCAACCTTGACAAAGGCAGCGCAGACCAGATCCACTCCTTCTGTTCTTCCCTTTCACAATAAAAGCCTTAGACATATAATATTTGCAGAAGGCCTTTAGTTTTGTTTTTATTATTTTGTCATAAGTTGTAATATATGTATAAAAATGCAAGGAGGACATAACTTCCTGGTCTTAATAATAAATAATCATAATAACAATAATAATAATAACAATAATAATAAGTACAATAATAATAATAATAATAATAATAATACTAACTCACTTGTTGAGTGCATCCTGGAAGGTTTTTACAGACTCTCCACTGATGTCCACGACCTCCAGGATCACAATGATGTCATAGCGAGACACGATCTGGGGGGGGAGAGACGTTTTTGAACGTTCAGTTGTTATTACCGGCTTTAGTAAATTCACATAAAAAGTATTGATCCTGATCGGCTCACACAGCCCACGGGACATTTCACAGAGCCGATGCAATTGGCATTCACTCATTTCATTAATAACTCTAGTTTGGTTTTCCATAATTAGTCATTTCCGAATGAAAATGACTCGGTTTTCCATAATTAGTCATTTCTGAATGGCTTCAGCAACACGTCTCTTCTTCATGTAAAATGAACACATGTTAATGGGAGCAGGTGACAGCGCTGGAAGTCTTTTAGTTTTGTAAAATGTGTGTTTGTGTTTGTTAACACTGGTCTTTGTTACCTTAATCAGGATATTGAGGACATCTGGGTCTGACACTTTTTTTGTTCCAAACTTCTGGATGTTAAAAGCTGCTATTTTCATGGTGGCTGCAGAGAAAACAAATAAAAGGAACAAACAGAGAGAGAAGGGAAATATTAATGAGTCTGTTAGTGGCTGAACGTGCACAGGCACGTGTGGTTTTACTGTATGAGCTGCCAGTCTGTGTGACGTCCTCCAACATACAGTTCACACTGTATGACACATAACAGAAGCTTGTTGTGGTTTAATTACACGCTATAAAAGTTAAATATAGTGTCTCTTTGAGTCTGACTTCATACCGCAGGTGTGTGTTTCATCTTCATTTCTTCAGGAAAGACTGACAATTATTTCTTGTAAAGACATGATGACTGCTAAAAATAAACCTGATGATAAAATGTGAAGAATTACAAAAGACAATGTGATTAAAAAAGCACCGTCGGTCAATAACAGTTTAAACTGCTAAATTATCATCAGAGAAGAAGAACCAACCCGGTCTAACGGGAAGACGTATAAATACCACGACATTACACGTGTCATGAGTACGCGTTTTAGCATTTTTTAAGCAAACGTTCGCAGTTAGGTTTAGGCAAGAAAACCACTTAGTTAAGGTAAAGGAAAACGCCATGGTTGGGCTTAAAATAAGTAAGTAAACATGTACGGAAACAACGTAACACAACTACGGAAAACAGCCCGTTCGCACGAAAAAGCGTATAAATGCCACGATAATGTGCATGGCGTTTAGCGTGCAATAAGTACGCCTTTCTTGATTTCTGCGTGTCATTTGTATGTATAAATGCTACGGTAAGAGTTAATGACGTAGTATAAAAAGAGAGAAAGACCACTGATGGTGGACGTTAGGAGAGGTGGATGAGTACACGGATTTTAGCATTTTCATGTGTCATTTGAACGCAACGCAAACATCCGCAGTTAGGTTTAGGCAAGAAAAACACTTAGTTAGGGTAAGGGAAAACATGAATTAGCTGCTTTCTACGTTCTTCCTCCTTTTCAAATCAGTGAACGCTTCAGAGATAAACGTCTGAGGAAGATGTTGTTCTGGACTCGTTCTAACAGGTTTAGTCTTCACTCACTAATCCCCCCGTCAGCCTCCACTGATCAGAGATCTGCTTCACGTCTACACAGGAAATACTGCTCCTGTACTAACACTGGACTTAGTTCAGCTTTCAGCACCAGTCTGCTATAGACTTCTATTCATCTCTAAAGGAAAAGTCAAAAAGGTGCAAATAAAGCTGTAAAGAGAAGAAAAAGCATCGTCCTATAATGTCTGTATTTATTTCACATCATGCTGCAGCTCTCTAAACTCAATTTTAACTTAATATGACGAACTTCTTTAAAATATGATGCATTGTTATAAATTAAATTACTTAAATTTACCTTCACCTGCTGATATCTGTAATAATATTATAATAATTTAATTTACAGTATAGAATGATGCAACTTTCTAAAACAGGCCATACTGCATAATAACTACTTAATAGAAACTTTTAATGGACTATTTTTGCACTTGGGTATTGCTTATATACTATGCTTTTACTTCAGTATTTCATGTATTTCACCACGAGCGATAATCTAATAGTGTTTTGAATATACTGAGAAATATAAAATGTATTGAATTATAAAAATATTTTAAGGCAAAAGCTAAAAAAAAGTAATATTAGGAGAATAAAGACGTATTTTTATGAGAAAAACACAGAAATTTCAGTGTCCTAAAATGATGTTTATGATTTAAGATCACATCTGGTATCATCTGCAGTATTTAAATAAACATATAATGTTTCCTCCTAAAGTTACCGTCCTATCTCATAATATTCAAATGTTTTTTTGCGTGTGTTTGAATGTTGTGTTTAGGAGGTTCTCCAACAAGTTGGTATTTGTCCAGCTATTCAGCTGATAACACACACACACACACACACACACACACACACACACACACACACACACATACACATACACACACACACAAAGCAGACGTACTGTATGTGTCCTGAGAAACACCGTGACCTTGTTGTAAACACAGGATCAGATATCAGTGAGTTTCACCTCTTCTGTAACTGGAGGCAGCAGTTAGTTTCTACCTGCTGTTGACGTCCCGTCTGCTCCTAATATACACTGTAAAACTAGAGTATTCACATCCTTTACTGCAGTAAAAATACTAATATCACACTGTGAGAATACTCCACTACAAGTAAAAGTTGTGCGTTCAAATCCTTACTGCTGTAAAAGTACTAATACAACACTGAAAATACTGTACTACAAGTAAAAGTATTGCATTCAAAACCTTACTGCAGTAAAACAATGTACATATTATCATCTAAATGTAGTTATAAAGTACTGCATTCAAAATACCACACTGAAAATACTCCACCACAAGTAAAAGTTGTGCATTCAAAACCTTACTGAATTAAAAGTACTAAGACAACACTGAAATTACTCCACTACAAGTAAAAGTACTGCATTCAAAACCTTACTGAAGTAAAAGTACTAATACAACACTGAAATTACTCCACTATAAGTAGAAGTTGTGCGTTCAAATCCTTACTGCTGTAAAAGTACTAATACAACACTGAAAATACTGTACTACAAGTAAAAGTACTGCTTTCAACACTTACTGAAGTAAAAGTATTAATACAACACTGAAAATACTCCCACTACAAGTAAAAGTACTGCATTCAAAACCTTACTGCAGTAAAACAATGTACATATTATCATCTAAATGTAGTTATAAAGTACGGCATTCAAAATACCACACTGAAAATACTCCACTACAAGTAAAAGTACTGCATTCAAAACCTTACTGAAGTAAAAGATATGCAACTAAATGTAGTTAAAGTAGTTAAAGAAAAGTACTTACACCTAAGTTACTAAGCTTACTAAGTGTTTTTTGTCACGTAACTTCCGTACTTAATTTACGTCACTTCCGGTGTTATTTTAACCCAAACTACGATCTTTTCCTAAACCAAACTAAATCATTTTATTTTGAAAAGACTGGAGCGTAAATTGACACGTGCGTCACGTGTTGCTGTACATTCGTAGGACAAAGCACGAAAAATACGTTGTTGAAAGTCGTGCTGAGCGTCACGGAAAAAAAAGGGAAATTCGTTTCTACCTATACGAATCAAATACATAAAATTTCGTGTATATTGGTTTATCGTGTTCACGTGGAAAAAGTGGAGTAAAAAGCGCAATATGTACCTCTGAGATGTAGTTCATGAGAAGTAGAAAGTAAATGGAAATACTGAAGTAGAATTACTACCTCAAATTTTTGAGTGAATGTAATTAGTTGCATTACAGCACTGCGTAAAACAAAATAAATATGTAATAAAAACACAGCTGTGATGTCTGAATGGACATTTTTATCTCTGACAGAGACCCTTCTTCATCGGGCTGCCTCCTCTCAGTCGATTAGTCAACTATAATCAGTCCTTTTGGTCTCAGTCCACTAAGATTTCTTTAGTGAATTAATCATTTTTCATGCTCAATGACGTATTGCTTAGGAACTTATGAGCACATCTCTGATAAACACCAGATTTAAAGTGGTGATTCTTTGTGGAGAAACTCAGTTTTACAGTTTTTCGATTAAATCAACGAATCGATTAGTTGATAAGGACAGCTCTACTTCCTCACAGTGAGTAAGTTTTACTGCTAATGCTTGTTTACTTTTACTCAACAACTGTTCCATTGTTGTTTTAGTGTGTTAACCCTTCATCCACCCAAAAACATGAGAACAAAGTGTCAGGAAGAAGTAAACAGATGTGGAGTGACTCATAGCTGTTTTAGGGCCGACAGATGTTTCATTGTCTAAAGACATACAGTTTAAAGCCTCTCAGGTATTCAGCTCAGCGTGAACACAAACAACAAGTAGTTTCTCACCTGCAGAAGTCGGACGACCTGCTGCTGAGAGGACGTTTAGATCCGACCAGTTTATTCCTGATAAGGATTAAATAGAGTGCAGAAAGAGGAAGACTTCACTGTGAAACCTCTTAGATCTGAAGTCACTGCCGGAGGGGGGGAACAAAACATTGTGTTTATAGTGTCTGACTACAGGCAGCGTGATTGGCCGAGAGCCAACCAATAGCAGAGCTCGACGGAGACACAAGGAGAGGGAAAACAACACAAGTGTCCCGCCCTTATTACTTTCTTCCTGTTGAGTGTGTAAAAAGAAAAATGTGTGTGTGTGAGAGGAGATCATCTGTTTTTTATAGGCTGGAAACAAACAGAAAACATATATTGAAATATGTTTGTGTGAAAGAGGAGATCAGTTGGTCTTTATAGGCTGGAAACAAACAGAAAACATAAATTAAAATGCATTAAAATATGTGTGTGTGAGGGGATGTTTGTCTTTGTTGCTGAGCAGTAACTCTGCAGAGATCAGACAACATGAGGACACATTGCAGAGACACATGACACGACCACAGGAAGTAGTTCACCACATACAGGCTGGTTTCACATTTATCTCGTCTGGCATCTGACAGAAAAACCTCTCTGTTCATGACTCTGTTCATGTGGTGGCAGCCGAACATTTACATAAACAAAATGTATTATAATTATATGTGTCATTATCATGAATTACTTCCTCATATTTTCTTTAAAATGTGTCAAATATTTATGACAAAATATCTTAAATTATAGATTGAGGTCTTCTTTATCACATACACAAAGAATGCATATTAAAAATATTTTTTTTATTTTACTTTTACTAATTTTACTGATTTAAATGAAATTATTTTTATTTAAATAAAAATATTATTATATTTTATATAATAATATATATTATATATTATTATATTATATATATTATTATATATTATATTATTAAAATTATAATATATATATATATTTCTTTAAATGCAAACTGCGATCTTTATCTAAACCTAACAAAGTAGATTTTGTCATGTAATTTGTGTAATTAAGTTTCACCACTTCCTTTGTTATTTTAACCCAAACTGCAATGTATTCCTAAAGCTAACTAATTAGTTTTATTTTGAAAAGACTGGACCTGAAATTGACGCTTGTTGCTGGACATTTGTAGGAAAAAGCACGAAAAATATGTTGATTTAACTTCCGTACTTAAGTTACTGCATTTCTGGAGTTATTTTAACCCAAACCGCCATCTTTTCCTAAACCTAACTAAGTAGTTTTATTTTGAAAAGGCGTGTTGCTGGACATTCGTAGGAAAAAGCAAGAAAAATAAGTTGTTGAAAGTCATGCTGAGCGTCACGGGGAAAAAAAAGAAGGGAAATCAATGAATCAAATAATCAAATTTCTCGAGCTGTCGTGAGACTGTGTTGTGTGAACAGCTGAATTATTTCTTTATTCAAATGAATTACGTGACAGAACATTTAATTTGATAATTTAATCATTGAAGTCATTGCCAACAGTTATCTGGTTCCAGCCTCTTAAATATTTGCTGTTTTTCTGAGTTTTGGACTCAACAAACTGTTTACATACTATATAATTATATACTAAGACGGTCTCTGGGATGAAGAACATGTTTTTCTGATAGTGTTATGGTATGTGTCAACAGGTCCGGGAGCTTAACTGTTGTTAAACAACCTCCCGTTGAGGTTTGACCGGTATCTCCTCAAAGATCTAAAGTGTGTTTGCATGTTGTTTTGAGGAGGTTGTCCAACAAGTTGGTATTTGTTCTGCTATTCAGCTGGTGATGAGTAGATCCTGTAGCTGATAACACTCACAAAGCAGACGCATGTTTCCTGAGAAAACACCAGGATGTTGTTGTAAACACTGAATCAGAACTATAACCTAACTATAATATATATATATATATAAATATATATTTATATATAGATATATACGGTACTTGTGTAAATGTACTTAGTTTCTTTCCACCACTGAGTTAATTTACAGTAAATAAAGTAACAGGTAAACTAATATCAGTGGGTGAGTTTCAGACAGTTAGTCAGTTTACAATGACAAAGACAGTGATGAAATCAAAGTGATGAAATCGCTGAAACATTGGAGGAGGAAGAAGCTCTCAGACTTAATATTCAGTCATTAAATAACTGTAACAAATCAGTCACAACAGGATTTAACAGAAAAGTCATGTTCATCATCAAGTTATTTTCATCTTCGTCACCAACATTTACTCTTTATATATATATATACTCTATACTCTCTATATATATATACAGTATATATATGTACAGTTATTATATCGTGAAAATCATGATAGTGTTTATTCTTGTATCCTCATATCTATTACATAATTTATACGTAAGGAGCAGCAGAAGTTGTGAACGCAGCATCCAACAAACATCAGACTTTTAACCAGCAGTTGTTGACTGGTGTTTTATTTGTTAAGTAACGTTAGTGACGTATTTCACGTGACGTGTTTTTTATTGGCGTTTGTGACGCGTTTTCTGTTGTTCTTTTACGTTGTTGTACTTAGTTTACATACTTACTTTAAGCCCAACCATGACGTTTTCCCTTACCTTAACTAAGTGGTTTTCTTGCCTGAACCTAACTAACTACGTTTGCGTGGCGTACTCATGACTCGCAGAATGTCCGTGTAATGTCGTGGTATTTATACGCCTTCCCAGTTGAAAAAACACAGGACTTTAGCCCAGGAGACTGCAGTTCATACCCCGTGTGAGTCACATAACTTCCGTACTTAAGTAACGCCACGCACCATCTTTTCCTAAACCTAAGTAGTTTCCTGTGAAGATGGAGGTTTATTTTGAAAAGATTGTATGCATGTAATGAGCGCAAATTGATTGATGGAATTGTTGCTGGACATTCGTAAGAAAATGCACAAAAAATACATTGTTGAACGTCGTGCTGAGCGTCAGGAATAAAATGTGAAATTTGTGTCTTTGTACACAAATCAATACATTAAATTTTGTGACTATTTCACGAAATGCTGTGAGACTGAGCTGTTAGTACAATATCACCAGTTTATACTCTATTATAGTCTCTTTTATTCCTCATTCGTTCCTCATTCACTCCGTCGTAACTACTAACATCTCTGTGCTCTGTATTGTTTTGTATCTCGTGTTTTAAAATCCTGCTGAAGACTTCTCTACACAATACGTTAGATATTGTTTTACTCCAAATTTCTTTTTGTGACCTGTTTCTTGTGATGATGTTTTTCCATCCACACAGAGACACAGAGACGGCTCACAAGACAGAACTCGTCCTGTTTTCTTCTTCCCGTGAAAGGCATGTTGACATAATGAGGCGATCTTCACCTCCACCTCTTATCTCAACGACACACCATCTGACACAAACAGACTTTAACACCTGGAATAAACTCCCAGTAGAGATATTACAGAGCTACAGAGATCTATGTAACAAAGGTATGGACGTTTTTATTGGACTTTAATAGTTATAATCCACAGAAGACAATCCACAAATGTGTACCATGATCCACAAATATTTCACTGTCCACAAACATGTATTTTTGTATTTGTGTTGTGTAAAGTCACATCCACAAAAATACAGGACGATTTGCAAATATGCGTAATTTAAACACGTATTTTAATTCCACATTATAATGTTATAGGTTTACATGTAAAGTGATATATACACATTTGTCAGCTCATGTGAGGGAATGTCACCACCTTCTGGTGTAGCTAGTAAATACACCTCATTCTTACAGATTGTTTTTACTGCTAAGGTACGAATTGGACAAAATTACACAAACAAACAGGAGGAAAGTTACAAATGTCACGTTGCCCATAAACCGACAGGAAGCGATCCATAAATGTGCAAATATCATTCCACGTGTACAAATGCGTATATATATATCTCAGTAAAAACCTTTTCAAGAGTGTATAGTAAAAATGCCATAGAAAAATATAATAGAAAAGTGTATTATAGGAAATATATGATCACAAAATGTGCTAAGATGTTGTAGAAAAATTTGTAGAAAAATATATGATCAAAAAATGTTATAGAAAAATATACTAAGATATCATCGAAAAATATGTTGAAAAATATCATCGAAAAATATGTTGAACAATATAGAAAAATATAGAAAAATGTACTGAGATATAGAAAAATATCATAAAAGGATATAATAGAAAAATATGTTGAAAAATATCATCGAAAAATGTGTTGAAAAATATCAAAAAATGAAGAAAAATGTACTGAGATTTCATGGAGAAATATGTAGAAAAATATATGATCAAAAAATGTTATAGAAAAATATACTAAGATATCATCGAAAAATATGTTGAAAAATATCATAGAAAAATATGTTGAAAAATATGTTGAAAAATATAGAAAAATGTACTGAGATATAGAAAAATATCATAAAAGTATATAATAGAAAAATATGTTGAAAAATATCATCGAAAAATGTGTTGAAAAATATAAAAAAATAAAGAAAAATGTACTGAGATTTCATAGAAAAATAGAAAAAGATATAATAGAAAAATATGTTGAATATCAAGTAAATACACTAACTATTATCTACAGATGTGCTGCGGTACGAATTGGACAAAATTAAGTAAACAAACAGGAGGAAAGTTACAAATGTCGCTTGGCCAACAGACAGTCAGGAAGCGATATACAAATGCACAAATATCATTCCACGTGTACAAATAAATGCACAAATGCGTATACTGTATATAACTTTACATGTAAACCTATAACATTTTTATGTGGAATTAAAATTTACATAGTAAGTTATGTGTATTTGCAAATCGCCCTGTATTTTTGTGGATGTGACTTTACACAAGACAAGTACAAAAATACATGTTTGTACACAGTGAATTATTTGTGGATCATGGTACAGATTTGTGGATTGTCTTCTGTGGATTACAACTATTAAAGTCCAAAAAAAACTTCCATACAAAGGAGCAGCTCAGTTAGAGATGATTATAAGGATAATGTACAGAGATAAAAGCAGTATTCAGCACTTAAAGCTGAATTAATACATATTTTCTCACCACTAGAGGGCAAACAACACCGACATATTATCACCTCTTAAAGTTGTTATAGCCAAACAGCTGCATATTTACACACTCAGCAGACAACAACGTTATCCTCCCACTCGAGTTTGAGTCCAACTAGATACTTGTTTCATCTTTAACAATGTGTATTTTATAAACTTATCAGATGTTTATTTATTTATTTATTTATTTATTTATTTATTTATTTATTTATTTATTTATTTATTTATTTTATTTGGAAAAGGCACTGTCACAATGTATACAAAACTTAACAGATATTTGTCACATGTTTATTTTATATGTAAAAATCTTCATATGAAAAGTACCTAAAGCCGTCAGATAAATGTAAAAGTATAATATTTCACTCTGAGATTTAGTGGAGTAGAAGTATAAAGTATCAGAAAATGGAAAAACTCAAGTACAAGTATCTCACATTGTGCTAAAGTAAAGTACTTGAGTAAATTTACTTTGTTATTTTCCTCCACTGTGGGTAAGAAATAAAATAATAATTAATAATTCAGGAGACACTTTTCATTGAATTGCTGCTTGTAGATGAATACTGATTTAATATTTACAGATTGTAGTACGTAAGTCTGTTATTAAATCATAAAACCACACGAGGGCTCCAAACTCTGATTTATTCAAACAGGCTGAAAAGTGTAGAAACATCACAGTGTGTTTACTTTGTGATTTATTATTTTTCAGTTGTTCGCCTATATAATGTCTTTTTTCTTCCTCCATACTTTCCGTCTTTCTTTACTAATTTCGCAAGTTGATGTAAAAGATGTTCATCCAAATGTGTAAAGTGTAAAGTACAGTTTTTTTCCTTTGGATACTTGAGTGTATTTTACTTCTTATACTTCTATTTTTTTTTTTTTTTCAACTCTGTTTTTATTGTGCTTTTAACAATTGAAACTTGCAAAACATGAGAGGTCATATAAAGTATTATAAGTATTATAATTATGCATTGGCAATAATAAACAATCTGTCATTTAATAAAAAAAATTACAGTTCACAGAAGAGTGTATTGTCTTACCAACAGTCTTACCAACAGAAAAAGAAAAAAGTAATAATTGAATAAAATAAATAATAATATTAAACACATTTAAAAAAATATATAATAAATAAATAAATAAATAAATATTATAAAAAGGGGGTGGATGTCTACCAGCAGAACATTAAATAAAATAAAATATAATAATAATAATAATAATAATAATATTAATAATAATAATAATAATAATAATAATAATAATAATAATAATAATAATAACAATAACAATAAAATAAAATTTAATAAAAAAATGAAAATAAATAAATGAAAATAAAAAGAATAAAAAAGGGGGTGGATCTCTACCCTTGCCAGCAAACCACTTGGTGTATCTGCAGAGGGTACAGATTATTACCTCCTTACCACCTACCTTATTATTTTTGTATCTATTAACTTGCATTAAACAAATCTAAGAGAAAAAATAATTCACTTGCATTAACAAAAGTCTAAAATATCTTTGTGAAACTGGCCCAAGATCTTAAATCAGCAACTCTGAACAATCAATCTTTCTGTCACGAGTTTCATTTCCTGTCTGATTTTCTTTGTGTGTTTCAGAATTCAGTCAGTGAGTCTAATAAGAGGAGTTGATCTGTTCACCAAAAGAGGAAATCACGTCTTCTCGTCGCAGCTCCAGATCTCTGCTGGTGAGACAGAAAACTCCACTGGTGAGTAAAACAATGTTTATGCTCTTCTGTCAACAGCAAAACTCAAACATTTTATAGTTTAAAGATAAAGGTAAATAAACTATCTGCAGTAAAGTTCAAACCTTTGAAAGCTGTTTTTTTGTGTAAATTAACTGAAATAAATGTCTGTCTGAAAGGAAGAAAATCAATGTAAAAACCGATGGAATTATTTCAGTTTAGAAATGAATGGCTATTGCTTTGCCTATTTTTATTTTTCAGTCTTTACGCTGTATTTTAAGATTGCTTTTATGTGTGAATGAATTATGTTTTTTGTGTGTTTTTTTTTGCAAACCAGCTTTCCTCAGATTTCCTATTTTGAGACAAATAACTGAAGAATTCTTAACTGAAATTATTCAGTTTTTACGTGGATTTTCTTCCTTCCACACATCATTAATTTCTATGAAAAACAACCTGCAGAGAACCTTGCTTCCGAAAGACTCCGTGAACATTTAGTTGCCTTTAAATCCAACAGTTTGAGAAATAGGCTCTAAATTTTATCTATTTGATTCGTGTAAATGACATGAATTCCCTTTTTTTTTTCGTGACGCTCTGCACGACTTTCAACAACGTATTTTTTGTGCTTTTTCCTACGAATGTCCAGCAACGGGTAACGCACGTGTCAATTTCCGCTCCAGTCTTTTCAAAATAAAACTACTTAGTTAGGTTTAGGAAAAGATCGACTTTGTTAGGTTTAGGCAACAAAACTACTTAGTTAGGTTTAGGAAAAGATGGCGGTTTGGGTTAAAATAACTCCAGAAGTGCCGTAAACTTATGTACGGAAGTTACGTGACAAATAAATCAACGTTGACTTCTGGTTTCAGACGGGACATGAACAGCGGCCTCCAATAAACACCAGACTTACAACCAGGAGACCCGTGTTTGAGACCGTTGTTGACCGGTGTTTTGTTTTGTAAGTTAGTGACTTTTTGTCGATGATTGTGATGTGTTTTCCGTAGTTGTTTCCGTACATGTTTTACTTAGTTTACTTAATTATTTTAAGCCCAACCATGATGTTTTCCCTTACCCTAACTAAGTGGTTTTCTTGCCTAATCCTAATTGGAGACGTTTGCGTGGAGTACAAATGACGTGCAAAAATGCTAAAATGTGTACTCATGACACGCTGAATGTCCATGTAATGTCGTGGTATTTATACGCCGTACCGTGAGACCGGGTTTAGTGGAGAAATACTGTTGTTAAAGTATTTATATTTAAATATATTATGTCTACAAATACTGGAATCAATGAAAATAAAGATGTGTTTCTAAAACCCTAGCTTCTCCTCATTATGTCTCTCTTGTGTTTTGTCGTCCTTCATCTTCTTCTCCATCATTCATTGTTGAATCCAGTGTTTTGGACCATGGGAGGTTATTATGGGCTGGCGGTTCTGGTGGGCGTGTCCTTGCTGCTGACGACCGGCCAATGTGACGTTGATTGTAGATCGTCGGACGGACAGGCGGGAGAGGCGGGAACTCCGGGCAGAGATGGATATCCTGGAGCGAAGGGAGAGAAAGGAGAGCAAGGTAAAAGACTTTCTATTTTATGGTGTATTAGTTTGTTTGTTTTGTCCTTCCATGAAATCATACGGAGGATAGCATTAATCGGTTAAACGGTTAATTATCAACATTGAACTTGTTTCTGCTGCTCCCAAGTGGCCCAAAGATCTGTTGAGTTCAATCATTCATCTGTTTGTCTCCAGCCGTGATGGCGGACGGTCCGGTGGACGTCGGCGTCCTGCTGAGGCTGAAGGGAGAGGCGGGGAGTCGAGGCCCGCTCGGGGTCATGGGTTACAAAGGTTACCAGGGACGACTGGGAGCAGCGGGTCGCTCTGGAGAGCCCGGTCAGTTCGGCCCAGAGGGGAAGAGCATCGGCCAAGGTAACGACTCGACTTCTGACCCTACAGCTGACAGTATACATATCTAACTAAACTCATATATAATAAAAAATATTCAGCTCCGACACAAATGAAATAAATTTTTAAGGCAAAACAGGAGTTAGCTTAGTTTGCTGGAACTTTTGTGGCATTTACCCAGTAACCCTGATATCTCTTTAATGACATTATGATGTTGGGGAGAACAAAAATAAACACAACAAATGGATTATGGGGACAAGATATAAATATTTATATTTGAAGACTTTCCAGAAAAGATATTTTTATTTTTGTGAAGTCATCCCGATGTAAAGTCCACAGGCCCAAACAAGACAGAAAATGTGTTTTTCGTTTTTACGCTCAGCGAGAGAGTGGGCGCCATCTTTGAATCCAGTATCCAGTTCATAATATAATATAATATAATATAATATAATATAATATAATACAATATAATATAATATAATATAATATAATATAATATAATATAATATAATATAATACATCCATGACCTGAACCTTACTAGATACACAATGAACACATACTAAGTTTAGAGGCCTCCCTTTTCAGGTAATAAATATATATATATATATATATATGTATTAACACATTAACTATGTGTGTGTGTGTGTGTGTGTGTGTGTGTGTGTGTGTGTGTGTGTGTGTGTGTGTGTGTGTGTGTGTGTGTGTGTGTGTGTTGCTCCAGGAGGACAGAACATCCCTCAACAGGCTCGTTCAGCCTTCTCAGTGATCAGGACTGTTCACAGTTATCCTCCCGTCGGCCAGGTTCGTCTCCACACGTTTAACATCTGAAAATGATCTACAAATAAAAGACATAATTTCTTTCTTTCTTTCGGTGGAAAGTAACTAAGTACATCAAATACATTATAATATATTATTATAGGTAAAACTACCCAGCAGTATATAATGAGCTCCACCTCTACCAGCTGCAACATTAAAGTGATGATATATATAAATATAAATATCAGTCAAATAACGCAATAATATTAGTAAAGTATCAGACAAGACAGATTTATAAAACATTCTAAAATAATATCAATAAAAAATCAAAAAAAACATTTGTAAAATATCCTTAAAATACTAGTAAAATATTCATAAAATATTAGAAAAAAATCCATAAAATAATATCAATAAAATATCTGCAAAATATTAGTAAAATATCCTTAAAATACAAGTAAAATATTAATAAATTAATAGAAGAAAATTCGTAAAATATCCAAAATAATATCAGTAAAATATCTGAACAAATATTAGTAAAATATGCTTAAAATACTAATGAAATATTAATAAATTATTAGATAATAATTAGTGAAATATCCAAAAATAATTAAATAATAAATAATAATTAAAAGTAGCTCCACCTTGATATGATATGTACAAATATAAATATTAGTAAAATAACTGAAAAATATCAGTAAAATATCCTTAAAATATTTGTAAAATGTCAGAAAAAGAATATGAATACATTATTAGATACAAATTTAAATTTGAATAAAGTCTCAGTGAAAAATTTGTTAAATGTCCAAAATATTATCAGTAAAATATCCTTAAACTATTAGTAAAATATTAATAAATTATTAGATAAAAATGTCTAAAATATCCAAAAAGGTAGTTAAAATGAGCTCCATCTTTACAAGCTGCAACATTAAAGTGATGATATATATAAATATAAATATCAGTCAAATAACAGAAAAATATTAATAAAGTATCAGGCAAATCCCCCCTTCACCCCCAAAAAATAAATAAATAAATATATAAATAAAATAAAATAATATATTTATCATAATAAAATATCCAAAATAATATCAGAAAAATCTCCCTAAATTATTAGTAAAATATCCTTAAAATATTAATAAAATATCTTTAAGATATTAGTAAATTATTAGATACAAATTTGTAAAATATCCAATAAATAATTAAAAGTAGCTCCACCTTTACCTGCTGCAACATTAAAGTGATTTTTTTTTGACTGTTCTTTGTGTGTGTGTGTGTGTGTGTGTGTGTGTGTGTGTGTGTGTGTGTGTGTGTATCAGGTAGTAACCTATCAGAGTACTGTGGTCAACACACCTGCGGACTTTAACGCAGCCACAGGTTACTTCACCTGCAGAGTAGCTGGAGTTTACTACTTCACCTTCCACTCTGTTGCCAAGGTAACGCACCGCCGTCCTGCTGCTGCTGCTCTGCTTCATATCACAATAAATGTTTTATTATTAACGTCTTAGACATCAGAAAGTGTTTCTATGTAATCAGCACTGAATGTAACTAAGTACATTTACTCAAGTACTGTAGTACAAAGTCAAGGAACTCAGTCAATACTACTACTACTGGAGACTACTTTAACTACGTTCAGCTGATAATACTTACATACAGTACATAGGTTTTGAATGCAGTACTTTTACTTGTAGTGGAGTATTTTCAGTGTGGTATTAGTACTTTTACTTCAGTAAGGTTTTGAATGCAGTACTTTTACTTGTAGTGGAGTATTTTCAGTGTGGTATTAGTACTTTTATTTAAAAAAGATTTTGAATGTGGTATTAGTACTTTTACTTAAAGAAGGTTTTCAATGCAGCACTTTTACTTGTAGTGGAGTATTTTCAGTGTGGTATTAGTACTTTTATTTAAAGAAGGTTTTCAATGCAGTACTTTTACTTGTAGTGGAGTATTTTCAGTGTAGTATTAGTACTTGTACTGCAGTAACTTTTTTAATGCAGTACTTTTAGTTGTAGTGGAGTATTTTCACAGTGTGGTATTAGTACTTTTACTGCAGTAACGTTTTGAATGCAGTATTTTCATTTGTAGTGGAGTATTTTCAGTGTGGTATTAGTACTTCTACTTAAAAAAGATTTTGAATGGGGTGTTAGTACTTTTACTGCAGTAAGGTTTTGAATGCCGTACTTTTACTTGTAGTGGAGCATTTTCATAGTGTGGTATTAGAAGTTTTACTGCAGTAAATGATCTGAATACATCTTCCACCAGTAGTAATCTGCACCTACAGCTCCATAATCAGACTGTATTTACAGTTGTTGTTGTTGTGTTGTGTTGTGTTGTGTTGTGTTGTGTTGTGTTGTGTTGTGTTGTGTTGTGTTGTGTTGTGTTGTGTTGTGTGTTGTTGTGTTGTTGTGTGTGTTGTTGTGTGTGTTGTTGTGTTGTTGTTGTGTTTCAGGTCAGCGTGTGTCTGAATATCGCCAGCAGCGCTCTGACAGACAAGCTGGGATTCTGTGATTACAACAGGAACACTGATCAGGTCAGTTTCAGCAACACGGAGGGAAAATATTTGATAAATCCTTCACTCAAAGTACAAACTTTTTCTTTAAGATTGTGGATTCAATCATATAAATCAATCATAAGTTTTTCTTCTTGTAAATTTCCACCAGGAGCAGGAAGTGACATCATCTCTAAAGGAATCTAGTTGTAGTCTTAAAGTAAATAGTGACCCTGAAAGATCCCCAGTGTTAAATACTATAGTCTGTAATGATGTGAGAGGGAGTCAGACTTCAGTCTTTTTGTAGCCATAAGAGTTTCTGTGATTGAGGACATCCTCTAGACTTTCTGTCCTGAAGCCTCGCTGTGATTGGCTGCGTTGTGTTTCAGGTGCTGTCGGGCGGCGTGGTCTTACAGCTGACAGTCGGACAGAGGGTCTGGCTCGAGTCCTTCAGAGACCAGCAGAGAGAACCTGAACTGCGAGACACCAACGAGAAACAGATCATCTTCAACGGCTTCCTGCTCTTCTCTAATCCAGTATAAAGTTCAGTAAAGTACACTCAGTGATTCCACTGCAGCGTGGAGACTTCAGATCTGTTCCCTTCATACTCATGTAAACCTTCTTTCAATGTTTGACTGTGAATGCATCCAAAACAAAATTAAAGTTTTATTATTGAGTGTGCAATCGTTGATTTTGTTGTAGCCCTTCAAAACCCCAAATGTCTTCACACTGTTGTTGTTTTAATGTCATCATAGTTCACATAGTTTCAAAACCACTAGTGGAAGAGTTAGTCAGATAGTTTCCTCAAGTAAAAGTAGAAATACTACAGTGTACAAATACTCTGTTACAAGTAAAAGTCCTTTAAGCTACTACGAGGAACTTTAATTTAATAATAATGCACCTTAGTTATTCCTTTATACATATATATTATTATATATATATAATTTATTCTTTATCTGTTCAAAATGTACCTTAAAGGGAGATTTGTCAAGTATTTAATACTCTTATCAACATGGGAGTGGGTAAATATGCTGCTTTAATCAAATGCATGTATATATTTATTATTGGAAATCAGTTAACAACACAAAACAATGACAGATATTGTCCAGAAACCCTCACAGGTTCTGCATTTAGCATAAAACAATATGCTCAGATCATAACACAATTTGAGCATTTATTATATAAGTCAGTGTGCTGACTTGACTATGACTTGCCCCAAACTGCATGTGATTATCATAAAGTGGGCATGTCTGTAAAGGGGAGACTCGTGGGTACCCATAGAACCCATTTACATTCACATATCTGGAGGTCAGAGGTCAAGGGACCCCTTTGAAAATGGCCACGACAGTTTTTCCTCGACAAAATTTAGCGCTAGTTTGGAGATAAATTTAGCTATATTTAGCTAGTATGACCTGGTTGGTACCCCTCACAAAAAAGAAGTATACTTTAAGTGTATTTTATGAAGTCAACTTAAGTATACTTTAAGTATATTCCCAAGTATACTTTATGTAATAAGTATACTAATATCAATGTACTAGTAGTATACTTGTAAGTGTACTACTTCAATACTTCTTGGGACTAAATTGGCCCACTTTTTAGTTCATAGTAAACTTACTTTAAAGTATACTTTTAAGTGTACTTTAAATGTAAGAGTAGTAAACTTTGAGTACACAACTAGTTTACATCCAAGCTGTATTTTGTACTGGAACTATAATATGAACTATACCACAAGTGAACTTATAGGTATATTGTTAGGTATATACTTGTAGTCCATTTTTTGCTTTTGACGTACACTTTAAAGTATACTCAGTAAACTACTAGTTTATTAGTTTTTACTGCAAGAATACTTGGAAGTTTTCTTAAGTGAACTTATAGAACTTAGCCAAATATACTTTTCTGTATACTTTTCAGTATAAGCCACGTATACTTGGACTTTTCTCTATACTTGCCAAGTACACTTAGAATTTTCTGCATGCTTTTCAGTATAAACCAAGTATACTTGGACTTTTCTGTATACTTTTTAGTATAAGCCAAGTATACTCAGACTTTTCTGTATACTTGCCAAGTACACTTAGAATTTTATGTATACTTGTCAGTATAAGCCAAGTATACTTGGACTTTTCTGTATACTTGCCAGGTACACTTAGAATTTTCTGTATACTTGTCAGTATAAGCCAAGTATATGGGACTTTTCTGTATACTTGCCAAGTACACTTAGACTTTTCTGTATACTTTTTAGTATAAGCCAAGTATACTCAGACTTTTCTGTATACTTGCCAAGTACACTTAGAATTTTCTGTATACTTGTCAGTATAAGCCAAGTATACTTGGACTTTTCTGTATACTTGCCAAGTACACTTAGAATTTTATGCATGCTTTTCAGTATAAGCCAAGTATACTTAAATATAATTTTGTTAAGTTTAGCTCTGATACAGTACATCAAAAGTAACCTGAAAGCATACTCTCTTATTTTAAGTTTAAAAGAAGTATAATACACTAATATAATACTAGTAGCATACTTGAATAAACTTCTTTTTTGTGAGGGACCAAAGGATTCCTGAGGTTTTCTAGTTTCGTATGATATGATATGAGCTCGCTACAACCTCCGAAAGATCGGCAGCCCGTTAGATTTTTAAGAGGTTAATTAAAAATCGTAAATTGCATTAAAGAAATTAGTGGCGTTAAAACGCATTTGCGACGTTGTCGTGTGTCTCCTGCTGTGGACGTTGTACAGCTGTCTCCATGTGGTTGTGGCGAGGACCAACCGATGGAAATAACTCCTGAACTTTGACGTGTTATCCCCGACAGTATCTCACTGCTGTATTTTTTTTACTGCTATATTTGGAATTTAGTGTAAACTAAACATCACCCCGAGTGACATCCTGTAGAAAGACATGTTACAGGATCAACAAGAAAATGTTTCCTTTAATTCACACAGTACTTTTGTATTTTACCTCATCACAGAAAAGTTTCATGTGGCTCCTCTGAAGGTTGTGGAAGTGAAACTTTTTCGTTTTTTTGCACGCTTCTTGTTTTTGGTGAACTTCTGCCACTTTTGGCGCCTCCTCGGTTAACCTCATCATGTTCTATTAGCACCAGAACGGAAACAAGCACATTTCTGTCCCTCTCAACAAATCCCAGAAAAACAGCAAAACCAGCTATTATTCTGTCTCTCAATACTTTTGTGAGATTTCTGTTTTTTTTTAGTGGGGACTCTTGTTGTTGATGAATGAATCTGTTAGTGTGGTGTTGCTGTTTCTCTCAACACACTATAGGAACTAAACTGTTAAACTTAACACAACATGTCGTTATGTGTGGGCTCTCTCACATTTTACACATCTGGTACGATTTGAAGAATCTTTTAGTGTTGACCAGACTTTAGTTCAGAGGTCAGCAACCTGCGTCTCTTTAGCTCCTCTCCAGTGGCTCCCTGTGGATTTATAAAAATGGAAATGAATAACTGTTTTTTTGTTTACATTTTAATTTTTATTTATCATTGTTGTAGGTCTATGGTACGACGGAGTATTAGGGCCACATAGAGGAAAAAAAATAAATCTGAGATTTCGAGAAAAAAGTCGTAATATTACCAGAAAAAAGTCATAATATTATAAAGTAGTAATTTATGTGTTATTTTCTTTTTTTCTCGTAAAGTTATGACTTTATTCTCGTAATATTATGACTTTTTTCTCGTTAACTTATGACTTTATTCTCGTAATATTACGACTTCTTTCTCGTAAAGTTATGACTTTATTCTCGTAATATTACGACTTTTTTCTCGTAATATTATGCCTTTTTTCTTCGTAAAGTTATGACTTTATTCTCGTAATATTACGACTTTTTCTCTCGTAAAGTTATGACTTTATTCTCGTAATACTACAACTTTTTTTTCTCATTAAGTTATGACTTTATTCTCGTAATATTACGACTTTTTCTCGTAATGTTATGACTTTTTTACTCGTAAAGTCCGTAGTACATTTGCACTTTGGCCTTCACTGCATTAGACTTATATACTATATACTTAGACTATAAGCTGTGTTACCTTCATCACAATGATCAAATGTTTTGCGGCTCCAGACAGATTTGTTTTGGGGGTTTTTTGCCTAAAATGGCTCCAAAACCATTAGACCAAAACGACGGATTAGTGGACTAAGATTGGGCAGCCCTTCAAAACTCAGCATTGGTGGAAGAAGTACTCAAACTCTTTAAGTAGAAATACCACAGTCTATAAACCATGGCCGGTAGAGGGTTGTTTCACTTGTTGTTTTGGGACACTAGCTGTAACGTTTCTGTTGTTTTTCTTGGGAGGATAATGTCAAATATAAAGAATATTTTATTTATTTATTTAATTTAAGAGCACATGTCTTTTTACACATCTTTTATTAATGTGGGCCAGCCTTAAGTGGTTTTGTTGCCTAAACCTAAAGTGACGCCGAGGGGCGGTATGTGAGGAGCTGGGATGAGAACGTGTTGGAAAGGTTCAATAAAAAGATTCCCTCCTCTTATGTCTCTCTCTCTCTCTCTTCTCTCTCTCTCTCTCTCTCTCTCTCTCTCTCTCTCTCTCAATAACTTCCCTAAATTGCAGAACTACATAGAAAAGGCTCTGAAAATAATCCGACGTCAGAGCTGCTGAATCTTTAGTTTTTATCAGCTTCCTCCTCCTCCGACTGCTGCTGCAGGACTCGGAGCTTCACTTCAGTTTGTCACCGAGGAGGGTTTCAAGCTGTCTGCTCTCTCAGGTGAGCTTCATATTATATTTATTTTGTGTGTTGATTACAGACTGAAGTCAATGACATTTATTTATAAAAGAGAATCTGATCATCTCCTGTTTCTCCTTTCTTTATCATTATTATGATTGTGTATTTTTTAATGTTAGAAGAGAACTTTGATCATAATCTCACATTTCTTTTGTTATACTGAAGCTGTTTTCTGTCAGCAGATGATTCAGTTGCTCAGAGGCACTGTGGTAGATTTTAACACTGTTATTACCGCCTCGCTTCCCAGCGTTGGAGGCTCCTGATTGGACGAACGCTTTCCCTCCGTGGGCTGCTGCTGCTCCCATCTTTCAAACTGGAACCAACATGGCGGCTCGTTTGGAAACTTTCCTCTCTTATAATCACGATCATTTTGTGAGAGAAATAATCCATGCAGTTGATGAATCTGTCTTTATTTTAGATCGACAACGGTCAGTTTAAAGAGGCGGCTTTATGCAAATGAGGAGCGTCGTCGATGTAAAGTAAAGACAGATTCATCAACATGGATTATTTCTCTCATTAAATGTTTTCAGAAACACATTTCCGTGAACTATTTTCGTGAAACAAGAGAAGAAAGTTTCCAAACGAGCCGCAATTGAAAGCTGGGAGCAGCAGCCCACGAGGGGAAAGCGTTCGTCCAATCAGGCGCCTCGTGTCTCTTCTCCTTTCCTTTCTGGTCTCCTCTGCTCTGTCCTCACCTCCTTTCCTACTCTTCTTAACTATTTTTTCCTTGACTCCACCTCCTCGTTTCCTCATCGCTTATCCTATCTCCCCTTTCTTCTCTCTCCGTTTGCCTCCATCATCCTGTCCCTTCACCCTTTGCTTTCCCTCCTTTCCTTCTACCTCGCCTCCTCCCCACTTTCCTCCTCTTCTGTCATGTCTCCTACTTTCTTCATCCCTCCTCCTCCTGCCTTCTTCCTTGTCTCCTCTCCTTCTCTTCTCATCTTTCCTGTATTCATCATTATTATCTCCCCTCCCCACTTGTTTCATCCTTTCATCTCCTCCCTCTTTTTCTCCTTTTAACCTTTCTTTTCCTCATCTCCTATCATCTCCTCCTATTTCCTTTCCTTCTCTCCTGTCTTATTCTTTCTTTGTCTCCTCGTCTCCTTCCTTCTCATCTAATCTTTCCTCTCTTCTCTTTTCATCTCCTCGTCTCCTCAAGTCTTTTCCTTCTCTCCTTTCTTTCTACCCTCTCTTCCTTCCCTCCTTCCCTCTCCTCTCCATCATCTCCTCGTCTCCTCTCATCTCTCCTTGATTCCTCCTCCTCTCCCCGTCAGATTCGTCATCATGCTCCATCGTTGTCTTCTCGTGATCGGCGCCCTGCTCTCATTTGCCACCCCCGTGCTGGTTGCCATTGAGTCCTGCCGGGCAACAGGGATGCCCGGGATGCCAGGTGAGTACATGCATGTTTGTATATATTACATACTGTATATGTTGTGTTTTCTTTTGTTTGTTTATCTGTGTTTCCATCCTCAGGTATTCCTGGACTGCCTGGCAGAGACGGTCGTGACGGAGGGAAAGGACAGAAAGGACAGTCAGGTAACCGACACACATTCTGACAGTCAAACATTCGGTTAAGAGCGGCCGAACTGATCCATCTAACGTTTCTACACTAGATTATAGAGATATACTAGAGAACACAGAGAAGGAAAAACATGGATGCCAAGAAGTCTTTGCACACCAACATATTCTCACTTCCAACTCTAGTGTTACTTTTGGACGGACTGGGGACAGCGTGTCTCACGGGACTGACGATACTAACAACTCACGTGACTAATGACTCATATGATTCACGATACTAACGACTCACCTCACTAATGACTCACGATACTAACAACTCACCTGACTAATGACTCACGGGACTCACGATACTAACGACTCACGTGACTCACGATACTAACGACTCACCTGACTAACGATACTAACGACTCACCTGACTAACGACTCACGTGACTAATGACTCACGTGACTCACGGGACTGACGATACTAACGACTGACGATACTAACGACTCACGTGACTCACGATACTAACGACTCACGTGACTCACGATACTAACGACTCACCTGACTAACCACTCACGTGACTAATGACTCACGTGACTCACGGGACTGACGATACTAACGACTCATGTGACTAACGACTCACGTCGCTAATGACTCACGTGACTAACGACTCAAGGGACTGATGATACTAACGACTGACGATACTAACGACTCACGTGACTAATGACTCACGTGACTAACGACTCAAGGGACTGACGATACTAACGACTGACGATACTAACGACTCACGTGACTCACGATACTAACGACTGACGATACTAACGACTCACGTGACTCACGATACTAACGACTCACCTGACTAACGACTCACGTGACTAATGACTCACGTGACTCACGGGACTGACGATACTAACGACTCAAGTGACTAACGACTCACGTCGCTAATGACTCACGTGACTAACGACTCAAGGGACTGACGATACTAACGACTCACGTGACTAATGACTGACGATACTAACGACTCACCTGACTAATGACTGACGATACTAACGACTCACGTGACTAACGACTCACGTCGCTAATGACTCACGTGACTAACGACTCAAGGGACTGACGATACTAACGACTGACGATACTAGCGACTCACATGACTAACGACTCACATGACTAACGACTCACGGGACTCACGGGACTTACGATACCGACGTGTCATGTGACTAAAGACTAAAGATTTGACGAGTGAGAACGGCTTGTGTACACAGCACAAATCTCCCAAACTGTTCAACCATTCCGTTAAACGGTCCGACGCAGCCGGAGGTCAGCGGCTGGTTATTATGTCCGATGATCAGCATGTTGTTGCTGTTTACAGGAGCAGCGTGGCGCGGCGGCCTCGGCCCTCAGAAGGGAGAGAAGGGGGACCCGGGCCTGCTCGGGGGCCCCGGTAAACGAGGACAGAGCGGGGAACCGGGACGACCAGGGTTCCCAGGGGTTGGTGGACCTCGAGGGGAACCAGGAGAACCAGGGTATGTAATCAGAGAAAAGGCACGGGTGTTCTCATGACGACAGAGTTTTTGTTGATTTTACTTTATTTTTTTTAAGTATTTATTATTTATTTTAGTATTTAATATAATACTAATAACTATGTTGTTTCTGTGGCTGCAGGACTGTTGGAGACCAGCAGCAGGCGGCCTTCAGTGTGGCCAGAGGAACCAACGAATACCCGGAGAAAGCCAGCGTCATTCGGTTCACCAAAGTCATCACCAACATCAACAACGACTACGACACCGCGACAGGACACTTCAGGTGAGAAAAACACTTGTTTTCTTATCATATCTTACATTTTTGTGAACTGACCAATCAGCGGTATTGGACGAGTTGGGAGAGAGAGAGAACGGGTTGATGCACCAAATGTCATCCAATAGTTGTTGAGACATTTCATTCAAAACAATAAATGTCAACATCATCAACGTCTGTATAAAAAGATTTAATGAAATCCAATTACTGTTGAGATGTTGGACCAAAGTAAACAAATAAAACATTTCTGTTTGTACAGATATCCAGTGTGATCGAGCTGCACAACCAGCTAGGAGGGAAAAAAACACTTTTAGTGAATTAATGAAGTGTGTGTGTTGTAGGTGTCGGGTCTCGGGAACGTACTACTTTGTGTACCACGCCTCTTTAGAGGACCGACTGTGTGTGCTGATGAAGATGGACGAAACACTGCTGACGTCGTTCTGCGATCATCGACGCACCAGGAGACAGGTACTACTATGAAACAACGCAGATTTAGATTTGACAGTACCTCAAAATCTCACTGAAATACTATACTACTATATACTATACCTATAACCACGAAATATAACGAAGTATTTGGACTGATTCCAGGTGACTTCGGGCAGCCTGGCGGTCTACCTGTCGACGGATCAGGAGGTTTGGCTGGAGACTAAAGACTACAGAGGGATGAGAGGGAAACCTGCAGGTTACAGCATCTTCTCCGGCTTCCTGCTTCACCCTCACTGAGCCACAGGACGGGAAACACAAAACAGCATTTTTCCTCACTTTTAATACACAGTTTTACAGCAACACTCCAATTTTGAAACTACAGGTTCAATAAAGTCTGACCTTCCTTCATACAGAGCCTTTAACCTTTTTTAAAGAGCCTTTAACCTTTTTTGAAAAAGAACATATTTCACATTTTCACATTTCCCTTATCTCTTCAGGTAAAGTCTCATTGTGATTAAAATCTCCTTTCAAGAGAGATCTGACCAACAAAGCAGCATAACAATATAGTTAGAACAACAGGAATCTCTTCAAAACCAAAGCTAACCAAAGGAAAGACTGGAGGCTAACTAACGCTAGCAGTGGGCTAAAGTTACACATCTTAAATGTCATCTTGCTGTGTTGTTGGTGCCAGAATCCAGATATCACAAACATTTGAGATGACAAACTGTGATTGGAGGCTCTAGAGAGCTACAATATGAGAGAAACGTTTCAGAGATGGAGAGTAAATGTTGATCATATTTAGCCTTAGAAGGCTAAACTATTAGCAACCCTTTCTCTCCATCTCTGAAACGCTTCTCCCATATTGTCCGACTCTCTTTTTGACTTATTTTACTGAAGGATATTTAATTAATATATATTTTATATATTAGATATTTTAATTATTTTAAGAAGTCTCCAGCAGCGTAGGAGTCGGCTAATCTGGTCCCGCTGGTTAATGTTAACTTTCTCAACTAACACTGGTGATCCTGGAGAGTGAGTGACAGCACATATTGAGAGAAACTATTTTTTTTTCTTCAGCAATTGTTAAAAAGAAAACAAGCCAACAATACTTGCTAGCCAGCGTTAACTAACGTGTTCAGAGAATTATTCTGCCTCCACTTAACGCCCACAAAATACGTCGTCATGGTTACTAACAGAAAAGGGGTCTATAGAGACAAGGAATTATTACAATGACCAATAACTTCTCTTCTACTTCTACTACTTCTATACATATGGGTGCTGTTTCATGTTGTGAACTGAGAAAATATGTGATGCAATGATTTTTTTTTCTCTGACTGTCTATAAACAGATGATTTTAACTGGAATTAAACAAGCTGGAAAAAAAACCACCAGAATACTTTGTGTAATTTCTCCTTTTTCTTTTTGGCCATATTTTCACTTCCTTCTCAGGCTGATCATAACTCAGTGATTTACTTTGGATCTCCATGCATTGTTTAAAGATAAAGTCTGCTTCAGTTGTGTTTATTCTTGCCTCTCTGTCCCTCCTTTCAACCATATTCCCACTTGGTTGCCATTCTCTACCTGTCCACCAGATGCACTCAGACTTTCCCACCGGTCTCGTTCACCTGCTCACCTGTTTCCACTTTCCCTCATCAGCCCTGCAGTATATAACCAACCCTTTTCCACTCATTACCTGCCTGATTGTCAAGGATGCTGTTCCTGTTTTTCCTTGTTACCTGTTTATTGATTCTTTTACCTGTTGCCTTTTCCTGACCCAGCTGTGACTTCTTGGATTTGTTTGACAGTATGGACTTCCTTCCTCTTGCCAACATGTAAGCCTGTTCCTGATTATTGCTTCATCCTGCCTGCTGTGTGTTTGTGTTTGAGGCTAATATAATAATGAAACAACTTTAACGTCCGTACTCTAGTGTCTCTGACCGAATTTACTAGTGCTGTCAAAGTTAACTCGATAATAATGCGTTAACGCAAATGCGTTTTAACGCCACTAATATCTTTAATGCAATAACGCAACTTGTGATTTTTAAGTTGTAGTGTGCTCAGTTTTAAAGGTTGTGTGAGGTTGTTGTCTGAGGATACTTTTTTATTTATTGTTTTACTATAGTTACTCCTAATGGTAGAATTTTAAAAAGACACTTAAAGACAGCAATGCACATTGAAGCGTGAGAACGAAGAGCTAAAAGCAACACGTAGACTGCATCAGTTTTCATGACTTATTTTTTTATCAACAAAAACAGATGCCATCAGAATAATTTGAAAGATGCTAAGAGACTTCAAAGTGGCAAAGAAACTTTATTTTAATGCTGAGATGGGACATAACATGGAGTGAATGAATGAAAGAGATAGGGAAATCAAAAATGCTTTTTATACACAATTCTGCTTTGTCATATCAGATTATTAAAGATTAATACAAGGGCTGTCAAAGTTCGTACGCGAATTCGTTTTAACGCCACAAATTTCTTTAACAGATTAACGCAACTTGCGATTTTTAAATTGTAGTGGGTTCAGTCCTAAAGAGTGAAGATACTGGTATCATATGAAACTGGAAAACCTATTGAATCCATCCACCAACCATGTCATGTTATGATATGAGCATATTGTTTTATGCTAAATGCAGTACCTGTGAGGGTTTCTGGACAATATTTGTCAATGTTTTGTGTTGTTAATTGCTGTTGTTGTTAATTAAATACATGCAAAAAGCATATTTGCCCACTTTGAACAGATAAAAAATGTGAGATTAATCGCGATTAAATATTTTAATCGATTGACGGCTCTAGAATTTACTATTCTGTTTATTTCTTGTTTATGTCAAGTTTGGTAAATATGTGTCGGGTTAAAGCTGTAATCTGCAATGTTTACATGAATGTCATTTAAGTTTTATATTTATCCTTAATATTTCAGTCCTGCGACACCCATGACAGCAAACATACGTTGAGCAGCTACAAAATACATCAGAGGAGCTTCTGTTCACAGTGCAGCCAGACAAACTCAACAATGTTTAGCAGAAAATGTAGAATTGTTTAACGATGAGTCAGCATTAACCTCTAACAAATGCATTGTTTCCTGTGGCTTCTTCACAATAAAAGCCGGCCCCTTGTTTCGCCAGTTGAACACCTTTTAATGATAGATAGATAGATAGATAGATTGATAGATAGATACTTTATTGATCCCGAGGGAAATTCAAATAGTAGTTGTGAAGCAGCCGCAAGAGGATGTTATATTTGCATTAGCAGTAACTTAATGCAGCTCTGACAAGGTGTCCAGAGAGTCACCAGTAACAGTGAGATCATTAAATCTACACTGGATTACATGCATGCCTTGTTTCAAGGGAATATCCCTCGCTCGTGTGAAGGCAGCATGAATTTAGCATGGGAATGGTGGACTCTAAAACGGAAATCAAATGGCTATTGCAGAAAAAAAAACACTGGCCATATTACCATTCGCCTCCAATGGTTGAGGGCATTGACCTGGAATGGTTGAGGTTTAGGCATTGACCTGGAATGGTTGAGGTTAGGCATTGACCTGGAATGGTTGAGGTTTAGGCATTGACCTGGAATGGTTGAGGTTAGGCATTCACCTCTAATGGTTGAGGTTAGGCATTGAACTCCAATGGTTGAGGTTAGGCATTCACCTCAAATGGTTGAGGTTAGGCATTCACGTCCAATGGAGGAGGTTAGGCATTCACCACCAATGGTTGAGGTTAGGCATTGACCTTGAATGGTTGAGGTTAGACATTTACCTCCAATGGTTGAGGTTTGGCATTGACCTCCAATGATTGAGGTTAGGCATTGACCTCCAATGGTTGAGGTTAGACATTGACCTCCAATGGTTGAGGTTAGGCATTGACCTCCAATGGTTGAGGTTAGACATTGACCTCCAATGGTTGAGGTTAGACATTGACCTCCAATGGTTGAGGTTAGACATTGACCTCCAATGGTTGAGGTTAGGCATTGACCTCCAATGGTTGAAGTTAGGATAGGTTGTTGAGCAGCGAGTCTTTTTGCAAGTTTTCGCAATTTTGTTGGTTACCTTCTGGACACGACTGGATGACGTCCCAAAAACAAAAAGGTCGAGAAAAAGCTTGACGTTCCAAGCTTGCAGAAACGAAAAACAAAACATGGACAAAATGCAAGAAATGGAAAGAGGATATGAAAAAGACAGAAAAATGACAAACTGGCACATTTCACAGGATGTAATTATTAAAAATGTACATCAACTCTTTGTTGATAGATGCGGTTGATGAAATTTAATATTTTGTGGAACAGATACTGATGTCCATAGCAGAAACCAGTAACAACAGAGAGGAAGTTCAGAGAAAAACAGAACGATATGTTAATTTGGAAGAAAGATTTTTAATCGGAAAAATTCAACGGTGCTTCATCATCAGTTCTTGAGTTTCTCCTGACTTCTTGTCAAAGTGTTTCACTTCCTCTGATAAGCGATTTGTTTTGTCAGATAAATGCAGTAAAATAATTACAGATTTACAGGAAAAGGCATCGAAACCAGAGAGGAAACTAAAAATAAAGATGTGAACAGCAGTATGACTGTAATTAAGTACAACTTTGAAGTATTCCAATCCTATGTTGCTTTATATTTCCACTTCATGGCACATTTCAAAATAGCATATAATAGGATATACTTATTAACTTATTGATGTGTACGTATCCCTTTAATGTTGCAGCTGGTAAAGTTGTGGTTAATGTTGGTTACTTGTTAGCACAAAGGAGTGGCGTAGGTTACCAAAGTAAGCTAATCAATCAGGTTATTAATAATGTGAAGCTGAGTCAACGTTAGCTGTGCTAAATTTGGAAATAACTGAAAAGTGTGATTGTATGTATACTTCTGCGTTCTGTAAGGTAAAATTACAGGTTTTGTGAATGTAGTCTGGTGGCTTTGAAGAGAGCGATATAACGGCTTCGAGGTAAAGCGGCTGTGGACGGGAGCAGCAGAAAAACACATTTTAACCATCTAAAAAAAAATCTCAATTTAAGTGTACACTATATTTCGATTATTTTCACCGCTTTACCTCGCTGTCAGACAGCCTTTTCTGACAGGGAACTGAAGCTGTTGTATCGCTGTCTTCAAATCCAACAGACTCCATTCATAAAACCAGTAATTTTACCTCTCAGAACACAGGAGTTGCTGGTCTTTAGACCATGCACTATAGATTGTTAAAAGAGGGCCCTTATTCTACAAAGTGACTGCTAGTAAGTAACATGAAATGCAAGTACCTCACATGTAAAGTACACTATGTGAGTATAAGTACTTTGTTTCATTCCACCACTGACAGCAGAGCGCTTCCTTCAGTGAGAAGTCGGTGTTGCATCCTAACAGTGATTATCATGAACACCAACAGAGCAGCGATCACGCTCTCTTGAACTGTTTCACTTCCTGTTTTTATTTGTTCCTGACCGACACTGTGAAGCAGGACAGCTCTTCACCTCCATCAGCGTATCATCGCTCCTCCACCGCATTACGACTGACTGCTTTGCCTGCAAATGGTGAGAATTTTGAGTCCTACAAAACCAAAGAATGATAAATCACTTATTCAGATAGAAGCACTGTTGATTCCAGAAGTGTTTTTAACCTTTAAACATGGTACGGTAGTATCTGCCATGCTGAGGCAGAGCTGTTGTCTGCACGTCTTTAAAAGGCTTAAATCTAAATACAGATTTATCTTCCTTACTCATTAATTTGTCTTAAACTTAAATATATGATATCTTGATAACACTGTATATCATATCGTGTATATAGGCTATATATAATTTGTGGATAACAAGCTAAAATAATCTAAATATTACAGCCCTATGATGAACAATTTGCATATTGCTGTTGTCAGATAACTCTTCAGGAATGCACTCTTTCTATAATGTGTATAATGTGTTTAACTGATCCAATTTCTGATGATTAAAATAAAAGTTTAAGAAAACCATCAAGTCAGCTGCAGGTAAACCTTTCATTCTGGGACAAAGAGCTGATCCCCACAAGGCAGAACAGGACGTTTAAGGGTTCAGATTTGGAGTTTAGTTTTGGGTTTGGGTTTGCTTATGGATAAAGTTTAAGATTTGTCCGCCTTAGTATGGATGACGGAACCGACCAAAATCTAAAAAAAATGAATAAATAAATAAATTACCTTACTAAATATGTCATTAAAAGTAGAAAAAATAATATTACAAATAAATGTGGCCATTAATTAATTTATCAAATGTGACATAAATTGATATTTCTGTTTTAATTTGCTTCTTTATTTATTTAACTTTGTATTAATTCCCTTATTTATTTACTCTTCTCTTTAATTTTCCTTTTTACTTATTTATATATTTATTTTTATAATTGTTTTAATTAATTTATTTATTTTTGCATTTATATTTTATTTATTCATTTATTTTTGCTTTTATTTTCTAATTATTTATTTATTTTGCACATCTTTTTTTATTTATTTTATATTTATTTTTAAATGTATGTATTTATTTATTTATGCATGATTTTCTCTTTGCATTTCACCCCCTATTTATTTTTGTATTGTTTTCTTTTTACATTTCTTTATGCATTTCTGCCTCATTATGCAAATATGGGGATTGTCACTCATCGGTGTCATCATGGGGTCAGAGTGCATGACTATATGCTAGCTAGCTAAACGATGTCTGCTTATCAACTCCAGTCTTCATCCCCGGCTTCGTACAGCAGGTCGTTGTCCTGCTGCTGTTCCCCCCCGTCGCTGCCTCGTACCTGTGCAGGTGTGCGGTCAACCGCAAATAAATATGGGAATTAATACAAAGATAAATAAATATGGAAGCAAATTAAAACAGAAATATCAATTTATGTTACATTTGATCAATTAATTAATGGCTACATTTATTTCTAATATTATTTTTGCTATATTTAATGACACATTTATTTATTTATTTATCAAGTCATTTATTTTTTGTTTTGGCAGGTTCCGTCCTCCATACCTTAGTGCCAAAAACAAGTGTGTGTGTATCTGTGTTCACTCAGGCTCCACGGTGGCTGAGCTGCAGCACTGCAGCGTTTCTGCTCTTGGTTCACATCACCCCGGTCGTCCCTCAGTCCTGCCACGGGGGAATCCCGGGAACCCCCGGGATACCGGGCCACCATGGGCCCAACGGCGGGGACGGACCCATGGGAGAGAAGGGAGACCCTGGTGAGCTCCTACTGCACAAGAAGACATTATACATCATACATTTTATTCTTATTGTTGTTTAAATGCAAATCTGACTAAAATGTGTCAGTGTGACTGACTGAACTTCATGTTTAATGAATAGATTTAAAAATTTAAAATAAGAAATTAATGCAAAAATAAATAGTTAAATGTAATAGTTAATTAAAATATATAAATTAATAAAAGGGAAAATTAAAAGAAAGTATATAGATAGGGGAAGTAACGCAAAGATAAATAAATAAAGAAGCAAATTAAAACAGAAATATCAATTTATGTCACATTTTATCAATGAATTAATGCCTACATTCATTTCTAATATTATTTTGGTTCATTTAATGGCTTATTTATTTATCGAGTCATATAATTATTTATTTTTTTATTTTGGCAGGTGAATTTTTCTTGTAAACATACAAAAGTTATGTTTACATTGTGTGTTCCTTGAGGTCGAACAGACATGTTGAATGCATTTACATTAAACATTTGCAAATTTGACTTTTCCTAAAAGTTTGACACCTGCATTGTTTACGTCCAGCTGTCTTCTTCTATGTCTGTATATCTTGCCGCATTACCGCCACCTGTAGACCAGTGGACAAACTTCACCGTGTGTTTTGTATATTTTGTTGTAATTTCTTTATTTGCAGCACGTTTTAATTGCTTGTTTTCTTTAGTTGCAGTTAAAGAGCTTGATGCCAAATTAAACTTTCTAAACATTTCCTCTTACTACAATAACACTGGTGGACTGTTTGTCTAGTTTTATTATAGTTTTTTTAAGTAGACTGCAGTATTGACTTTCAATTTACAGCTAAAATATAACGCCTATCTTTCGTCTTAAGTCTTTCTTAAATCTTTCGTGAAGTGTGATAAGTGTTTTTCTGTATGAGCAGGTGAGTCAGGTGAGCCTGTCAGGGGCCAGAAGGGGTTGCCAGGTCTGTGGGGCCCCCCAGGACGGCCCGGGCTGAAGGGGGACGAGGGTCTTCAGGGGCCGCACGGTAATCAAGGCCAGCCAGGGGAGAAGGGACGGCCCTTTAACCCTTCCAGCCAGCAGAAAGCCTTCTTCTCCTACAAACGGATGATGTCACATGCACCAGAGTTCGACACCGCCATCAACTTCAACAGGTCAGTGCTGTGAAGGTTAAAGGTCACAGACGGAGCATGACAGGCATTTAATTTATTTCCTGTTGAAACAAGATGACATTTGAGATGACAAACTGTGATTCGAGGCTCTAGAGAGCTACAATATCAGAGAAACGTTTCAGAGATGGAGAGTAAATGTTGATCATATTTAGCCTTCTGCTAACAGCAGCCGTGAGCCGTTGGCTGCTGTTAGCAGAAGGCTAAACTATTAGCAACCCTTTCTCTCCATCTCTGAAACTCTTCTCCGATATTGTGCGACTCTCTCTTTTTTTAAAAAGATTAACAGTCAAAAACTCAGCTAATCTGCTTCATCAGGACTGGGTGAAGGTGTTTGATCGGATGTGATGGACAGTCTCACTACTGTCATAAGACTGTGATTCAAATAAAGCAAATTTTGATGGATGCATGGATGGTAAAAACAATCAATAAAACTAACTCAGTAAACCTGTTTGTGTAAAAACTTCCCTCAGAGAGATTACGCCGGAGCTGGATGATCAGTTTCAAGGAGAATCGCTGACAAACGGGACGTTCACATGTGAAATCAGAGGCGTCTATTTCTTCAGTTATCACGTTTCAGCAAAGAGCAGAGTGAGTCTGAAGAGTTTATTCTCACAGAACTAATCTGAATATCCGTCAGCGTCTTTCTAGTTTTACTGTCTCCTTCCTCTTTTCAGGCTCATCATTCTGATTTGCTTAATTTTGTCCTCAAGAGTCTGATTTAGTTATTTAAACATGTGGTCGAAAAAAGTACATTTACCCATACTCCACTGCATCTCAGAGGAAAATATTAAACTTTTCACTGTGCTACATTACATCTGACAGCTGGAGTTAGTAGAATCATGTTTATTGGCCAAGTAGGTTTTTTTTTAAGGAATTTACTTTACTTTACTTTTTAAGGAATTTACTTTGTTGTATTGATGCACAACATAATAATAAAAAAATAAATAAAAGTAAGTTCAAAAATCAAGAAACATAAATATAAAATATAAGTAACAATTACAATAAAAATAGGAAAAAATACTATAAAAAATATGTAACATATATTTGAATTAAAATGAAAGCTGTATAAAAAGAAATTTGAATGAAAATATTTTTAAAAAAAAATACTATATTATTTGTTTACTCTTCTGTCTAATTTCCACTTTTATTTATTCATGTATTTATTTTTAGTAATTTTTAAATGTATTTATTTATTTTTCATTTATTTTTAATTTATTCATTTTTGCATTTAGTTTTTTAATTTATTTTGTGTTTATTTTTAAATGTGTGTATTTATGTATGTGTTTAAGCATTTGTTTATTCATTTATTAATGCATGATTTTGCCTTTGCATTTCACCCCCTATTTATTTCACCAAACTTTTTTATTTCTATATTCTTTTTTTTATAAATTTATTCTTCATGCATTTCTGCTTCGTTATGCAAATGAGGGGACATTGCCTTCATGTTGTATCATGCTCAGTCTTAGCAATCAGACTCGAAAGAGCAGAGCAGGTAGGAAGTAGCTGAAATAAAAGCCTTTTTCTAGGATGCCATGCGTTAAAACAAATGTATCAATAAATGTATAAAGAAAAGATTACATAAATAAATAAGTTTAGGGAAATAAATAGGGGATGAAATGTAAAGGAAAATCATGCGGGAATAAATAAATAAATGCTTAAACACATTAATAAATACATACATTTAAAAATACACAAAATAAATAAAAAAAATACATGCAAAAAAAAATAATTTAATACAAAATAAATGTAAAAATAAATACATAAATAAATAAATAAATACAAAAAAATGTAAAAATAAATACATAAATAAAAGTGGAAATTAAATAGAAGTGGAAATAATTAATGAAATTAATACAAAGGAAAATAAAAACAGAAATAACAATTTATGTCACATTTTATCAATTAATTAATGAAAAAAAAACTAAATGCGAAAATGAATAAATAAATGTAAAAAATAAATGCAGAAAAATAAACGCAAAAAATAAACAAATACATTAAAAAAATTCCTCAAAAATAAATACATGAATAAATAAAAGTGGAAATTAAACAGAAGAGCAAATAAATAAGGGAATTAATACAAAGGTGAATAAATAAAAAAGCAAATTAAAACAGAAATATCAATTTTTGTCACATTTTATCAATGAATTAATGACGTCATATATTAATATTATTTTGCTACTTTTAATGGCGTATTTATTTATTTATCGAGTCATTTATTTATTTAGTTAGTTATTTATTTTTTTTATTTTAGCAGGTTCCATCCTCCATATCCCAGCAGTATATAAAATCATTAAAATGAGCTCCATCTTTACCACATCTGAGTTCTTCTTCCACCCTTGTGTGTTTGTATGATCACATAGGTGTGTCTGAAGCTGGTGAAGGGCAGCGACAGTCACATGACGCTGTGCGACACGTCTGAGGGCTTCCTGGTGACCTCCGGCTCGGCGGTCCTGCAGCTGGAGGCCGGAGACACAGTCTCACTGCAGGCCACCAAGTACAACAACATAGTGACGAGCCAGAGCAGCACCAGTCACACCTTCACCGGCTTCCTGATCTTCCCATCAGCATAGAGCCCCGACCTCCCGTCCATTAAATCACTGCTGACAACATCTCACACTTTCTGGGGACATTTACAGCGATTAACTGTGTTTTCTGTAATAGTGAAAAAAAATCTGCATAATTAATAAAGATTGACTCAGTAGTGGCTCTGCTTAACTACAAATAGTGTTTACTTTACTTTACTGATTGTCCAAAATATACCATAGTTTGCTTTCCAATTTTTTTTTATTTTTATTTTTTAACCCCAGTGGAATAAATCCGTAACAGTGAACAATTCACCAGCTTTATTCAGTTGTTTTAGAACATTTTAAAGGAACAATCTGTGATCAAAATATAAACAACTTGAGCACAAGAACTGCACCTTTTAATATATTTTATATATTAATCACAGTAATATTTTCTATTTTTAATAATGCAGACCCGCATGCAGAAGATTTATTTTGTAGATTACCTTATTTTTCTCAGATTTTTTATTTAGAATTTATGTAAGTCAATTAATGGCAATCACACATTGTATACAGTATACATATTGTATTCTGCTCCTTAATTTAGATCTGGAACTATATAATAAGGCGACATAATCATGACTATTATATTCCATTTCTGCTAGTAGATCCTCCTAAATCCTACACACTGGCCCTTTAATTATAAGCACTTATAGACACACTTCATTTAAAACTCTTCTTTCATGTATCTTCAATGAACCTCAAATTTCTAAAATTACTGTTATATACTACAGAAATCTGCTCGTGTGCATGTTGTGCAGATGCTGAATTAGAGCGCTGGGACTTCTATAATCCCAATTTTGTGATGTTAAAAGATTGACTTTATTCATTTCTTTATATATACACATCTGGGACCAAGAGAAAGAAAGAACAAGATAATAGCAGCGTATTTAAACTTTAAATAGGTTTATACTTTATACACTAAGACATCCTTACAACAGTAATAAAAGCTTGACGGAGGCATAATGGACTCACTGTGACTGATTGGAAATGAAATATTTAATGTTGTGGTGTGTAACACTTCCTCCAGTGGCTCACTGTTTAGAAACACTGAGGTATCAGGTGAACATCTCTCCGACTGATACCTGGCCAGGAGCTCATTCATTATCCATCTCACAGCATCAGGTTGGGAGACATTTAACTTTACGGCCACATGGATGGTTAACAGACAACGTGACAGGAAGTAGAGGATCATCATCACCGCAAGGAACCTGAATGGTCAGACCCTCTAACCCCGTTGTAAATACTATAATATTATATATCTGTCAGATGTTATCTAATCAAATCACTCAAACACAAAATAATTAACTACAAAGCTTCAGCTACAAACTGAAAATCACGTTACCCTCAAAATGTAATTCATAATGCAGTTTCGTTGTATTGTAACGTAACTTTTAATAGACAGGTTTGGTATTTATACAACAGAAATTCTACCACTTATTTAAGTTATTGTTGATGAGTATTGTTTAGCTATTTTGCTCATTATCTTTGGCTTTTTTTGCTCGAAGCTGCAAAGTCAAAAAGCAGAAAGACTCACAGCAGTTTGTGAAATAGTCACGAAATTTAATCTATTTGATTCATGTACATAGACACGAATTTCACTTTTTTTCGTGACGCTCAGCACGACTTTCAACAACGTATTTTTTGTGCGTTTTCTTACAAATGCAACACGTGACGCACGTGTCAATTTCTGCTCCAGTCTTTTCAAAATAAAATGATTTAGTTTGGTTTAGGAAAAGGTCGACTTGGTTAGGTTTAGGCAACAAACTACTTAGTTAGATTTAGGAAAAGATCGACTTGGTTAGGTTTAGGCAACAAACTACTTAGTTAGGTTTAGAAAAATATTGACTTGGTTAGGATTAGGCAACAAACTACTTAGTTAGGTTAAGGAAAAGATCGACTTGGTTAGGTTTAGGCAACAAACTACTTAGTTAGGTTTAGGAAAAGATTGACTTGGTTAGGTTTAGGCAACAAACTACTTAGTTAGGCTGAGGGAAAGGTTGACTTGGTTAGGTTTCAGTAACAAAAGTTCTTAGTTAAGTTTAGGAAAAGATCGACTTGGTTAGGTTTAGGCAACAAACTACTTTATTAGGTTTAGGAAAAGACACACTGTTCCTTTAAAACAAACATGAACGGTGTTTATCACATAAAAGCCTGTTAGCTTCAGACCCCCTGGTGTCTGAAGGCTGAACTTCAGCCCAGCGTGTCGGTGGCTGACGGGCTGCTGAACACGCCGTTCCTGGCGTAGAAAGTGTTCTTCACCACCGACGACTTGGCGCGGGACGGAGTTCTGTAATCGAGAGTGTAATCACCTGTGGATCCAGACAGACGCCGTTAATCTGCAGGAAATAACTGTTCTAGAGCAAAGAGAGAATGTATAGGAATATGGTGCTATAAACACAGACATATGCATGTTCATGATAAGCGTCCATATGAACGCCCGCCTCTCATGTCGTATTCACGACCTCGTAAGAGGAAAGTTTCTGAAAGCTCAGAGTTCACGAGTTGTGACGTGTTTGTTGACGTTGTCAGAAATGGCAGAGGCCACGGTAGTTACATTTTGGTGCATAATGAGTGATTATATTGTGCATTATTATTATTATTATGCATTATGTTACCTGCTTGCTAGCCCCCTGAGACCCGCGATCCCGACTGACTTCACTGTCTTTCAGAGGCTCTAGTAGGTTCAGTTTAGGGCTAGAGTGAAGCTACGGACATCTTATGAAACTAGAAAACGTAAGGAATCCACTGATCATGTTAGCTTGATGGAAAGGAGGCTAAAAAACGCTCCAAAGTTAGGCTAAATTTTAGCGAGGAAAAAACTGGCATGGCCATTTTCAAAGGGGTCCCTTGACCTCTGACCTCCAGGTATGTGAATGAAAATGAAAAATTTAGCACCAAATCTGTGTAACAAATGGTATCAACCCAAAAATTGCTGTAAAAACTTATGAGACATAATAGAGCATGGGGATGACCATCATATACTTCTATCATAATGTTTTAAACCCTTATACACTTTTACAATTCATTTTAAATAGTTCATTAATGCATGTTTATTTCTGATTTATGACTAGACGAACTTCACACACAGTGCTGAGCAGCATCTCTAATTAATCTTCAGGTTCCTAGCTTTCAGATGATGAACACCACTTCGATATGACATCTACTGTTGACCTGCTATCTCCCCCTAAAGACCCCCTGTACCCCCCTAAAAAAGACTAAAACGGCTCTATTGTGGGTCTCAGAGGGCTAGCATGCTAACTTGTTAGCCTCTGTGGCTTCTAGACGCCAACAGTAACGTTAATATTGTGGTTGCTTAGCAGCGGTGTTCTCACAACTTGAACGCCAAGCATATCGTGACCACAACTTCCGATGTTCTAAACACAAGTTCACGAGTTTCATTTAAAAGCACCATACAGTACAGTACATAAATCAAATAGATTAAATTTCGTGACTATTTCACAAACTGCCGTGAGACTGCGCTGAACTTACCCAGTCTCCAGCCGTACTCCCAGGACGAGAGCAGAGGAAAGTCAAACTTCTCCTCGGGTCTAATGTGGCCTCGTCTCTGCAGGTACAGACTCCGCCCTTTCCCCTGCGGAGGACATTTTGTTTAAAATGACTTTTTAAACATTTTATATTTAAAACATTTGGCAGAAATATGGGAACCAACCACATTATGAAATATCTGCTGATGGTGCAGCTGAAGAAGCATTTGCATTATCAGCTTTGTTTACACTTTGGAAACAAGTAAAATAAAATCATAAACAATTGAAGCAACGTGTTCTCACTCCTAACTCGTCAAATACCGCCTCTCGGCATCGGAAAGCGACGCACGGAGGCGCCCTTTAGCGACAGTTTGTGACGAACCGAGGCTTTCAACTAACTCCAATGTATTGTGATTAGGGCTGTCAAAGTTAACGTGATAATAACTCCATAATTTGTTTTAACGCCACTAATTTCTTTAACGCATTACCGCAATTTGCAATTTTTTTGCTCAGTTTTAGAGCTCGAGTGGAGATACTGGTATGTTATGAAACTAGAAAACCTAAAGCCGAGCAAACACTGTGCGGTTTTAGCCCGTTTCTGGCCCCATTTTAGAGTCTTTTTTTGAGGTAAATATTGGGTTAATTTGGCAGTAATTCCAAAGAAATTTCCAATAGGTTACTTGCTAATTATCACCTAATTAAAATGAAACTGGCGGGCCTGTGAAATGAAGTGTTACCAGGGACATTTTAAACCAAACATCATGTAGGTTGTTGTCACGGTGGTTCGTACGTGGTGCGAGGAGTCCTGGTAGAGAGAGAGTCTGGTCTGAGGAGAAACTGGCCTCATCAGGGGGGCCACACTGAGACGCCCCTCCCCATCCAAAGGAGGAGGAGGAGGAGGAAGGTCGCTCTGCTTCTCGGTTGTCCTGGTAACAGGAGGAAGGTCAGCCCTGATGGGTGGAGCATGAACACATCATCAATAGTTTATAATATGATTTTACAAAAGTCAACTAATCAAGAAAAAAATTGAAAACAGCGGCAGGTTTAACGAGAATAAATCAGCTGACCGGGGGTCAGCGGGCCGACGGGGCAGCTGTGTTGGTTCTGCGCTGTCGTTTCGGGGATTGCGGCAGGACGGGTAGAGATCGGCGTAGCGGCTCTTCCAGGCCAAACGGGTCAACATCTCCTTCTGGATCTGCTCTCGGTAGCAGTTCTGGCTCTGGGTCGTCAGCAGGTGACACATCTCCTGCGAGAGAACCCATTTTCATTCACATATCTGGAGGTCAGAGGTCAAGGGACCCCTGCTAGTTTTTCTTTTCATCTCAGAAACACTTTATTCGGTTTGGAATGATGATACTTTAGTTTGATTGGTACAATTGTATCTGTCATTGTTTATAAAGTTGTAAAAACGAAACAAAAGAAAGTCAGTGAGTAACCGCTGTACCCCAACAAACAACACGATAAATACAAACTGATCTCTTTTACCACCAAAAAACAAAGAAATAAAAAAAAAAATCAAAGGCTTTGAAAACTTGAAGACTTAATAACATACAACAAGCTGAATGTTGCTGCATTGTTGAAATCTCATTATGAAATAATACGTTTAGATAATTGTTAAATATCTTCATTTACCTTGTTGTGCCTGATGCAGAGCTGAACAGGATCAGCTGCTCGCTGTGGAGATGAGCTGTGGATCAGATAACTGTAACACAAGGAAACATGACACACAAACATCCTGGTACACTAACCTAGGCTTAAAGCCTTTAACCTTTGCTGAACAGCGACCCCCTGTGGCCACAAATGATCATTATTAGGACTGTCAATCGATTAAAATAGTTATCACAATTTTTTTATCTATGCAAATGTAATAGTTCATTGTTATGCAATAAGGAATTTACTGAAGTTATAAAAAACTTTATTGAACAGTACTGGGAATATGCAATTTCTAACGATGACTATGGGAGGTATTGGGAATTGCTTAAATATGAAATTAGGAAATTTGCAATTCAATCAAATGTATTTCAGACATCACGTTGAATATGTTAGGAGATGATGGCGATGTGCCTCCACAATTAGATAATCTTCAGCAGGAGTTGGATGAATTTTATAGAAAGAGAGCCCAGGGAGCTTTTATACGATCCAGATTAAAGTGAAGAAAGTGCGAAAAAATAGTAAATATTTCTTTAGTATAGAAAAAAGAAACATAGAGAGAAATTCACTTTCTAAGTTAAAAATAGGAAACACAATTACAGAAGATTATACTGCGATTTCAAAATACGTGTCAAATCTTTATGCAAATCTTATCCCTGTTACTGAGGCAGTTAAAAAGAAATATAACTGCTGGTTAACCAGGGATTTATCTATATATGGTAGAGTCTTGTTAAGCAAAGCAGAAGGGATGTCAAGAGCTTCTTATGTGTTCTCATCATTAGATATCTCTAATTCTATATGTTCCCAACTACATAAGATCCTTTTTAAAATTATATGGAAAAATGAGCCCCATAAAATTTAAAAATCTGTTCTTTCTAACCCTTGAAGGTGGACTTAATGTTTTGACCTTTACAGTTTTTAATCAAATTATAAAAATCAACCGGATTAAAAGATTTCTGAAGAATCCAGATAGTTTATGGAATATTTTTCCCAATCACTTTTTCAGTAAATCCGGTGGTCTTAATTTTCTATTACTGTGTCCTTACTCTGTTGGAAAACTCCCTGTAAAACTAACTAACTTCCATCAACAACTCTTATTATGTTGGGCTCTTCTTTTTAAACATAATTACTCTCCTCACAGTTGTATCCTGTGGAACAACACGAACATCTCACACAGAAACAAAACACTCTACTTACATGATTGGTTTGTAAATAACATAAATACTGTAAACCAACTCTTGAATATAAATGGTGAATTATATAGTTATGAGGTTTTCACAGACAAATATAATGTTCAAATTTCTCGTCGAGAGTTTGATCTGGTTTCAGATCAATACCTAACAATATAGTGTCTTTAGCACAAAGCATATGTCTTGATGAACTATCCTTCAGTGAACGTCCTCTTACTATTAATGGAGTTTCTGTAGCTGATAAAAAGCACACTAACACTTTTATTAGAAATCATCTTTAACATATCACTACTCCCGTATGTAAATATAGGTGGTTATATTTAAATAGAAAACAATAGAACATGATATTTCTGTTACCTCATAAATATATAATTCCAAATAAAATCAAGGAGTTTATATATTTAAGATTGTACACAGGTACTACCCTGTTAAAGATAAGATTTGCAAGTTCTTCGTAACTGTTAGCAATAGATGCACTTTTTGTAATGTGAAGGAGAGACTGTTGAACATGTTTTTGTAGATTGTTTTCATGTTACTTCTTTTTGGTTTAATTTGCAGAGGAATCTCTCTAAACATTTCCAAAAGGATATCGTGCTGACAAGAACTGAGATATTACTCATTGTCACCAATAACAGTTTTTTGACAGATGAGATTTACTTAATTAATTGATTGTTATATTAGCAAAATATTATATACATAAAATGATTTGGCTTAAAATAATACCATAAAATTTATTTTTAAAGATACTGATTTTAAACATATTTGACCACGATTGAAAACTTAAAACTGAAAAATTCTAAATTGACCAAAACTATTAAATTGTTTAGACATTTCAAATTTATTCCAATTGTTTAGCAGAACCCCAAATGTTTTTTGTTTGTTTATTTGGTCTTTATTTGGTTTTATTTTTATTCCTCTTTTTCCTTTCTTTACAGTTCATTTGTTGTACAATTTAAAATTTATTTTTATATTATTTTTATACTGTAGGATATTTTTGCAGAACTGTAATGAAACATCTGAACATGTGATTATATTGTATTGAACTTTTGAAATAAAATATCATTTAAAAAAAAAAAAAGGAAGTTAGGTCTCCTCTTCATGCCGGTGTTCTGCAGGAAATGGCATGAACGGAGAGACGTCAGAGCGAGGGGGCATCTGATTGGTTCTGAAGCCGAGGCAGATGGGAGACGGACGGACATGTAGCTACAGATGAAGACTCTTCCCGGTCCCTTTTCAGAGCGCATAAATAATGAATCGCTGTCGGGGTTTAAAGACCATTTCAACCAATATTAGTGTTAAATTGTAACGTTTGAGTATTGGACTTTATTACCTTGTAGTGTTCAATAGTTAACGTTATCCACTGTCCGTTTATTAGGGACATTTAACTTCAGATATTTCACTGTGGCGAGATAGTGACTTTTGTCACTACAGCATATCGGCTGTTGGTAGACCTGCTAGCTACATGCTAACAACAACTCAGCCCTGTTAGCTCCCTGTTAGCTCCCTGTTAGCTCCCTGTTAGCTCCCTGTTAGCTCGCTGTTAGCTCCCTGTTAGCTTCACTTCAACATGTCTGGTGTTGTTAGACTTCAGTTAGCAGCTCCGGAGCTTCTGTCTCTGTGTTTCTGTCTGCTGACTGCTGGAGTAACACGAGGAGATGAACACGGTAAGGAAACTAACATTCAATCACTACGTAGTTAGTTTATCAATGGTAGTAGTAGTAATAGTAGTCTAGTAGTAAAGATGGCGGCGCGCACGGACGCAGCGGCTCTTGGCTCTCTGACTAGGTGTATTATGCTCGTGTTGTATGTGTTTGTAGTATGTCTAAGAACTTCGTGGTGTCATGCCAAACGTAAGGGATAATGTACAGCGAGCCGGTCATTGTTGTGAAAGAATGCCCTTCAGGGCGATGCAGCATCGCCCTGAAGGGCATTCTTTCACAACAATGACCCGCTAGCTGTACATTATCCCGCTTATTACACGGCTACTTACTGAAGAAATCCATATTTTGATGCAAAAACGGTCCGACAGAGACGGACATCTGAGCTGCGCCCATAGCAACGGTCTGTTATACATAGCAACGGTCTGCTATACGGAAATAACAGACCGCAGAACGCCGTGATTGACCAATCAGAATCGAGTATTCAACACAGCCGTGTAATAAACATCTATAGTCACTTAGAACTCCTGAACATTGGATCACGATGCCAGGGTGCAGTTACGATATATATTATATATTATTATTATTATATATATATATATATTATATTATAAAAGCCCTTATTTAAATCATTAGGTCCTAAAAGTTGTAAAATGCACTAATAGCTGAATCCAGAGTTATTTTGCTGGACCGCGGGCTGGGAGGCGAAGTTAAAGGAAACGCATCCAATGGATGCGGAAGATCGCTGGATGATCCGGGTACTTTTATACCCGGAAGTCAAGCTTTTTTTGCTTCATGCTCCACTGAGACACTCTCATAGGAATGAACGGGAGCCTCCAACGCTGTATCCATCCATTCATTATCTGTAAACGCTTATTCTATCCAGGGTCGCGGGGGGGCTGGAGCTGATCCCAGCTGACATTGGGCAAAGGTTGGGTACACCCTGGACAGGTCGCCAGCCTATCACAGGGCTCTATGTAAACATAATGATTAAAATATGCTTCTTCTTTCAGGTGTCAGAGTGGTTGCAGCAGAAGGAAGTGATGTCATCTTACCCTGTTCCCTCAGCACCGAGGAGAACATTCAGTCAGAGCTGTTTGACTGGAAGAAAGAAGGTCGGAGTGATGAAGGTCAGAAGGAGGTGTTCCTGTATGATAAAGAAGATAAATACAACAACGGACGTGCAGGTCAGAGCGAGCAGTTCAAAGGTCGAGTCTTTCATTTTCCAAACCAACTGCAGTACGGCAACGCCTCCATAATCATCATGAATACGAAGATGACCGACCGTGGAAACTACACCTGTGATTTTCCACATCTTCAGCCACGTCAGATATTCCACGTTGAGCTTGTTGTTGGTGAGTACTTTCATAAAACAGTTAATCTTAATATACTTTTTATCTCCAGCTGTTATTTTAGGTTTAGTCTTCTGTTTAAACCTCGGACAACAAGTAACACCTTGAACGTACAACTGAAACTACATAACCAAGATATTGTTAAAACATGAACAACTACTGTATATTTATTAGTACAGTTTCAACTCTGTGGTAATTGTTGAGCCTTATTAGGAAAGTAAGACCTGGTAATATTGCTGCAGTCAGTGGGGAGTTCTGTTGGTTTGTTACGAACGAGACTTTTCCCCTGACCCATCACATTATAGTTTGTTTGTTCTGATGCAAAAGCAGCATGGAGCCAGATTGGAAAAGAACAAGTTAACTTCTGGACTTCACTTTCGGTCCGTTTGTCTGTTTTCTTCCATTAATTTTGTTACGAGCTGTTGTCTGTTTGTGTTTTCTGTTGTTTACACGGTTAACAGGTTTTTAAAAATGGCGGTTGCTGGTGCTGCATTGGCTCATGTGTTCAACCAATCAACATACACTTGCATCACTCAGGGTTCCTCTTGTGCTGGAAGAGTACCTACTCTGAATTCGGAGCTCAAACGTCCGTCAAAACAGCGTTCTAAGAACTACTATCGTTTCTAGTTCTTGCGGTGCAAACACAATAAAAAGGGGTTCTTAGAACTATGAAACAGTTCATCCGGTCCGATAAAACGCCTATTGCCATCAAATCCCACGAAAAAAAACAAAAAACAACAGTGAATGTATCTCCTAACAGTATAGTGTGTGTATCAGAGCCTGATATCTCCTCTTCCATTTAAACACATCAGTGAGCCTCACTGTTGTTCCTTCATCACCGTGAACACACTGTAGTTTATTTCATACACCGTCCTGTTGCCACTAATACTCACTAGAGCACCACATGTGGATTAATCCGCCGCTGAAAATAGTCTCCAACAAATTAGCAAAACTCTACAGTGACCAGCTGTTTTATGAAATTACTGACCCGTTTTAAAAGATGAAATTGTGTATTTGTTAGCCATTTGTTTTTAAAGATTTACATCTTCAGGATCCAGTGGGCTTGTAGCTTGTAGCTGAGAACCACATACTCAATACTTTCTGACTTCCCTACCCTAACACACTGATGGTTTTGTTCTTGTCGTGAAGTTTGTTGAAAGTAAGAAAACATATTCCAGTCAGTACAAAGCCCCTTCTGGGACCTTTCTTGTAGTTTCAACCTGCGATGCCTGACATCTTTGTCTTTTTTTCTCCTCTTTCTCTATGTGGTCTTAATTAATGATATAAGTTGTCCTGTTTTCTGCCTGTAACATCTTCTGCCTCTAAATCTTGTGGGAACTGAGCCTCTGCTTCTTCTTACTTCTCTGTCTCTAATGCCAACTCAGATGACTAACACAATTGCTGCTGATGCTCTAACCGCTCTCATGTGCTACCTGGACCAAGTGAGTTTTGTGAATTATGTATTGAATGCATTTCCTTCCTCATAAAACATTTGTAAAATATTTTACATCCAGCATTGTTTGCATTCACGTTTACTGGCTTGCGGTTGTCTTCTTCCAGGGCTGTCTTTGTTGGTGCATGGCTGCATGTCCTGGCTTCTTTCAGTCTTTATGCTAAGCTAAGCTAACCGTCTGCTGGATGTAGCTTCATATGTACCGTGCAGACATAAGTGGTTTCAATCTTCTCATCTAACAAAGAGAATTATCAAACAAGAAAAGGCTTCTGAGCTCCATGTAGTTACTAGATGATAGTCTAGACTCTAAACTACGGACTGTATGTAAAGATGGACGACACGTCTCCACTTCCTCCGACTGTACAAAAGTGAAGCCAAAATATCCCAGATACGGGAGCTGCCATCTTGATATTGTGATTTCATTTGGAGCCAGAGTCTGTAGTGATCGGAGGGCTGGAGCTGCGTTATAGAAGTCCCGTCCACATGATTACTGAGCCAATCACAAGCTGAGCACGGCCGCAGCTTGTTTGTACAATTCAGAGCCTCTCACTCAGAGCAGCTGTCAATCACAGCTGTCAATCATGACGTCCCACCCCCTTTTTATAGCATCAAATAACTAATTAAAACCAAACTGATCAGGAATGAACACTTGAACAAACATCAGCATGATGAGAACTACCTAAAATGACAGAAATCATCTTTGGTCCATGTCCCGTCCACTAACATGGAGGTTTATGACCTGTACTGCAGCAGCCACCAGGGGGCGATCCAGATGTTTTGGCTTCTCTTTTTGGGGAGCTGTCATGTCGTCCATCTTTATATACAGTCTGTGGTCTAAACATGCAGCTCCCTCATTAAATGTGTGGCCTTTGCTGTGTGAAGTCGTGCTTCTGCTCATGTTTTCACTGCTTCATTTAGAGACGTTCAAACTCAACCAGTAGGCCCAGAACATCTGACAAGTTCATGAAATCACCCACAAATGAGTGTTCTTGTGTTTCAGAGCTCATCATGAAAGACCGATCAGGAGAAAACTCAGGTGAATGATGATGTCACTGATGAACATCTGTAAAGTGTGAGCTGTAGACCTCAGCATCATTCAAATCTTTTGATACAGTACCTTCATGTTTATTGTTCTCATAATAATAATGATCATAAATCTACAGAAGCTCACACACTGAATACCCAGAAGTTGATCTACTCTTGACAATAAATATTAATACATCTCATAATCTCATAATTATATATCAGATATCTTTTAGATCTGTGGTGATCTATCTTAAAAGACAGATGAGGTGAGTTCTGATTTTGATGTCGTCACTGATCTCTACATCTACAGTTTTTAAATGTATTTAAGTGAAGGTATTGTGTCTAAATATTTGAATGATAAAATAATAATCCACAGCCTCTGGATGACAGAGTAGCACACGCTGCAGGTGTAGAAATCAGTGACATCATCAAGACTGGCCAATGATTTCTCCTGATCTGTCTTTTAAGGTCTCAATGGCCCGTCAGTTGAAATATCATGTTCTATCAAACACTGCTGAGTGTGTAGTTAAGACTCACATTGGGCTTTTCTGTTTCTCTCTTAAACAACATGTGTTCCATTATTACATTTCCATCGTTCTCCTTAACAAGCTTTTGTTTCTACTGTGTTCACAGCTGCAACTCCAGAGCCATCCGTCACAACGCTTGATGCCACAGAGATCCGGGCGCTGCTGCAGTGTCGGGTTCGAGGTGCTTCTCCAGAACCTAAAGTACAGTGGCAGGACAGCGCTGGAAACAACCTAACTACTGAGGAACCTCAGGTGTCAGAAAGAGGAGGAAGCTACAACATCATCCTCAACGCTACTGTGACCAAGACCGACCGCTATCGCTGTGTTGCCACACAGGAGACAATCGGACATCAGGTTTATGCTGAGACCTTTGTTCATATCAGTGGTGAGATTTCATTCTTGGTGGTTTAATCATCAAATAATGTTAATTGTTTATGTCTTATTAGTTTTCAGAGTGTTTTTAGGCACCTATTAATTGTTGTTTTTGTGTAGTCTATGTGTGCTTTACGTGATATGCAGTTACAGTTTGAGTGTTACATTTGTTTTTTGTGATGTGTTTCAGAGAAAGTGTTTGAGGACTCATCCAGCAAAGTGATCATCGGATCGTTTGTTGGAGTGTTTTTGGGAGCTTCCATTGTTCTAACAGGTCTAGCTCTGCTTGTAGTTGCAAAGTTCATCACAATACGCCGTAATAGAGGTAAGTTTATATAATATGTTTTATCAATGTGTCCATAATGTGCAGACATCAACATAACAGATGCACTATAACTATCTCCGGTCCAGAGACTCTCTTTGTCTTCTCACATATGAACTACGGCTGTCAATCGATTCAAATATTTAATCGTGATAATCGCAAATTAATCACACATCGTTCATCTGTTCTGACAGTTTTTCTTCGCCAAAATTTAGCTCTAGTTTGAAGCGTTATTTAACCTCCTTCAAGACAATCTAGTATGACCTGGTTGATAACAATGGATTCATCAGGTTTTCTCGTTTCATATGATACCAGTATCTTCACTCTAGCTTTAAAACTGAGCCGCTACAATCTAAAAATAACAAGTTGCATTAATGCGTTAAAGAAAAAATTGGCGTTAACGTGTTTTTATCACGTTAACTTTGACAGCCCTAATATGAACCATTCTGTTAGTATTTAAATGAGGCTTCTGGTTCTGATACTGATTGATTAAATTATGTTTGGGTAGGCCACCAAATTCATTTCTGTATACTATAAAAGTTGTTTTATATTTATTTATGTTTATATTTTACATTGCACTATTTAATGTCTCAGATTCTCAATTTGCTTTAATTTGTGTGATTTTCCTTTTTTATATACATATTTAAATTGAAAGTTAAGCTGGTTTACTAAATGGATTTCCACTCTAATGAACAATTATATAACAAACATGACAAATGTCAGCATTTAGGAGAAAAAAGCAGCTTAGTTTCATCTTTCCTGCAGCATTGTGACAAGAGCGCCGCCATGCTGCAGTACTCTAGCCTGTGACATCACCAGGTTGGTTGGCTCGGCTGAGTTAAACAGATACAACGGTAGAGAGCGTGAAAGACGGAGACTGAGGAGACACAGGACAGAAGGAAACAAAAGGGGGGACACTATTGTATTGTTCCTGGATGTAAAGATGAGTTTTACAATGTTAGAACCAAGGACAAAACAGTCCATTTCATAAAATTTTTCTCCTCAGTCTCCGTCTTTCACGCTCTCTACCGTTGTATCTGTTTAACTCAGCCGAGCCGACCAACCTGGTGATGTCACAGGCTAGAGTACTGCAGCATGGCGGCGTTCTTGTCACAATGCTGCAGGAAAGATGAAACCAAGCTGCTTTTTTCTCCTAAATGCTGTCATTTGTCATGTTTGTTATAGAATTGTTCATTAGAGTGGAAATCCATTTAGTAAACTATCTTAACTTGGTTGAATATTTCCACTTTAATGAGCATGATTATACGGCTTTGTTAAATACTTGATTCTGATTAGTCAATCACAGTGTTTTACGCCGAAGCATATGTATAGCAGACCGTTGCTACGTATAGCAGACCGTTGCTACGTATAGCAGACCGTTGCTACGTATAGCAGGCCGTTGCTACGTATAACAGCCTGTTGCTACGTATGGCAGCCTGTTGCTACGTATAGCAGACCGTTGCTACGTATAGCAGGCCGTTGCTACGTATAACAGCCTGTTGCTACGTATAGCAGCCTGTTGCTACGTATAAAAGCCTCTGCCTACGTATAGCAGCCTGTTGCTACGTATAAAAGCCTCTGACTACGTATAGCAGCCTGTTGCTACGTATAAAAGCCTCTGACTACGTATAGCAGCCTGTTGCTACGTATAAAAGCCTCTGCCTACGTATAGCAGCCTGTTGCTACGTATAACAGGCCGTTGCTACGTATAACAGGCCGTTGCTACGTATAGCAGGCCGTTGCTACGTATAACAGCCTGTTGCTACGTATAACAGGCCGTTGCTACGTATAACAGCCTGTTGCTACGTATGACAGGCCGTTGCTACGTATAGCAGGCCGTTGCTACGTATAACAGCCTGTTGCTACGTATAACAGGCCGTTGCTACGTATAGCAGGCCGTTGCTACGTATAACAGCCTGTTGCTACGTATAACAGGCCGTTGCTACGTATAACAGGCCGTTGCTACGTATAGCAGGCCGTTGCTACGTATAGCAGCCTGTTGCTACGTATAACAGGCCGTCGCTACGTATAGCAGACCGTTGCTACGTATAGCAGACCGTCGCTACGTATAGCAGGCCGTCGCTACGTATAGCAGGCCGTCGCTACGTATAACAGACCGTAGCTACGTATAGCAGACCGTTGCTACGTATAGCAGACCGTTGCTACGTATAACAGCCTGTTGCTACGTATAACAGGCCGTTGCTACGTATAACAGCCTGTTGCTACGTATAACAGGCCGTTGCTATGTATAGCAGGCTGTCGCTACGTACGCTGCGTATAGCAGGCCGTCGCTACGTATAGCAGACTGTTGCTACGTATAGCAGACCGTTGCTACGTATAGCAGACCGTTCAGGACGACGTAAGACCTTCGCTCTGCGTCGGGTCACCCTGTCAGGGTTTATTTCACAACAATGACCGGCTCGCTGTTCATTATCTCTAACTTGTTGAAGGGAACCTGAGATCCAAGATTCTCATTGCCAAAGACTGCTTTGTTGTAAATCAACAATGTGATGATGACCTGATGAAACTAAAGTGACTTACAAGAAGTTATTTAAAAGAATCATATTGATCGTTTCTAATTCAAATGTTTAGTTCCAAAACATCAGAGGTTCAAACCAAAAAAGGACAGAAACCCTGAATATTATTAGATTAGATTAGATTAGATTAGATTAGATTAGATTAGTTAACGTTGATGTTCTGCATGTCTATGAGACGTGGGCTGAGTACCAGGATCGTAATAAAAAAGTCAAACGATCAGATTGTGGAACCGTCTAATCAAAATGTCTCAATAGAACCAATAAGAAAGCTGCACAGTGCTGCGTTGGCAAAAGATCTTCACTTACTTCCAGAAGAGGTGGATATCCGTATATCTAAAGGGATTATTTCTGTTGTAATGTTTAACAAATGATCTCGAAGATTTTCATTTCAATAAATGTCTGTTAAGTCACCATAAGATATAAGATATAGGATATTCCTTACATAGTCCCACAGTGGGAAATTTGCAGTGTACAGCAGCAAAGGGGATAGTGCACAAAAACATGAAGCATCAGCTAACACAGTAAAAAAGAGCTAAACAAGTGAAACAAAATATGAACCCATTTAAATAGAGGGAAGTATAAAAAATAGCAGCAGTATATGTAGTATTGACAGTACAGACTGTTAAAAAAATTGCACAAGTGGAAAAAGTTATATTGCACAGTGAAAATCAGATGAAATTCCACCTGAATATTGCAAAGTATGAATTGAGTTACACCTGAGTAGTTATGATTTTGCACAGTCAGTTTACAGTAAAGTGCAGTTATTGTCAGTTTTTGGTGTGTATGTATGTGTATGTGGTGTGCTGGAAGGAAGGACCTGCGGTAGAGTTCCTTCACACACTTCGGGTGGAGGAGCTCGCTGAATGAATGGCCCAGTGATGAAAGTTACATTTGCCGTATTTTGAACTGCATGTCTGTGGCGACATTCCCGGGAAAAATCTCAAGCAGCGCTCTCTGGGAAGTGAGATCCAAACACACACCTGTAAAACCGCTTATCGCCATAGGTGCCGCCAACTTTAACTTTTTTAAAAGTAATCTTTTATTGAAGTTTGAAAATATTCTGTTGAAGCCAGAATTAAACCCGGCTCAAGTTTGCATGTTCTCCCCGTGTTAGCGTGGGTTTTCTCCGGGTTCTCCGGGTTCTCCGGGTTCCTCCCACAGTCCAAAGACATGCAGGTTAACTGTTGACTCTAAATGTCCCGTAGGTTGTCTGTCTCCATGTGTCAGTCCTGTGATAGTCTGGAGACCAGTTCAGGGTGAACCCCGACCCCGCGACCCCGAATAGGATAAGAGGTTACAGATAATGGATGGATGGATGTGCACGTCAAACAAAAGCTTGTTCCTGAATCTCATTTTATATCTTGTTTAAGCCAAAGCCTTTAGTTGCACAGTTGAGAGCTGCTGTTCTTCCACTGAAGTCGCTCAATAAGAATTAAATATTAGTTTTAGTTTTGTCTGTCCGTCCGTCTGGCCCGTTATCGTTAACACGATATCTCAGGAACGCCTGGAGGGAGTTTCTCCCAAACGTCCACTTGGACTCCAGGATGAGTGGTCGAAGTGATTGGCTGTTAAATGTTGGTGTGTTTGCTAAGTTTGTCTCAAAAACCTGGAGAAGAAGGCGAGATTGATTATTTTATAATGATGTTTTCTAGATCCATCTATATTCATGTCTCATGTTTTTGTCAGTGATTTATGAATTTTGTTATAATGACTTTCTATATTGATTGTGAAAAATGCTTAAGATTCTCTATTTTTGTACTTTCTGTTGTTTGGAAATGTTTCCCCATCATATAGCTCACATCATAATGAAGAGTTACTTATACTTATAATATGATCTGAAATGGACAACACAATGTAGTTTGACATGCTCATAACTGATGCCGACCTCACACCAAACGACTTTTCAAGCGGTTTCACGGTCGCAGACGTGTTTCCAACGTTGTGATGAAATCAGGAGAGTTTCGTTGCGGCGCTCCCGTGATCTCGATTGTTTAGTGTAACGTGGTCATAACTCAACTAAAAGATTCTGACTGTTAAAAGACCAAATGGAGTCAGAACATTTGGTATTTAATGAGGGTGTTTTCACATCAGGGACCCGGGCCAACATCCGAGTACACTTGTTCCCAAAGTCCAGTTCGTTTGATTAGTGTGAACGCTCCGTACCGTACTGAACCGTGCTCGAGACCACTTGAAAAGGTGGTCTTTAAGTCATAATCCAGGCTAAAAACAACACCGTTTAAACTGACAAATGCAGGAAGGACAGCTGGATTTATGCTGTGGGTGTTTACGGCTTTGAATTATATTTTTATACTTATTTTTTTTTACTTGGTCTTGAGTCCGTTTCACACCGCAGGCACCGACATAAGGTTTAAATAGTTATACACGCCCCATGTCTAATAATGGGCGTAATGAGGTGTAACCCATCCAGCACTGCGTCACTCCCCTCCGGTATCCAGTGATAGGTTCTCTTCATACATCCATGCTGGTTTGTGTTGTGAGTGACAGAGACGAGAGAGTGTTAGTGTTAGCCGCAGCCTCAGGGAAGGATAAAAGTCAGTTACCGTTGCAGTGTTACAGAGAGGAGGCGCATTTATGTTTGAGGTTATCCACTGTCCGTTTATTAGTGACTTTTAACTTCAGATATCTCACTGTGAGCTACCTGTGAGCCGCCTGTTAGCATCACTTCAACATGTCGGCTGTTATTAGACTTCTGTCTGTTTGTGCATGTGTGTTATTTGGAACTGTGTTTACTATGTATCTGTAAAATAACAGAGTGATGGAATTGAATTTCCCCTCAGGTATTAATAAAGTGCCTTTCTTCTTCTTCTTCTTCTTCGTCTTGTTGGAGTTAACTTGAGAACTGATGCATTACTTTTTAATGTTTGCCTATATAAACCAACTGTGCTGTAAAGACGCTTGATTAAACTTTAGAACCAGAGTCTTTGTCTGTTCCTGATGCTTGTTGTGTTGTTCAT